>OU015749.1:20386526-20416696 GCA_907169655.1 Acomys percivali | reverse complement strand
GTGTGTGTGTGTGTGTGTGTGTGTGTGTGTGTGTGTGTGTTATGGAGAAGATATGTAAAACTCTGCCTTAGGATCCAAAATGATCAGTCTGTTTCCAACTAACACTTGCTGGTGTGTTTGTTATGATTTTAATAATATAATAAAGCCCTCCAACGTGCTATGCAATGGAAAGATTAGGACTCTGACAACCTAAATCTCCCTTCTCTTGCCTTTCTGACCCTTGGGTTGACTACATCTTTCTCTCTCCCATTTTCCTATGGTCTCACTGCACCTGCATGTTCCCTTGAAGGGAGTTTCTATTTCAATTCATCTTCTCCATCACCACCCACCTTTCAGTGCCGGTGAGTCGTTGTTTAAAACACTTCGAGTGGTTTTTTTTTTTCCCCCTGTAATTTGCAACATAGAGCTCACGACATTATGCTTCTTAGGAAATGGAGGACATATTCTCTTTCCACATGAGTTTAACTGAGCTGGAAGCATTTGCAGATAGCCGCCCCCACCCCCACCCCCAGCAAGATACACACACATGCCTTCTTCTCTTACAGAAAATGTCACCAGAACAGGGCTCTTGGGTCCAAAAAATTGGAAAGATGAGACAGGATCCAGTAGGGTAGAGACAGAGCTTTTACTATGACATCACTTGGAGCCAGATGGAAGGGCAGGCTCTGACCAAGAGCAAGTTAGGTTTCAGCATCCTGCCAATGGGAAGGGGGTAGCTAAAACAGGAAGCTCGGCAACATTCCCATCTGTGACCTTCATATATATCAGGATTCTAACTTGTCTACTATCCTGTCCTGATTGGTCAGTGTCTTGCTTGGCTCTATTGGTCATTGGTCTGCTCTGACCACGAGGGGAGTGCAGGTTTTCAGGAGAATGATTCTTGCCTGCATCACTCTCTGTATTTGTATCTGTTGTATGCATCTGTGATATAGGATGTATTTGTGTCTGTTGTATTTTAAATTCTGGCACTATGTATAAGTCCTGGATCCTCATCTGTGTCATTGTCTGGCTTCCTGTCAAAGCTAAACATGTATGATGGCTTTGGGGCCTCTTCCCAGCAGTTGGTTGATTTGTCCCCCGCCCCACTGAGTGACATCTCAAAACAATAGGGCTTAGTACTGGAGGAGAATTCTCCCACCATCTCCAAGGCAGGTTAAAAAAAAAACTTTTTATCGATTCTTTGTAAATTTCACATCATACACTCCAATCCCACTCATCATATCTACCCTTTGGCTTTGCAACATCCCTTTTAAAAGAAAAATGAGAGAGAGAGAGAGAGAGAGAGAGAGAGAGAGAGAGAGAGAGAGAGAGAGAGAAGAGAGAACAGAAACAAAAACATCTTGCAATGGAAGCTGTGGTATGTCACATGGTATACCCTTTTGCCCAACTAGCTTAACTTGTAAATGTTCACTGCAATGAGTCATTAGTCTAGTTTCAGACCTCTGGCTTCTACTACACCATCAATCCTGGATCCTCACTGGGACTTCTCCTGTATTCTGTTGTTGCCCTGTGCCATAGATAGCCCTCAGCTTTGCATCTGCAGGACTGGCCCCTTTGCTTGCTTCAGCAGTTCATAGATGGGGTAGATGTTGGGGTAAGCCAGCTCAAAGCCCTGGATGTGGGCCTGGATAGTAGCTGGGTTGGTCAGCTGACCAGTCCTCCCACATCCACACCATCAGGACCAGCTGTACTGTGCTGCTCAGGTGAGGTGCAGGGCCCACTCTCCTGAGTGTTGCTGCTGGTGAGGGGCAGGGACAGCTCTCCTGCTCTCCTGCCCTCCAGGCCAGCATCTCACCCACTTGGGAAAGAAGGGCATCTCTCCCATGCCCACAACACCACACTTCAGACGAGAGGTGGGGATAGTTCTACTACTCTCACAAGACAAGTTTGGTTTTTTTGTTGTTGTTGTTGTTGTTTTTAACCAGACACCTCAGTGTCAACATTATTTCAGTTTGTGGCTTCTTCTCATTACTGCCAACTTCAAGGGCAGAGTTTAAAGATGGTAGAGTAAAGGGAAGAAGCTTTACTGGTCTATGTTCAAGGAAGATGAGCAACAACATGAAACTCCTTTTTGAAACTCCTGTTTTGAAAATACAGCTTGATGACTGATGTCAAGGAAGATGAATATATAATTCATGATGGATGCTCTGACATAAGTGTTCAAGGTCAGATGAACCAGCTGGCTAAATCCACATAGTAGCTTTTATTTTCTTTCCAATGCCAAGCTAATTAGTCACTCAGTTTATTTATTTAACATTTGCCAGATATCTTCAATATTTGCAGAGATACTCAGAATTTTTCTAAAACAGAACTAAGTCTTGCAGACACAGATGACTCTCATGAAGGAAGCCATTTATTCCCTCAGGTCTCTAGATCTAGAAGGCTTGACACATCATGCCATGCAGGGACCATGCAGGAAGGCAGCAGGGTAGCCAGGAGGTGGAAAGTGCAAGGGGACAGGGTAGACTGCTTTGTGGTTTCCCCAAATGATCTGGTGTGATAGGATAAGTGGACCAAGGACTGCCTCAGTGGGTCTGGAATATAGGGCTGTCTCCAATCATCTGGTTCTGCCAAAGAGGGACTTGGAATGTGCGAGAAGCAGTGATCCTCACTTCATAATAAGAGTACTAGAGACTCAGAGTAGTCTCTGAGTCTTTTTGGTTCTGCTGAAGCCAGGCATCAGGATAAATTGTAAAAATGGCCAAGCCAATTTGGTGAAAACAGCAGCTTTTATATCCCTAATCACATCTCTCTAGCCCTGAGCCCCTAATTAGCGAGTTCTTCTGGGAGGTACAGTCTTTCCGGTGTTTAGTATGACCCCCCTCCTCTAACTCTCCATCTTAGTGGTTCACAACTCAAAGCCTTCTCTAATGAATCTCCTGGGGCTCGAGGTTTTATCATTTTCTGATGTATGAGCTTAGTCACATAGCAGACTGCCAGTAACTGTTCAGCCATAGTTGGACTGACAGTACCTAGACTAGGAGGCACCAGTTGCTAGCTAAGGAAGACAGGGGCCCAGTGCCTCCTGTTCCTTTGAGATTCTCTCATTCTCATCCTGAAAATGGACCATAATGACTTATTGCTGACAAATGTCAGAGCCCACTGCAGAAGGAAGTTGGGGAAATGGGTTCAGACATGAAAGCACTTGCAGGTACGTCCCTGACTTTATCTTTTGAAGTACATAGCCTGGGAAGAATCATTGAAGGCTAGATGTCAAAGTTTTAGAATAAAAAGACATATTTGGGTGCTGGAGAGATGGCTCAGAGGTTAAGAGCACTGTCTGCCTGCTCTTCCAGAGGTCCTGAGTTCAATTCCCAGCATCCACATGGTGGCTCATAACCATCTATAATGAGATCTACTGCCCTCTTCTGGCAGACAAGCACACATGCAGGCAGAATATTGTGTACATAATAAATAAATCTTTTTTTTTTTTAAAGGCATATTCACAGGTTGGCCCCTGTAAGAATGAGTAAGATGAGTAAGGCGTGATGTCTGGCTTCAGAGAGTTTGATATGTACAAAGGAGGCAGACCTGGGCATCTATTATTTGTTTGTTTGTGTTTGTTTTTCAAGACAAGGTTTCTCTGTGTAGCCCCAGCTGTCCTGGAACTTGCTTTGTAGACCAGGCTGGTCTCAGACTCAGGGATTTGCCTGCCTCTGAACAGCATACATAGCAAGTGCAATGACAGACTTCACCAGAGAAACAGGGAACTCCGATGGAGGGTGCAGGAAAATAAAGTAAGGACTTTCTGGAAGAAATGACCCCCCCCCAACGGGTTTTAAGTTGATGTTATCTAGTTGAGAAAACCAGTATGAGGAACTCCTGCTTAGAAGAGATGATGAACAAGAAGACCAGAGACAAAGGCACTGCTTGTACCACAAATGCTGACACGCAATGCCGAAGACATGCGGGTGCCGTGGACGGTGGAGCTGAGGAAGGTGGGCAGACATTGATTCAAAGAGAGCTGTTGATTTGTTCTGCAGAGCAGGGACACACTAAACTGTGTTCTGACCATCACTGGTGTGGACTGTAGGGACAAGACGAAACACAAGAGATGAACCTGGGTCCAATTTCTAGAGGTTGGTTTTAAAATTCATATTCCTTCTCAGAAACCCGTAATGGCATCACCACATGATGGGTTCTGAAATGTCAAAGAAACCAAACCCATGCTTCGTTTAACTCAGTGAAACCTAGACTTTTCCAATTACAGAGTGACTTGCCCCGGCTTTAGGACACAGAACACACCTTGGGAAGTGCTGCCTGTGAGAGGTGAGTCACCACAGCTTCGCCCTAGGTGACCGACATTGGTTTGGGATCACAGAGATTTCTTTATGAGTGATTACCCATCCCTGAAATGGCAGTGGGAATGGGTGCAAAAATGAGTTTAAGAATTACTTGGGAAGTAAGAAAGCAGAGAAGAGACAGACAGGCAGGCAGGTAGACAGACAGACAGACAGACACTCAATTTTTAGAAGTTGTAAGTCTGAAAGCCCTGTCTGAAAATGGAATTGGGATATAAATAATTATAAAAAATATCTGACTTTACAGCAAATGTTCCCAAAAAAAGAACAAGGTTGTACCTCAGGGAAAGCACTGAGAATGGGACTTGAGGTCTCCCACATGCCAGGCAAGTGCTGTGTTGCTGGCCCAAACCCTCAGCTCTGGAACTCTCAGCTCTTAAGCAAAAGGAATCATGAAGTTCCAGAAAGATAGTAGGGAAGGAGTGGCTGAAAGCTCGAAATGTCACAGAATAGGAGCGAGCGGAAAACTGAAATGGAGTAATTCAGCTGAGGTCTTTAGTGAGATTCCAGGCTCTAGAACAAGCTCGTGACAGTTCACGAGAGCCCATGCTAAATTTTTCAGATCTGTTATAAACTGGTTGACTCCAGGTTGGTGTCCATAAAGCATCCCCACCCCACCCCCACCCTCCACCCCCACCCCGCTCCAGCTCTAGAATTCCTACTAAGTAGACAGACTGCAGAAGGCTAAGGAATAAGTGATTGGAAAGGAAATGGGGAACTAGCGAGGAAGGTGGGGTTAATTGCATAATGGCCCTGGGTAATATGAAATCACACACAGGAGGCACGGACATATTTATAGCTCAAGGGGCCATACCAAAGGCAAGGAGAGAACGCCAGGCTAAAGGTGCTGGATGGCCTAAGGGGAAGAAGGTCAGGATGGGTCAGGGTGTAGGTGCAAGAGTCTGGAGTGGGAAGAAGAATGGATTGCTACCAAGTTAGGAAGATGGCATCTTGGAGGGAATGCAAACTTCTCCACTCAACCTGCATTTATGCCTGGGGACCCCACATCTTTCTAAAATATAATTTTAATTTATTTCAGTAAAAAAAAATTAACAAGACATAAGAAAAATGAAAATCAGTGTTAGCATGGTAATGTCAGAATGAGTGTTTTGGCTTTCCTGGTTATGGAGTTTGATGGAGAAAGGAATTGAAACTGGATTTAATTTCCTGTCTCAATTCTTTTTTTTTTTTTTTTTTTTTTTTTTTTTCCTTTCCCACCATTTTCAACAGCTCAGACTCAGGTCACTATATTTGCTTTATTTCGGTCCATTTCTACCCTGACTATCTGCTTAGTGAGGATGATGACCCCAGGGTCATGATGTCATCTTGAACCTGACTTTGTTCTTAATCTTAGCTTAAAAACCAAAACAAAACAAAAACAAGTCACAGAGACTGGAGGGAATGATCTGCAAGTGGGTTTTCTGAGCCAGAATTGTGTCATATTCATCTTTATCCCCTCACTCATCTGTTTATTCATTCAATAAATATTTATTACGAGTACACTATTTTTCTGGGCAACATGCCATAGGCTAGGAATGATGGGGTAAACATGCAGAGCTTTTAGCAAAATGAGAGCACTGCATATTAAAGTGTGGACACAAGCAAATATATGTAACTACACAACGTAGTCAGCACTCTGAAGGCAAAGTGGTAAGTTAAACAGAGCAGTAAGCAGAGAGTGGAGGCAGGGCTGACAGTTTCTGAGCTGTAGGAGGGCTTCTCTGGGAGAGCGCTGGTAAGGCCAAAGGATGTCCAAGGGTTTCCAAACAGGGTGAAGAACGGCATTCCAGACAGAAGAAACAGTCACCAAGAAAGACCCAGGCAGGGCAGCTTCATTATCTTCAGGGGAAAAGAAAGAAAATGGACAGAGAGAAAGAAGACTGAGCTGTAGATTCTGTTAAAGGGCATTTGGATTTTATTCCAGGTGCAGTTATAAATCAGCGGGGGTTTAACGCCAGGCAATGACATCACAGCCTAAACTGGTATGCTTTAAAGGTGGCTCAGATCAGCCGCAGAAGGAACAGGAAGAGTGACCGGGGGATCCTTTTGAAGTCCACTTGATTAGGTGAAAGGGAACAGTGGCATTGTGGTGGTTTGAAAGAGAATGTCCCCCCTTAAGTTTATATATTTTAACGCTTTTTAAAATTTTTAATTTTATTGATTTATTCAGATTACAACTCAATTGTTATCCCATTACTTGTATCCTCCTGTTCCTCCCTCCCTCCCACTTTCACCCTATTCCCCTCCCCTAGGTCTAAGACCAACGGGGACCTCCTCCCCCACTATATGGTCATAGGCTACCAAGTCTCATCATAGGCCTCCCCAGCATGGGGAGGTGGTCAGATATTTAATTGGTAGAACTCTTTGAGAAGAATTAAGGGGGGTGTGGCCTTGTTGGAGGAGGTGTGTCACTGGGGGCAGGCTCTGAGGATTCAAGCCATATGTTCCCAGAGAGCTTGTGTTTGTGGATCAATTCTGTAAGCTCTTACCGACTGCTCCAGCGCCATGCCCGTGAACTCTAACCCTCTAAAACTGTAAGCCCACACTAAACTTTCTCCTATAAGGGTGCCTTAGTCATGCTATCATCACTGCAATAGAACAGTAACTAAGACAGGCACAATCTAGGCTCTGCCCTAAGATAAGGGACCAGCAATATTTTGTTTAGGATTCACAGAGAAATCCTACTGGTACCTAACACCAGCTCACTATGTTGTAGTAGGCTTTAGAAAAAAACAGTAAGCTCAGGAAAATTGATTGCAGGCACAAAAACTGGAAATTAAATGGTAAAGTTGTCTATTTTCAGCTTTTGAGAAGCCTCTGTGTTGATTTCCACGGTGCCTGGACTAGTTACATCCCCATAACCAGCGTGGTTATGGTTTTTCTAAGGGGCACCATTCCGGCCCTGCTGTGTGTCTTACTTTGCATTGCTCTGATGTCTCCTGAGATGAAATACCTTCGTGTTTATTGGCTGTTTCTACTTTCTCTTCTGAGAACTATCTATTCATTTTAGTAGCCTGTCTATTGATTGGGTTGTCTGAGTTTTCATTTAGTTTTTTTTTTCTTAATTCTTTGTATATTATAGATATCAATCCTTTGTCAGCTATTGAAGATTTTTCTCCCGATCTGTAGGTTGTCTCCTTTACTGGACAGAAACCTTATTTGCTGTGTAACTGATGTTATAGTAAGAAAGTCCTCCAATAGTTTGAGTTGCAGGTTTTAAATGACTGTCTTTGGTGAATTTCAAGTACACTTCATGCAGATTGAGAGACAGGCATCCAGGTTCGCTCTTCTACGCGCGGTTATGCAGTTTCCCCAGCACCATTTGTTGTTCGCCTTCCCCGGACCCCAGTGTATATTTTTAGCACCTTTGTCAACAGTCAAGCACCCACAACAAGCTGGGCTTATCATCTCTGAGCGCTCTGTCCTTGTCCACTTACTTACATGTCTATTATTCTGTGGGCGTCGTGCAGTTTATGTTACGACGGCTTAGATAGCGCCTAACTAGGACAGAAATCACTGCCCAGATCATGGGATACGCTGTGATAGGCGCTGTCTGGGGGAGGGCTATGAGAGGAGTTTGAAACTTTGCCTTGGAAACGCTGTTAAATTCTCAGAGCTCAATGAGCTGTTATGGGAACTTGGAGGATAACGCTGAGAATAATATAGGTGATAGGGGGCGGGGCACGGGCGGATTGGGAGGCTTCAGAGCAAAGCTTGAGAGCCCCTCAAAACTCAAAGAGTCCCTCAAAGGCTACTCATGTGAATCCATGTTTTCTGGTCAGCTGGGGTTAAAGAATCAGGAGTGATTAAGAAGAGAAAAGCATAATTAAGAAAACACTTCTTGGGGTCAACACACAGGAGCTGTGGTCTGGGGCCGGCTAGGCTTCATCTCAAGCGTTTCCCACATGTCACTGATCCGGGCAGCGTGAAAGCTGCTCGATGGAAGGGTTTGTGGGAGGAAGCTCAGGCTTGGCATCATGAGGCACAATCACAGACCCTGAAGAGAAGCCTCTGGGTCCTCTGTTCAATCCCACTGGTCTTTGTGTCTGCTGTTAGTTAGGCCAGCACGGTGATGTTTTTGTCACTATGGCTCTGCAGTCTAGTTTGAAGTCAGGCTGCCGATGTTTTCATAATGATTTTGTTTCCTGCTGCTCTGTTAAAAGTGGTTAAAAGTGGTTGAGTCTTTAGGGTCCCTTATGTGTAGAATCTGCACATGAGAACCAGTTCATTTCCTTCTTTCCTGTATATTTTCCCCTTTATTTCCTTCTTTTGTCATATTGTGCTGGTTAAGACTTTTAGTGGGGTGGAAGAGTTTGGCAGGGAAGCCCTCTGGTCAGGGCTTTTCTCCCCTAAAAAAGTTTTGACTAGTATTTTTGGTTTTTTGTTTGTAAGATTTATTTATTATTTATACAGTATTCTGCCAGCATGTGTGCCTGCACACCACAAGAAGGAACTGGATCTCATTGCAGATGGTCATGAGCCACCATGTGGTTGCTGGGAATTGAACTCTGGACCTTTGGAAGAGCAGACGGTGCTCTTAACCCCTGAGCCATCTCTCCAGCTTGACTAGTGTTTTAAGCACCTTATTAGTTAAAGGCCACTCAGATTTTCTAACCATGATTCAGTTTTGGTAGATTACATAGTTCTAAGAATGTATTCATTCCAGCTAGGTTATCCAGTTAGCTGATACGCAGCTGTTCATTTTATTTTCTATGTCTTTTTATCAGTGAACGTGAGAGCAATGACCCCACTTTTATTTCTAGTATCCAGAGTGTCTCTCCTCTCTCTCTCTCTCTCTCTCTCTCTCTCTCTCTCTCTCTCTCTCTCTCTCTCCTCTTTCCCCCACCTCCTTTTCTCCCCCATCCCAACTCTCTCTTTCTTAGACAACACAACTAAATATTGTAAACTTTTCAAAGGGTTACCTTTAGATTTTGTGGATTTTTGCTTTTTTTTTTTTTTTTTACTCTTTTTTTTCTTTACCTTTATTCTTATTGTTTCCTGTTATCTTTGTTAGTCACTTTTCACTGTTACTTAAGGCCCCTAGACCATAGTTCTGAGCTTTTTATCATTTGGAAGAATGTCCTGCATACTCACAGTAATAGTCCATTCCCCTCTTTAGCCTTCTCTGTTTCTATCCCATATTTGGGGTTGCTGCATTTTGTTTCCAGTAAGATAGATACATTTCTAGTGTCTCTTATAATTTCCAACTTGATGTGATTTGTTCAGAGTGTGCTGTTTGGTCTCTAGATGTTTGTAAACTTTCCAACCAGTTTTTTAGTTTCATTTCATTATAGTGAATATTCAGCCTTTTAAAATTATTTAAGGCTCGCTTTGTAGCCTAACATATGGTCTGTTCTGGAGAATATCCCATATACACTTCACAAATAGTGTATTTTGTAGCTGCATATATCAATATCTGTCTATTCATGCATCCATCCACCATGTATCTGTCAATCTATCCTACTATGAGGCCTTTGTATCTACAATGCCTTGAGCCTGAAAACCCACATCCCTAGATGTTCACATGACTGTTTTCTCATAGTTACTCAGATCTATGTTCACATAAAACCTCAGAAAAATTTCCCTCTGACCAAAGTCTAAAGCTGCACTTCACTTCACCACATTCCGCGTCACACTCCCTGCCTTGTTTCCTGGTCTGTTTTCACAGCATATCGCAATCTGAAATTGTATGGCTAGTAGATTCTTAACTTGTCCGCTGACTTTCTCAGCAGAATATACGTTCGGTGAAAGAGGAGACCTTCTTGTTCCTAGCAAGAAAACAATCCGATAAATACACATTTATTAACTACCACCTTGCTCTTTAATAGGGCACCATTTCTACTGAGATAATTTTCTATGGCTTTCGTGCTGGTAGGGCTGAGAGGCAGCTCATATTCTGGCTAAGTTTCCTGTGTATTTCCATCTCTGAAGTCAGCAAGTCGAGCTTGCATCAGAACTCTCTTTGCCTTCATTCTGTTTGAAGTTGAAAGTCTGATCACCTGCTCAGTCCAAACTATTCATATTATTTTTGCATATTTTAATAAATGCTTTTTTTCTATATTGTGTTTCCACATTCTAGAACAATTTTCATGAGACTTCTTTTTAGAATTTATATATTCACTTTATATCTCAAACGTAGCCACCCCACCTCCTCTCTGTCCCTTCTTCCCATCCTCTTTCCCTATCTCCCCTTCCCTTGTCCTCAGAAAAGGGGAGTTCCCCCACACACAACCCATGCCAGCACATCAAGGTACATCAGGACTGAGCTCCTCCTCACCCAATGAGGTCACGCAAGGCAGCACAGTTATGATGAAGTGATCGAAAGCAGACAACAGAGTCCATGTAGACAGCACCCACTCAACTTACTAGGTAGCCCAACTGAAGTTCAAACTGCCCATCATTTACCTATGTGTAGGAGGTTTGGGTCCAGTCAATGCATGCTCTTTGGTTGGTGCTTCCATCTCTGTAAGCCCCCATAGGTCTAGGTTAGTTGACTCTGTTGGCTTTCTTACAGTGTTCTTGTCTATCTTAACTCATGACTCTTCCACAGGACTCCCCAAGCTCCATCTAATGCTTGGCTGTGAGTCTCAGCATCTGAGTCCATCAGCTGCTGGGTGGAACCTCTCAGAGTATGGTTAAGTTAGGCTCCTGTCTTTAAACATAGCAGAGTATCATTAATGGTGTCAGGGGTTGGCTCTCTCCCTTCGGGAGGTCTCCAGTTGGGCCAGGCATTGGTTGGTCATTCCTTCAGTCTCTATTTTTATCTTTGCACATCTTGTAGGAAGGGTACATTTTTGGTTTGAAGGTTTTGTAGGTGGGTTGGTGTTCCCCTCCCACTGCTATAGGTCCTACCTGTAGGTAGGCTATAGGTATATCTATAGGTATGGCTAGAAGGTGGCCTCTTCAATCTCCCCTACTTCTAGGAGGCTCAGCCAGAAACATCCCCATATCCTTCCTGCAGCTTATCCAGAAAATTGCAAATAGTACCACTTCAAGACCGGGCTATACCATTTCTGGGCATATATCCAAAAGATGCTCCTCTATACTTCAAGTCCGTTCACTCAACTATGTCCATAGTGGCTTTACTCATAATAGCCAGAAACTGGAAGCAACCTAGATGTCCTGCAACCGAAGAATGGATGAAGAGAATATGGTACATTTATACAATAGAATACTACTCAGCTATTAAAAACAAGGAAATCATGAAATTTGCAGGCAAATGAATAGAACTAGAAAGGATCATTCTGAGTGAGGTAACCTAAACTCAGAAAGACACACATAGTATGTGCTCACTTCTAAGTGGATATTAGCCATATATTATAGGATAACCATACTACAAATCACAGACCCAAATAAGGTAAGTAACAGGGAGGGCCCAAGGGAGGCCCCCCTTGAATCTCACTCAGATGGGGAAATAGAATAGACAGCGGAAGGGGAAGTAGAGAGGGAACTGGATAGGAGAGGGTGTGGGGAGGGAAATGAGGGGGGATCAGATGTGGGGAGATTGGGGAGGGGAGTTTTTAGGGCCCGGAGAGAAAAGGGAAACCAAAAGCAGGGGCATCACTGATACTTCTGTTTCACAAGCAAATCGGCACAGCGGCCTTTCCATTTTGTTCTGATTCTTCCACAAACGGCATCTCATCGCAGTATGTATTTCCTTGGCTGATTGTTCATTAAAGTAAGTTCCTAGAAACCAAATGAGAAGGAGATGTAATGAAGAATGGCTCTGTGTTTGGAAGGCTGCTTTGGTTTGGAAGGGAAATTTTTTTTCTAAATAACTCCTTTGTTGCAAATGGCAGTTTGAAAAAGTGGTTACTTCAACAGAGAGACTTTATTTCTTTGCTGGAAGAAAAAGAAAAAGAAAGCGACGCCTTTGGTCTCCAAATGTTGGTGGATAGTGTGTGATTCTCCAGAGGAATATGTGAAGACTTACACTTTATTGTTTTATCCTGCTAGTGTATTGAGTTATAGACTAGAGTATGTACATACACAAATGTGAAAGCACACACACAATCTCACATCTACACATACACAATATGCATCTTGTTCCTTCTGTAATTTCTTCATTTTATAGCTATATAGTGTTTGTTTTGTAAGAAAGGTTTGCTCTCTGTAGCCCAGGCTGGCCTAGAGCTCATTGTAACCCAGGATGGCCTCAAACTTGTGGAATTCTTTTTGCCTAAGATTCCCAAGTTTTGGGATGAGTCACCATGTGTGTTTTCCTTAATTCTACATTTCAAAGAAGTTCAGAATTCAAGAGAAGACAATAGCTGGTCTCAGTTGTCAACCTGATGAACTCTGGAATTGCTTGGAAGATGGGTCTCTGTGCATGCCTGTGGGGGATGCCTTGATAAGGTTGAGAAGGAATGCCCACCTACTATAGGCGGCACCATTCCTTAGGCTGGGGTCTTAAACCAAAAGAAGGAGAAATAAGCTGAATGCAAGCCAACTAAAGTCAAAATAACCCTTTCTTCCTTTAGTTGTCCTTGTTAGAGTATTTTATCATAGCAACAGAAAAACTAAGTAAGACAACGCCATATAGTTGTCTTTAAACTATTTGGTAGAGCTTATTATCCATGAACGCATCTGGGCCTTAGCTTTCTGTTCTGACAGTTTGTTACTTACAGATTCAATGTTGTCATAAGCGTGCATTTCCTATTATGGCATCTGTGAAGATCACTTGCTCCTAAGGGGTCTTAGGCTGTCAGTATCTTTCTTGTGTGTACTGGTTCGTTTTGGCAGCTTGACACAAACTAGAGGCCCTGGGGGGAAAAAAGCCTCAATTGAGGAAGTGCCTCCATCAGATTGGCCTGTTGACAAGTCCGTGGGGACACTTTCTTAACTTCATGTGGGAGGGCCAAGGCCACTGTGGGCCATGTCACCCCTGGGCTGGTGGTCCTGGTTGGTGTAAGGCAGCAGGCTAAGCAAGCCATGGGGAGCAAGCCAGTGAGCAGTGCTCCTCCATGCTTCCTGCCCTTATCTTCCTCAGTGATAGGCTGTGAGAAGGATGCATAAGTCAAGTAAACCCTGTCCTCCTCATGTTGGTTTGGGTCAGTGTATTTATCACAGCAGTGGAAAGCAAACTGGGACAGTGTATTCCTATCCATTGGTTAGGCTCTGCTAGAATAGATTCTTTTGAGGGGAATCCTTGTTAGAAAAATGGGCTTAGATTTAGTTTGACTATGTCCCCCCCAGTGTCATTGGTTGAACTTGAATCCCCATTGTGAGATCACAAGAGGGTGGCCTTACCTGGCTACTGTGTTTGGAATTGGGACCTTTGGAAAGTGACTAGACTTAAATGAATGGGTCTGAAGGGAGCCCCAGCTGTTGATGACTGCTGACCGACCGTCTTAGCGGTTTTTCTTGTTGCTGTGGCAGAGGCAGCTTCCAAGGGAAGGAAAGGACTTATCCTGACTCACAGGCTAAGGATGCAGCCCATCGCAGAGGGAAGTCAAGCAACAGAAGCTTGAAGTGGCTGGTCATATCACACCCACAGTTGGGAAACAGGGAGAGATAAGGGAATGCTTGCTCAGCTGGCTCCTCCATTTGATTCAGTCCAGGGGTCCCTGGCTGGGGAGTAGTCCCTCCACAATTAAGATGGGTCTTCGCACATCACGTAAATTATTCAAGATAGTCCTCCATAGGTATGCTCAAAGGCTCGTCTCTCAAGTGAATCCAGATTCTGTCAGGGTGACAATACTCACTACATTGACAAGGAGAAGGAAGAGGAAGAGGAGGAGGAAGAGGAGGAGGAAGAGGAAGTGGGATACACACATGCCCCATCTCTTGCCCTGAAGTATCCTGTACCACTCCAGGAGTGGCTAGCCAGAAGTCCACCACCAGATGTGGCCCTTTGACCTGGGACCTCCAGAACCACAAGGCAAAGTTACAGCCTAACCCAGACTGTGATACTGCAGTACTGGTAACAGGAAATAAGCTAATAGTACAACCTGAAATACAGGGGCTCAAAATGACTCCCCTTTCCAGCAATCTTCACAGTGAGAACCAGGTAGAACTAATGAAAGCTCAAAGGTGCTTGTAGGCCACCGTAAGACTGGGTCCCCATTGGGATTTTATTCTTCTGGCTTATCCACAAGCAACCCCCACCAGCAGCAATTCATCAATTACGGACTAAGTTTTCCTTCCCTGGCACTGGTTTCTGAGGCCTGGTCCTTAGTTTCTGTTCTGGGCAAGCGTAGGTCTGCAGGTGTTGCCCTGTGCAGTTCACTGGCTCTAGGAAGAATTGTTGATTTTTCTGTGTTTCATCTTTCTGTTTTGGCTTCCGTGTGCCTGATTCCAAGCTCCTTAAGGCTGATTCAGAAACCAGAAGCCTCTCACTCGTGTGTCTGTGATTTTACCTCCACTGTGCCTGCTCCCTATTTTTGAATTCTTTGAAATATTGTTATTGAAGTATGAATTATAAATTAAAGCTATTCAAAGAGCGAAGCAAGAATGCTGTCCACATTGGCTGCTATGGTTACATGTCCAAGCATTGTACCAGATCAGGGATTTCCTCAGAAAGATGAGAGTTCAGAGTTACCTTTATCTTGCTATGTAAACACACAACATTTTGAGTAAAGACAACTTTGCTCTACTTTCTATTCTAAAGTAAGTTTACCACTTGGAATAAACCAGGGGAAGGAGCTTTAAACCACAGACACATAGCAGAAAATGTCATCAGCAGTCCACAGAGATGTGTTATTTATGTAGCCCTTTGTCACAGCGGCTTTTCCAGTAAAGAGTCTACGCTCATGAGTGACTCAGTGGAGACAATTATGTTAATACATTCTGAATACACATTGCCAGGATCATGTGACAGGAGGTGGAACTTTTGCACCCTTGAGAAATGAGTGGCTGGCTTGAGAGTTTGTATTAAATACATTGCCCCCCCCCCCGGGCTTTATATATATTGTGTAGTACATGGGGACTGAATAAGTGACACACCTTTTAATCAATGCCATTCTGATTCGACTGAAAAAATGAAACGTACTAGTCAGCAGAGGACAGGACACACATATGTCACCCACTGCATTACACACAAGCCTGATCCAGGAGCCGGTGGCCTCTAAGCGTAGGCAAGTGTCGATCCCACTACTGAACTTCAAAAGCACCTCTGAAAGAGAGAGCCACATCAGTGCCAGGCAGCCCTGACCTACGAGTGGGGGGAGCAGGGAACAGGTGATTTCCCACGTGACCACGGAGAGCAGCCTACACAGACAGATTTCTCATCTTAGCTGCTATGGGTGGGGAGAAGGCCGCGTGTGAAGCCATTGGTGTTCCTCCACTAGGAAGGCAGCCTGGGGGTGGATTAGAGCAACCTGTAAACGCACAAGCCGGACAGAGATTCGGGGTTCTGGCAGTACGTGCGGCTTCAAGGCTCAGTCATTATCAGTAAGGCCTGTGGATGTTGTGCAGGGGACCACTCGGGTGTGGCCTGTTTCATCCTAGCCCGAGCTGGGAGCAGGGGCGCCACTGATATCTTCCCTGGGAAACATGGGCCAAGGCATACTTCCACCCCACGGGCTGTGTACCACCCCACGGGCTGTGACCCAAACAATTTGGAGATGGAAAAATAAGTCTATGTCTACTTTTACAGCTGTGTCCAAAGGTCAGCAATTCCCAGGGAAATGCCTGTCTAAGCACAAGCTCCCGGTATGAACATTTGGTTTTGTTCACTAAAAGAGGCCTGCCCCCACCCCCCCCCCCCCACTCTAATGTGACCAACACAGTGACTCCTGCCCTGGAACAGAAAGCTTAGAGTTCTAAAAAAAAACTTCATACTTGCAATAGTTGAAAGTTTGATGAGAAAACGTTTTTAAGGAAAGAAATAAGAAATAAAGATAGCGGATCTATAAAGTAGCCAATTTGGGATGTCGGCAAAATGTTAACCAAACTCCATCTTATTAAACAGCTCAGCAATTTAATGAATTAGGCTAATTAACCACAAACAATCAAGGTTTACCAACATGGCTATATCCTACCAACGAGTGCTGGAGAACTGTGCGCAGAGAGCCGTCTGAGCTGTTGGAAGTTCAGCCTGGGCATATTTGGCCACTTTCTGCCCTGTGAAATTCCCTTCAGAGGGGCCCAGGGGAAGCTTGACAGGAACGACCGAGAAGCGCAAGTAACTGCTACCTCTTCCACTTCTCTCAGCACAGGCATTTAATTAAACCCACCTCAAGCTCATAATTCACACATCTCAGTCTCGTTCTTTCTCAGCCCTTTTCGATACTGCTTTGCTGGCTAATTGCAGCCTGCCTCTAACAGAAAGTCTTATGCAGAGAGGACACTTTCAGTTGTTGGTTTTTTTTTTTTTCTTTACTTAACAAAGATGCAGCTAGTCCACACATCAGCAATTAGAGGAGTCTGTGTGTACCATGGAAGAGGGAGATGCAGATTAATTCATAAAGTTAGCAAGAGGCACTGTTATTAAATATTTACTGGCCCATAACAAACAATTCTTTATTATTATTTTTAATTAAAAATGTGTGTGTGTGTGTGTGTGTAAGAGAGGGGGTGTATGTGTATGTGTGTGGTATGTATACATGTGGGGGGGTCCGTGTGTGATTAGAGGCCACAGGAAGGTGTCAGGTGACATACTCTATTACTGTCCACCTTGTTCCTTTGAGACAGTCTGTCACTGAGCTAAGTTTGTGGCCAGCATGCCCCTGTCACACACACCCACTCCGACGCACACAGTGTGTATCCAAACACGCCCAACATTTTCCCCGGGTTCCGGTTCTCGTGTTCGCACAGCAACTACTCTTACCTTTATCTCCTCAGCCCCTTTTTATTTTTACTATGTTGTTGGGGTTTGTTTTTGTTTTTAATCCTTAATCGTTCGAATATGGAGGTGAGCTAGGTTATGTTGCTTCACAAGCTGCATTTGAATGAAATTAAATAGAAAGCTAAGCTCTTGCCTGAGAGAGTACCTGGGATAGTGAGGAATGAGCAACTCTCCTGAGCCTTGCCTGTTGGCAGATTCTAGTCCTTGACCCCAAACTCATCACCACAAAGGCAGATTTTTAAGCCAAGCACATATTAAGAAAACCTTTGCAGCTCTTGACTACGCAAGGAAGTTTGGTGGAAGAGTCTAAGGCTTCTGGAACTTATCCTGGTTCTGACTCTCTCAGTACTGGTCACTTGGCTAGTGTTTAGCCATCATAGCGTGTGGCTTCTCTTCAACCCTTGCACATCAGGTGCTTGATTGATGGTCTCACACTGTGGCTACAAACACAGCCTCGGTGTGTCAAAAATGTGTTCCATTTCTTAGTATTTGCGTCCTTTTCAACATACTTAGCAGTTAGTGCTTCAGCACAGCCCTCCGTCAAATAGAGCTAATCCTGATATTTATATTGTAGTATTGCCAGGAAGGACAAGTGAAATAATAACGCACGTGAAGAGCTCACAAATGCCTCTGGCTTACCATGAAGTGCAATATATACACATATTACAGTTTAGATCTGGAATGTTCCCCGCAAGTATCAACATTCATGGGTTGGGCTACAGAGATTGGGCCATGAGTCTCTGACCTCACTAATGGATGAATCCAGTAGTGAGTTCTTCTCCTGATGGGCCGTTGAGAAGTGGAAAGGGCAGGTGGGGGGGGGGAGAACCTGGGATGGAGTAGGTCCTTGGAGGTTGTATCATCTCATTGCCCTCTCTCCCACCTGCCTACCATCGGTGAGTCACTTTGCTCCATCACGTACTTCCCATTGTGATGCTCTGTCTCACCGGGGGCCCATGCAACAGGGCCAAGTGATCCTGGATTAAAACCCCTGGCACAATGACATGTGCTCCTTCAGGTTGGTTTTCTCAAGTGTTTGTCACACAAGGGGACAGGCGACTGACACAATGATGCTGCTCATGCTGATTGTGGCCAGAATGCCATCTCCAGTATCTGCTTGCTAAAGAGATGTACTTGCTCTAGGGGCTGGCTGTGTAACAGTGACAAAGACTCCACCTAACTTGCAAAGGCCCTTTATCCGGTCCCCAGCACAGAGAAAGGAAAACAAAACAAACAAACAAACAAACAAACAAACAAACACCAAGCCAAAACAAAACCAAGAGAGAAAGAAGGAGCAAGAGAAAAAAATTAATAATAATAAAATGATTTAATTTTTTTTTTGTTTTAAGTCAATTCAAATTATGCATCCTGAACTAAGCCACCTGTCCCCCCCCCTCATGTTCCTGGCCTCCATGTAAGTGGACCTAAATACATGTAATCACACACACAGTCATGACATGTGAAAGAAAATGAGTGGGACCACATTATTAAGAAACTAAATTTGTTGGACACAGCGGCACACACCTTTAATCCTAGCACTTGGGAGGCAAAGGTAGGTAGATCTCTGTCAGTGAGGCCAGCCTGGTCTGCAAAGTGAGTCTAGGACAGCCAAGACTACACAGAGAAACCCTGCCTTGAAAACAAAAAAAGAAAGAAAGGAGGAGAGAGAGAGAGAGAGAGAGAGAGAGAGAGAGAGAGAGAGAGGGAATCTTGATTGGAAATGTGCTGGTTTTAGGTTTTTGAGAGAGGGTTTCTCTGTGTAGCCTTGGCTGTCCTGGACTCACTTTGTAGACCAGGCTGGCCTTGAATACTCTGGAGTGCTAGAGTAAAAGACATGTGCCACCATGCCCTGCTTGATTGGGAATTTTGAACAGTGGGCATTAACATAGGTTAACAAAAGGGTGGCCAAATCTGAGCAAGGTTAGGATTAGGGGAAATGAGATAGCAAACAGAGTATGTGGGGGAAGGATGTGAGTTTTCATTTGGTCACACCAAATTGGGTGATAATGAGGTCTGAGGTCAGAGATCAGGGTTAGAGAAATTATCTTAAATTATGTAGTAACATTTAATGACACAGCTAAGGAACTCTTTCACTTTTCTTCATTTATCTCTTTTTATTTGTATGTATGTATGTATGTATGTATGTATGTATGTATGTATGTATGTATTAAATTGCATTATTTCCTTAGTTTGAGTGCCATTGTGCATATGTGGAGGTAGAAGGCAGGATGCAAATTCTTGGCATTAGATTTGGCAGCCAGTCCTTTCACCTGTTGAACCATCTTGTCAGCCCACCTCTTTCTTTTTTAAAAAAAAATAATTATGTGCAGCAAATTTTATGCCTAGATCTTCTTTATATTGTAGCATGCTGTTGTAGTTAATAAAAGGAAAATAAAATATTTGTTTTATGGAAAGTTAACCTCAAATTTTAAAATAATTCATTTTCTTCCAGGGCCATCCATGTTATTATCTAATGGCATGGATCCAATGTAGGCTGCACGACACTCTGTGCAAGTTCAGTGGGTAAATCAAGCTGTCCTGTCAGCTGTCTGCAGTTCTTATCTGCATGAACTTCTCTAATCAGAGTAGGAGTTCAGGCCTGAGAGCAGCAAATCCCATCAGAGCCCCAATGGTGTGGGTTCACTCAGCTGCAGCTAATGACGACCTCTCTCTGCAGGCCACGGCAGGCCTGCTGAATTCTCTAGTGAGGTAGCCACATTACAGAGAACATGCATTCACCCACTCCTGGTGGTTAAATCAGTCTCTGCAGGACAGTTGCAGCCATTCTGGGCCAACAGCAGCCCTTCCAGACCCTACCCACTGCTCCCAGCTTCCCGCCCAGCCTGCTTCTCTATGCATGGATTGAACCTGCCCTGAACTGCAGTCTGGCTGACTGTTGACTTCAAACACAGCTCTCTTCTGGAGATGAAATGAATGAGTATAGCCCAAGAGCATGGATTCCGGTTGCCTGAATGGCTTGTTCCATTGTGCATCCTGAGTTTTTTTATGATCACAGAGGTAAAAAAAAAAAAAAAAAAAAAAGGTCAATGTTCTTGTCAAATACATTGGGTAAGGACATCAGGTGGATGAATTTCAGCAAAGTTGGCAAGTCTCTGCTATAGGTTTCAGATTTTATTTAATGACATTCTTACATTTAGCATTTAGGGCTAGTAGAAGCTGTAGTCTGCTAAGTTAATATATTCCAAAGTTTATTTTTGGTTTTTTATTTTTTGTTTGTTTGTTTGTTTATCAAAAGACCAGTGGATCAGGTATAGTGGTTGTGTCATAGTCTACTAAAGGAACAAAAGATAACACAAAATCATTTTGGATATTAAAAACTCTCTCTCTCTCTCTCTCTCTCTCTCTCTCTCTCTCTCTCTCTCTCTGTGTGTGTGTGTGTGTGTGTGTGTGTGTGTGTGTGTGTGTGTGTGTGTGTGTACCCACTGAGGATCTGTGGGTCCTCTCCTTCTACTTTGTTTAAGCCAAAATCCTTCCTTCTTTCCTTCCTTCCTTTCCGTCTTTCCTGTGTATGGGTGTTTGCCTGTGTGTGTATTTGTGTACTACATGTGTGCAGTGCCTGCAGAGGACAGAAGAGGGTGTTTGATCCCCTAGAACTGGATGTAGAGGTATGAGCTGTCAAGTTGGTGCTTGGAATAAAGGAGACAGTGTTTCTTGTTATTTGTCAACAGGCCTACTGGCTGGTGGGCTCTGGGTCTTGGGTCTCTGCCTCCCATTTCACTGAACAAGTGCTAGGGTTACAGGTGTGTGCAACTCGGGTAGCCACATATACGCTGCAAATGATTTACTCACACTGAGCCATCTACCCAGCCCTAATTACGGCCCCTGATCAGCAATATTCCAATTCTCCATAACTGACACATCTCTTATCAGTCACTCAATCTGTACAGATGTGGCTTTTCCAAGGAACTTCAGCTCTAGTGTTCTACCCAGCTTTGACAAGCTTTGTTCTCTGGAGAGTATGCCTTCCAGGAACTGGCTGAGGTTTTCTTCTTACTCAGATATGCATCCAGCCAGCACTACATCCCCAAGGTTCTGCTATAAGTCTCTGGATGCTGAGATGGCTCTTTATAGCAACACAAGCCCCAAGCCATCCTTAAGTTATTATACCAGACCCTGTCCATTGTGGAGGCTTGGGTAGTCTCTACAGACTGTCTATGCCTAGTTCAGACCAGCTCCCTGCAGAAAACCCCAGAGCCTCAGAGCAGGCACTTGCCCAGGCCTCTAAAGTTGAATTTATCTTTACTCCATCTGATCCTGAGCTTTGTTCCTTAAAAATATATGAGGAAAGAAAATGAGGATATTCTTTGAGGTTGGCTGGGTACTTAGCAGAACTCTGCTACACTTTCTGAGCCCTCGCTCTCATCTCGTTTAACAGGCTATCAGTGAAAACATACAGCAATTAGCAACACCCTGATCTCTACAGTCCAGGCCCCTTGCTTTTGCCAAGCTGTCTCACACAGTTTACTGGTGGCATTTGATTCTTTCTGTTGCTAGTTTTGGTCACCGCTAAGTGTGTCTCTTCAGATAGAGTGCAGCGCAGCGGGTTTAACAGACCAACAGAACTTCTAAACTTTGAGTCCCTGGGTGTCTCCACAGAGATGAAAAGCACCCACACAAAAGCTGAGGCATCAGGGATGAGAGTCCCTGCTGAGACCACCACTGTTAGACAGGGGCGCTTTGCTGGAACAGTGATCCAAATGTCCGCAAGTTAGATAGGGATTTTATGGTATTTTTTCAATAAAATGCTGTGTCAAAATTGTTTTCCCTGTGGTCATTCATGATTACTGTCACAGTCACTACAGCTGGTGTTCATGCCACTGTGCACATTGTACGGAAGGACTATATCCTCTGTGAAGGCGTGAGGCGGCATCTGAAGTAACCTTGTAACAGTAAATAGGCCCTTTTTGCATGTGTACATGTATGTGGTATATGTGTGTGTATATATATGTTTACATGTACATGGGTGAATGTAAGACTCTGATCAGAAGAGTCTATTCTGAGACATGACCTAACGAGAGGCAGAATCCGGTTTGATGCAAATGCAAGAGGAAGTTTATTGGTCTGACGTGCTGGAGTCCACCTGCACCTGAGGGAGAGGCGACCCAGAGTAACAAAAGCACTGAGTTTTTATACTTTTTGAAGGCAGATTTGTAACAATCCTATTGGCTATTTAACATGACCTTTAACTCTATTGGGTGGTTCTAAAACTATGTCTCAGGCCTGAGGTAACTGTCTTGGGGTGGGGGCCAGTGAAGTAAGTTCCTGTTTGTGCAAGCTAAAGCCGTCAGCTCTGCAGGGTGGAATTCCTCAGGGCCTGTCCTTTTTTTTGACCCTGCTTCAAAACAGACTTAGATTGGATCTCTCATGAACACCTGTGTGCAGGTCGTTGACAAGCACATGTGAGGATGGTTTAGTCAGCTTGCTTTATGAATCCCCTCTCTCTGTTTCCCAAGGACTAAGAGAATAGACAGATGTCCAAATCTATTCAGCATTTAAGTGGGTGCTGGGGATCTGAACTCCAGCGCTCAAATGTGCGTGGAATTTGCTTTATTTACTGAGCCATCTTCCCAGCCCCTGACATTTCTTAAATGTATATCTTTGGTCCAGAAGAAAAGTTAACCATGCAACATATTGACAGGACTCAATTTGTTTGTGGGAGCCACAGAGTCTGTGGAGACATTTCTGCATGTCACTGGGATGAGACTGTGGAGCAGACACATTGAAAAGATAAAAAGAACAGTTGCACCTCTGTTTACTTACGCCACCCTTCCAGAAGGAAACCCTGGGTCTGCATTACCTCCCTCACAATGATCATTTGTAGTTCCATCCATTTGCCTGCAAATTTCAAGATTTCCTTGTTTTTAATGGCTGAATAGTATTCCATTGTGTATGTGTACCAGAGTTTCTTTATCCAGTCTTTGGCTGAGGAGCATCTAGGTTGTTTCCAGATTCTGGCTATTATGAATAAAGCTGCTATGAACATAGTAGAGCAAATGTCCTTGTTGTATGGTGGAGCATCTTTTGGGTATATGCCCAGGAGTGATATAGCTGGGTCTTGAGGTAGCATTATTCCCAATTTTCTGAGAAAGTGCAAGATTGATTTGCAAAGTATTGTAGAAATTTGCACTCCCACCAGCAATGGAGGAGCATTTTCTTTTCTCCACATCCTCACCAGCATGTGCTGTCACTTTAGTTTTGATCTTGGCCATTCTGATGGGTATAAGATGGAATCTCAGAGTCGTTTCGATTTGCATTTCCCTGATGACTAGGATGTTGAGCATTTCTTTAAGTGTTTCTCAGCCATTTGATATTCTTTTGTTGAAAATTCTCTGTTTAGCTCTGTGCCCCATTTTTAATTGGATTATTTGGTTCGATGGTGTTTCATTTCTTGGGTTCTTTATATATTTTAGATACTAGCCCTTTTTTGGATGTAGGCTTAGTGAAGATCTTTTCTCAGTCTATGGGCTGTTGTTTTGTTCTATCGTTTACCTTAGTGGTGTATTTTTAAAATTACTAATTGGTGTAAGAGAAGTGAGCCCTTTGAGGGTGCTGACACCCCTTGGCAGGTGTCCTGAGGTGTATACAAAGCAGGCTGAGTAAGCAATGAGGAGCAAGCCAGTAAGCAGAATTGGCTCCAGGTTCCTGCCTTGAATTTCTATCCTGATTAGCTTTGGTGATGGACTGTGATATGGAAGTGTAAGCTGAACAAATCCTTTCTTTCCCACGTTGCTTTTTGAATGGTGTTTTATCACAGCAGCAGGAAGCATGGAGGAAGATCATTTGCTAAGTCATTCCCAGGTTTGTGCTTGGCTAGTGTTCCCATACCTACTCTGCCCACTTGCCTAGGCATGGCACCACCTACAGTGGCCTGGGCCCTCAGGCATCAGTTAATAACCAGACAACCCTCTACATACATGCCCGTAAGCTTCTTGATTTAGGCAACTCCTCAATCAAGACTTTCATCTCAGATGTTTCCAAACTGTCAAATTGACAAGCAAAGCAACGCAGGACAGCCCTTCCTTTCCAAATATAGCACCATGTAAATGGCGCAAAAAGAGGATGATGGATCTCTTGGAAACTGGATTTGCAGATGTTTGTGCCCCATTCAGTGTCAGTGCTCATCCTGGATCTGAAACTGGGTCCTCTGCAAGAGCAACAAGTGTGCTTAACTTCTGGGCCATCTCTTCAGCTCCTTTTTTCCTTTGTTAAATATCTCTCTCTCTCTCTCTCTCTCTCTCTCTCTCTCTCTCTCTCTCTCTCTCTCTCTCTCACACACACACACACACACACACACACACACACACACACACAACTCCACAGGCAATCGGGAGTTGGGAGGTTAGAAAATAACAAGGGCAACATCGGGTATGGAAAGGAAAGGCGTCCAGACTGATACAGCCTCTGCCTGTGATCCTGGGACCCATCTCACCAGAGCTAAAGCCACCTCTGTCCCCAACCATCTTGCTGTCCTCTGAAGTTCTCCCTCTCCACCTCAACTCCAGGAGTCACTATGGGCATCTCATCCACATAGTTACCTTCCCGGACATTCTGGTGTAGGGGGCTTATAGCAGTTGCGTTCATTTCTCCAAGAGCAGATCACATTCTCACTTATAAGACTACGACACCTCCAGTCCCCAGCTCACTCCTGTCATCCACTGCCACCAGCTGCTCTGAGACATAGGAAGGAACCTTGCCTAGGCTAGGTAGGATAGTCTGTGGCTTTAAGTTGCTTGTTGGGTACAGTCAGCTGAAGCTATGTCTACGCACGCACTCACAGGCCAACACGGAATGAGAATTCCAAAGATAACTCAGCTTGGATGCCTTGAGGAGTGCACTGTCTTTTTCTTTATTAAGACACACTGTATGACTATCAGTCTCCATGCGTCATCAATTCAGTTCTTTGTTCTGAGACATAAGAACCTGAACCTGTCTGCGGGTGTTATCTGAAGTCTGACCATGCCTTATCACAAGAGTATGGGGAAATATCTTAACTCACCTGGCATCCTGGGCAAAACCTAGCCAAGAGTATCAGCCAGAAAAGTGTTTTTCAATGAAAGTGCGTATTTAGCAGGTTTCCTGTGATTTTTGGAATGCAGTTAAGGCACGTCTTGAGGCACCACCTCTCTCCTCTCTGCTCTGACATCTAAGCCCACAAACAGACTTCCAGCCAGACATGTGTCTTCCCTTCACTATGGACCATAGCTGACCTTGCTCTTGTTTACTGGAGAGCGAGATGGCTCCATGCTGACGGTAAGGCATACTCTCCTTTGGGCCCTCTAATAAGTCATGGCAATCGGTGGCACACACTTCAGATATTCCTAGCCTCTAGAGAAGGGTTAGCTCTTGGGGTGTGATGCTCTCCAGTATTGGGGCCACTTATCTAGGTTCCACCCCCCTCCCCGAAGAATATGTATCTTCTTAACAAATTCTGTGCTTCTACGAAGAAGTGTGTTTTTTATTTTTTATTTTTTTATTTTTTAGATCCCAGCAGTCAGAAGATAAAACTAGAATAACTCACTTGGGCTGTTTTGGCCTGGGGTTCCTCAGCAGATGTGGTAACAGAGAATGTAAATATTGATGTCTAGCCGTCAGCCCCGCTCACGCTCACCGCAGCGGTGGGGAGAATTTGGCTGCTCTTGCTGAAAGCTAAGGGCAGGCAGGAAGCTCAGAGGAGAATGAATTTGTTAAAGTTTGGGACTTTAAAAGAAAAGGAAGAAAGAGGAAACAGGGCTTCGTCTGGCACCAAGTCTGGTCTGTACCACCCGCCCTTCATAGCCTTCCCAGCTCCAAGAGCCAAAGCTTTTCTGTGCGCTTTTCTGATGGGCTCAGTTAGCTGGTGACCTGCGCTGACTTGGCTATAAATGCTTGGTCTTGGAAGTCACATGTTGACTGCTGGTCTCCTACTAACTGCACTGTGGTCCCTTTTACACCAAATGAGGCTTCAAAACTGTCACAAGCCCCACCCCAGCTGTGGCAGTCTGCATTTTAAAGCCTCCTGGCAGGAGCCTGGCACTCAACGAAGTCTTTTCATTTGGTGAACACTGGCTATATACAGCCACATGTGTCACAAGGATGTCCTGATCAACGACAGGCCTCATACAGGTGTGGTGGTCCTGTTTGCTGCCTGGTGATGTCGTAAGCGTCTTAGCATCATAGAGCATGGTTAGCACTGTGTCACATGTTTGTGGTGATGCTGAGGTACTGGACAGTGCAGTCTTAGGAAAAGTATGGCACAAGCCACACATGGTGATGCACATACATAATCCCAGCACTTCGGAAGCTAAGGTAGGAGGCTTGTGACTTTGAGGCAAGCCTGGGTTTCATAGAGGGCTCGCTAAGCCAAGCTGGGCTGTGTAATGAGACCTTGTCTCAAAACCAAATTTTTTTTTTTTTTTTTTTTTAGTATACTGCACGCAAGTATGGAAGTGATCAGAACAACTACGTTGCTTAAGTATTTAGAATGCTTTTTGGTTATAACAGGTTTGTATGAAGCAGGATGCTGTGTTACTCTAGTGTACCCTGCCTCATAAGCTCCATGTCTGTCATAGTTCTTGGCTGCACCAAAGCATCACAGTGAGTGACTGACTCCAATATGTTCCCACAAGGACGACGTTGACCAATGACGCATCACTCAGGATGTGTCCCTACGTTTAACTGACCCATTAGCTGCACGTGTAAGGAATATGCCAAGCTGAGCAGGGGATGTTGCTCGACAGCAAAGCACCCCTCGGCACGTGCAACGCCCTGCACTCCGTTGGCAGCACCAGGAAGGAAGAAGATAAAAGGGAATGCCAGACTGCAGCATGTACTCAATTTGCTAACTACAGGGATTCACCTTAGGTGAGACTTTAAAAAACAAACTAACAATATTAAAAAGCTGTGAGATCATCCCAGTTGGTGAAGTGTGTGTAAACAGTGGGGTCAGCTCTTCCTTTTCAGGGCCACTATAGTTGGAAAATTGAAATATACAACATGCGGTTAAGTTTGAAAAAAAAAAACCAGAAAATACTTTAAAAAATAGTTACAGGCTGTGATAGAGTATGGACACGGAGCATAATGTTTAGCATGCACGACGCCCCGTGTTTAATTCCCAGATATACATATTAACTGTTCCCAAGTAATAGATGGAACCTACTTATCCTAAATTATAAAAATAAATATTTCTCATCTATCTGAAATCCAAATTCAGTTCTATGTTCTGGGGTTCATCTGAGAGTCCTGGTTTTGGCGAGCTGCTTCTCCCTGCACCCAACTTGAGAATTATCATACTTTAATAATGATTCCATTTCCAGAGACTAACTTTAGAGAAATAAAAAGAGAGCTGGAGAGATGGCTCAGCTATTAAAAACTAGGCTCACAAGCAAAAATATGAGAAATAAGCTAAGATTTTTATAAAGTCATTTATAGAAGGATGGTTACCACATTAGTGTTTATGTTACCCCATATCTTATAAAGTCATTTATAGAAGGATGGTTACCACATTAATGATTGTGTTACCCCGTACTGATTATTATAAACTCTATATTATGTTCACTTTTAATACAGTAGATGCTTTGTTAATTTCCATTTATACTATTAAATAATTATAGCAGATTAAATCAATGCAGTATTATGAACCATTAAGTGTGATGGTTTTGGTCTGTATTTGTTGACATGGTAAAACCCCACACAATATTAAATGAAAGAATCATTATAAAAATACATAGTGTGGGCTGGAGAGATGGCTCAGCTGTTAAAGGCTAGGCTCACAACCAAAAATATAAAAATACATAGTGTAATCAATTTATAAACATGATATGTATAAATATGCATAGGGAGATTTTGAAAAGTGCATAGGAGAACTTTGGATGATGAGATTCAAACTTAAACTTCATTATACTTCTCACAGTGACATTAATAATTTTTATAATCTAAAGGAAAATATTCGTGTTTGCAATAAAGTCTGTGTCTGTATCAGACTGGGCCTCGGCAGAAATCAGCTCACCACAGTTTACTAAAGAGACCATTGTAAACGGATAAGCAGGGCTTAGGGAAGTCGACAGACAGTTCACTACTCCAAAGCTAGAAAGAGCTTACCACCCCGAACAGACATGTTTATCCAAACTTTGAGATGGAAGGAGCCTGGCTGAGCAAGGGCAGTGTCAGACCTACAGACTAGCACTTTCTTCCCTTCCCTTGGAGCTCTGGATCAGATGAGAGAAGCCAAGCCCTGCATACACATCAGCCTGGGGATGAGGTGGGGACCAGGGGAGGGGGGGAAGCAGGGGGGGGGGAATAAGGAACAGATCTGGGATGTGACTCTTCCATCGTGGTGTTTAATGATTGCATAGTATGTCGGTGACTCGATCTGCCAATCTGTGGTGCTTAGCTAATCCTATCTTAATGGAAATTAACATAGCATTTGTTACATAAAGAAACTGGAAAGAATGCTACTCTTGCTCTACCAGTGAGGGGGAAACCCAGGTCAACAGCAAGAGTTCAACTGGCTACAAGCCCTAGTGTGCAGGAGAGAGCAATCAGCCTAATTCTAAGGGGCCACAGGCCTTTTGAGAAGAAAGTTCACACTGACCGGGTCACCAATGGCTAAGCTCACAAGGAGAGGGCCACCGACCATAAGAGAAAGGAATCCGGTAAAAGTTGAGTCCATTTGTGATCTTATTTGTCAGTCTTCAAAAGCCAGAGGACCTAGACACAGAGGAGATTCAAAGCTGTTGCCTATTGCGTTCTTATGACGTCTACCTGTGTGTCAAGGTTAACAGTCAGGGCAGGGCGCGGCGAGGGCCTCTCTGGATTCTTCTCAGGTGTGAGCTTGCGTTAGGTTGCTGGAGGAGGGAGAGCAAAGCCACTGGATGTGAGAGAGGGGCGAAAAACCATCCTGGGAAATAAGCTTCTCAAGTCAGGTGAGAGCCAGGAAGGTGCCCTCGGGCACAACCCGTGCTGCAGCCACAGTTAACGGGATCATCACGGGGCAGGACACATAGAAACAGCATCCAGCGGAAGACTTTGTGTGTGGCATTCTGCGAAAGTCAGTAGAAACCAGAAGGGGTTTACACTCTCCCCTCCCCAACATACCCAGTCAATGGAACAGTAGGAAGGAAGAGTTGCTATAGGGCACTCACTATACACCTCTGCGAGCAGGGAGCCTGTGGGCCCAGGCGAGTGTCTGGAAGGCAGGGCAAGCCTCCTTCTGAGGCTCCACTGAGCTCAGGAGACTCCTCCATATACGGTCACCTCCACCGAACAACTAGGAATTTATAGCGGGAGCAGGATCACCGAGGGACCATAGCAATATGGACCTCTGGGGTCATAAAGCAATGGAGATGGAGTGTGACAATGGGGCACTTAAGTTTGTCTCAACCTGCAGGTGCCAGTGGGTTCCGTGGGACCCTGTAGCCAGGATTCCCATCCTGCACTCACCCACAGAGCTGTTGACTCACTGAACAGAGAACATAGAACTGAGAGCCGCATTGCTGAGCACAGAGCAGATGTCCCAAAGGTGCCCAGTCCAAAGCTCACTGGGGCAGCAAATGCCCCAAATCTGGTTCCATGGGTTTGAGCTAGAATTAAATCGCAGTTTGCTACATGGAGGGTCACAGAGCGGGTTGCAATGTTGCCTCATTTTCTTCTCTTCCTCCGCCCTTCATTTTCTATTTTATTGAATAATTTGAGAAACATTGGTTTTAGTTCTTAAATGCTTGGCAGTGTTCACCAGTGAATCCATCTAGCATTTGATTCTTTTTAGTTAGACTTTTAAAATATTATTTATTTTTATTTTATACGCATAGGTGTTTTTTACCTGCGTGTGCATCTGTGTGAGGGTGTTAGATCCCCTAGAACTAGAATTATAAACAATTGAACTCAGGTCCTCTTGAAGAGAAGCCAATGGGTCCATCTCTCCAGCTCTTAGTTAGATTTTACATTTTGTTTATTACTGCATTCTCTCTCCCTTCATCCCCCCTCTCTCCCTCCCTCCCCCTCTCCATCTCTCTCTCCCTCCTCCCTCCATCTCTCTCTCTCTCTCTCTCTCTCTCTCTCTCTCTCTCTCTCTCTCTCTCTCTCTC
>OU015749.1:20372447-20386516 GCA_907169655.1 Acomys percivali | reverse complement strand
CTCTCTCTCTCTCTCTCTCTCTCTCTCTCTCTCTCTCTCTCTCTCTCGAGGGTAGCCAGGGTGGAGGCCATGTGGGGAAATAAGAGTGAGAATCACAGCAGCCTCCATGTCAGAGGTTACACAAACAGGACTGTGTAAGAAGAGAATGGACTCGCGTCTTCTAAGTATTTGAAGAAATACGTGTTATCCCACAGAACTGCACAGAGAAAGTAGCTTTTCAAGGATCAAATAGAGGACTTGTTTCAGGAAAGCAAAAGAAAAGCTATTGATAACGCACCTGTGAGGCACAACACGTTAAAGGCAATTGGCCTAAAGCTGCAAATGTCGTAAAGAACTAACAGCAGGAGAATGATTAAATAAATGCCGCACTTTACGGGGTGAGACAACTTTGTAAGAAAGATAAGAGTGTAAAGAAGATGGGTTAGTGATGCAATAATTTATAGGAAGATCATGCTGGAAACGTCAGCTCTCTCCATGGCTACCAGCTTTACTGAAAACACTAGAATAGAAGCAAGACAGCCACTGTAGACTGGTATAGTTGGGGAATCTTTTTTTTTTTTTTTTAGATCCCTCAATGATTAAGTCCCATCCCAGGTGTGATTCAGGAGAGGGAAGGCATGCAAACTTACCTAAGCTGATCAAGGCTGGCCCCAAAGATGAGGACTCTACAAATTCCAGTTAAGAGTCAGAGTCCTGGGCCAGTTCAGGTATTTGCTGTCATGCCTGATAGGCTACATCCGTTCCTGGGACCCACGTACTAGAAGGAGAGAGAACTGAGTCCTACAAGTTATTCTCGGACCTTGACACAAGCCATGGCATGCACCCATCCACCCCCCCCCACACACACACACATACATAGTAACTAAATGGGAACTAATATAATACTGATTTTTTTAATGCTTAAAAATGATTCAAAGTTTCCAGGTAGCAATCGTGCCAAGCAGCCAAGTAATGACAGCTTTCCATTTACTCTATGCCAGTGCCTCTGCGACCACTGCCATGGTCATGAGATGAGGCTAACTTTAGATAGTGACAGGGGGAGATAGAGAATTGTTTAACTCTGCATTTTTATTCTAGAGCCACTCCATCGCTTCCTTGATTTTAGTCCCCAGAGGAGCAGCATTTCTGATACAGGGGTTAGCCTTAGGTACTCTAACAGGCACCAGTGTGTCTCAGCAAGAGTGAAGCCATCTTGGGTACCAGACTGAAGGAAGGAAGCTGATTCCCTCGTGACGGTGGGAAAGTATATCAAACCCGTGTACTTAGGAACACCATGGAAGGTTTGACCGTCTCTCTGAGGGCATCCTGTTATATTACAGGGAACAGTCTTAGAAAAATTAGGTCAAATATGTTAGAACTTTTTTTTAAATGAAAATTTATAACCTCCCTCATAACTCTCATGACTGTCCTGAAAGTTTTATGTTCAAAAGTTGTTTTCCTGTGATACCATTGTATTAAATGGTCCTTTTTCTTTCTCTCTCTTCTTAAGTATACATACAGAGTAAAGGGTCGAGCCATGCTAGCTACATACATATGTGCCCTTATGCTTGCTCCCTTCTCCCGCACTCATCCCCCAGTCTTTCCCTCCATCCTTTGGTTTTACTTCTTCCTCCACTCAGCCCCTCCTTCTGCCATCCTAGTGCATGTGTGCTCTTATTCTCTGTTTCCAACCTCTATTAATCTCTCTTTCCCCTTTCCTGGCCCCTTTTGAATTTCATGACCTGTAAACACACATGTATATATACTTAGATTTATCATCTTAATTCTATGTTCTACATATGACGAAAGCCTCTGATATTTGCCTTTTGTGTCTGGCCTATTCTGCTTAGCATAATGATCTCCATTTGTATCTGTCCTCCTGTAAAGGTAATGATTTTATTTTTTCTTAACTAACGTAGAAATTTTATTATCTATAACATATTATATTACATAGTCATAGTCTATCTAATGTATTATATATTGATATTCTAATATACCCAACTGAGTGAGATAGACTTTCAAGGCAGTTTTAAATGTGCACTTCTCTTATGGCTAAAGAAGATGTGTAAAAGTAACTTTTATTCTCCTGGCTCAGTTGTTGTCTTGCCTCTTGCTAACCTTGGTCTAGTCCTGGAAGCTCCTAGCCTCTATACAATCTAATTTAGGTCTAGAATGTTTTCAGCCTCTGGGACTTACTGCTTAATGAGCTCACCCTTTCTTGTTCTTTCTGAGCTCTGGGCTGCCTGGTTCAACTCAGCTGTTCTGGCTCAAACTCCTCTCCCAGTTGACTTATTTAATCTGGCTTCTCTCTCGCCCAGAATTGCTCTGCTTGGCCTCAAACTAACTTGGCAATCTGCTCTAATCTTCTGGCTTCTTCTCATCTTCTGGCTTGTTCTGTGCTCACTTGAGTTCTCTCTCTCTGCAATCCATCTCTCTACTCCTGCCCTGGTGAAAACTGCCTCCTCCTCCTTCTGTTGCCCTGGTAAAAACTGCCTCCTCCTCCTTCTGTAAAACTGACTCTTAAGTAGCTCCGCTTTCCTCTCTCCTATTCTGTCAAATCTTCTCTGATTTGTCACCTTTTCTGCCACTCAATTAGACATCACTTTTAAGCATGGGTGCTTCTTTCTAGACACTAACTTTACCTTTGTTTGGAATTAAAGGCATGTACCACCAAGCCTGGACCTAAGCTTTTATTAACCTAATACTTGTTCTATACTAGGCTGGCCTTGAACTCAGATCTGCTTGCCTCTGCCTCCTGGATTAAAGGTGTGTTTGTATTCCAGCTGGATCTCACATACCTAGAAGATCATTGGAGGTGATGTCTTGCCAGAACAGCCATGCTCTGTATTAACATTCCTCTACTTTTTTTGTTTGTTTTGTTTTGTTTTGAGACAGGGTTTCTCTATGTAACAGAGGCCCTGACTGTCCTCAACTCATTTTGTAGGCCAGGCCAGCCTCGAACTCATAGAGATCTGCCTGCCTCTGCCTCTTGAGTGCTGGAATTAAAAGCGTGCATGACCATTCCTGGTTATATATGATCTTAATGTGTTTTTAATTCAACTTGCAAAACTGATTGACATTTGAATCTGTGCTTACTAGGAAAATTGGTCTTTAGTTTCCTTTATTTCTTTGTTTCGTCTTTATTCATTTTTGGTATGGGTATAACACTGGTTTTTCAGAACAGGACTGAAAAAACCTTTCTCTCTTAGGGAGCAGTCTGAGGATCGTTGATGTGAGCTCTTCTTTAAAGGATTAGTAGAATTTTGCAGTGACTCTCACTGATCCTGGAATTTCTTTTGTTGGGAAACATTTTGGTATTGCTTCAGTTTCACTGATTTCTGTGGATCAACTTAGATTATTTATATCTTCTTGACTTAAACTTGGCTGGCCATATATGTCTATGATTTTTCCATTTGTTCCAGATTTTCCAGTTTTTTCAAAGTACTCCCTAATGACTCCCTGTATTCCATTAAAACCTGTAGTAATATTTCCTTTCCAATCTCTAATCTTCCCTCTTTCTTTCACAATTTCATATGCATAATAGACTTTAATTATATTCATTCCACATTATTCTCTCTTATATCTATCACTCCCATTGAACCTCTTTTTCCTAGCAAGTCCCCTTTCTCCTTCTTTTGTAAAATCAAATTATCACAGTCGAAATCATAGTTAATGGTTTATAATTCTGACACCATTAATTAGAGTAAAGAGCAAGTAGCTTTAAAACAGTACAATAAAAGGGGGGATATGTTTGTCCCTTCAAGTTACTGTATTCATTGACTCTGGTTACTATATTATTAATTGAATAAAAAATATTTATCAGCATCACAGCCAGCCACTGTTGTAAATACTGAGGAATAATGATGTTTCCTATGTATATGAAGCTTTAAAATCTAGCAGAGGCCAGACGTGTAGCTAGGGATGGAAGAGTGGAAAAGTTCTTGTTTACAAATATGAGAGCCTGGATTCAACCTCTAGCTCAATAACAACAGCAAAAGGAAAGAAAGAAAGAAAGAAAAAAGAAAGAAAGCAAAGAAACAACAAAAGAAAAAAGAAAAATCTAGCAGAGAGTAGTGGCACATGCCTTGAACTTCAACACTTGGGAGACAGAGGCACATGGATCTCTATGAGTTCTAGACAAGCCTGGTCTATATAATGAGTTCCAGAGTAGACAAGGCTATATAAACAAAAAAGCAAACAAAAGGAAACAGGAAAAAAAAAAACAAAAACAAAAACCTCACCAAAGAGCGACAGTTAAGAAAGTACAATGGTGACCTAATTGTTCTGGCTAGGTCCTACCTATCAAATCTCACAGCCACCCAAAGCAGCAGCACCACCTAAGGATAAAGTCTGTGTTTGCAGTACAGACATAAGTGTTTTTCTGAGTTGTTTTTTGTTTGTTTGCTTTTGCTTTTGTTTTGTTTGTTTATTTTATCTGAGGTTGTTAACCGCAGACACGGAACTTACAGATTTATGTGAACATTGTCCACTGTGAACTCTTTCCTCTGGAGTATTTTTGAAGTTTAATTTTTTAATTGAGTTTATTCCTACACTTGCTCTCCTTTGTTTACGTTGCTATTATAAATACACTACTTCCATTAGGTTTTCTAACCCCTTTTGTTGTATTAAAAAGATTCTGGGGCTAGAGGGATGACTGAGCAGCTAGAGTAGTTATTGCTCTTGCTGCAGAGGACTGTGGTTCAAACACCAGCACCCAAATGGTGATTCATGGATTCCATGGATTCCAAAGCCCACCTCTGACCCCTTCAGGCCCAAGGCACACATGTGGTGCTCATACATACATGCAGGGGCAAAATGCTCAGACACATAAGATAAAGTAAATAAATATTTTAAAGGTATTGATTATCACATATTAGTCATCCATCTCCCCAAATAATATTGACTTTTAAAAAATCTTAATCTTTCTTCTTCGTTTTCTTTTGGAGAACTTTCTATGCCCTTTTACTACTTTTCTAATTGTGTGAGGGGGCTGGGCTTAAGGCCAGGATGAAAATTTCTCATACAGGGCTTAGATGAACAGAGGGCACACCAAGCAAAATACAGAATGGACAGGCAGACTCCCAGAGGCAGTGTCATAGTTAATCTTGCCAGCTTGGTGGGACTTAGAATCACCTAGGAGACAAAGGACAGAATATGTCTCTGACTTGGTTCCAAAGTAGTTTGAAGTGGGAAAACCTACCCTGATGGACTGAAGTCCTGGACTACATGAAACAGGAAAAGTAAGTGTAGCATCACCGTGAGTCTATCTCTGTTTCCTGACAGAGGGAGTAGCTTTGTCACCTCCTGCCTCCACTCCACACCTTCCCGGCTATAATGGACTATCCTCTCAATGATCGAAAATAATCCCCACCCCTTTCCTTAAATGGTTTTTTGTTGTTGTTTGTTTGTTTGTTGTCACAGCAATGAGAAAAATATAATCACTAATTCAGAAAATTAGTATCAAGAAAGAGAGCGCGGCTTCTGTGGTAAAAATGGCGGTGTGGTTTCGAGGCTTTGGGAACTGGTTTGTGGGAAGAGTATGGAAAATTTGGGGGCTGCAGGCTAGGTACCCGCTTCTGGCTTAGGCCCTGGTCATTTGAGTGAGGCTGGGTTCTGAAATAATGGGTGACTTCCTTTGTTGGAACAAATTTCAAGACAGCATAGTATTTATACTGTGTCTGGGTTACTGCTCACTTCTCTTACCGAATTCCCGTCATGAAAAAGCAGCAGGTAAAGTAGGAAGGCAGGCAAAATATCAAGATCGATGATCAAAGGAGCCGGAGCGCAGTTCAAATAGCTGACGAGGAAGATTTAGAAAATGCACCTGTAACTGTTAAAGAGACAGCACAGTTAAGGAAAATCCTTTCGTTTGGCACTGGGACAAAGGTTAGCCTTAAAGGCAAGGCCCCACCCATCAAAGGTTTTGAGTCTGCAAAGCTTGCAGATTCATCCGAAAGGAGAAAGACGGAGCTGGGAACGGGGTTGATGACATTCTCTGCTGGAAAATGACAGCCTCAGTTTCCCCAGGTTCAACTGCCAAGGCCGAAGCAGTAGTAGAAGGGAGCCCAACTACATTTCAAACCGGCGGCAAAACTCACAGCATCGTCCGTCCAGAAAAACCTGCTATGGCCTGGGCATGAGGAGCAGGCTTGGATTCCCGGAACGAGGCCCTGAAAAGTTACTACCATAAAGCCGTGGAAGCAGGCCCAAGGTGGAAGGGAGAACCCAGGAAGCTGGATGCCAGGACCAGGAGACGTTCACTAAAGCTAGCACAATAGGCTCTACATGCCGCTGCAGGGACAGAGCTGGAGTGGTGGGGCTCCTTGAGGACGGCGGCGGTCATGGTGAGTTCCAGATGTGGAACAACTGAACTTCAAGAACCGATATTTGTCCTGCTAGACTGCTTAGGCCTAATCTTTTCTCTCTGTGCCCCTGTTTCTCCCTTTTGGAATGAGAATGTTCACTGTGTGTCATTTTATATTAGAACTATGTAAGTTGCCTTCTTTATTTTATAGGGTGGCACAGGTAGGAGATTTCCTGAGTCTCAGGAAAGACTATATGGATAGTTTTAAACAATTTTGGAGTAAGTCTTCGGTGACTTTCAGAGATGTACTAACTGCATTTCCACTATGAGATGAACCCAAGGCTTCAGGGCGCTGGGGTTGAATTTTAAAATTTAAATAATAGGCTTGTGTGGAAAGTTGACAGTGAGTGGACTTGCCATGGTTAATCCTGATTGCCACGTTGATTGTATTTGGAACCAACTAAGAGACACAGTTATTTCCAGAGAGGCTTAACTGTGGTTGGAAACACACCTTGAAGGAAGGCGGCAACATTCCCCAGGCCTCGACCCACCACTAGGAAAGAGAAAACTATCTGACGGCTGGCATTCGTGTTATCTCCGTGTCTGGTTGTGCGTGGCATGCCGTCAGCAATTCCAGGCCCCTGCGGCCATGTCTTCCCCACCACGATGGACTGGGCTCTCGAGCCATCAGCTAAAATAAGAGCTCCCTCCCTTAAGGAGCTCTTGTCGGAGATTTTGTCACATTAATGAGAAAAGTCACATGGAAAGGTTGAAGAAGAGCTCCTGAAAGCAGCAATGCAACGGTTGGTGTGGCTGTGGGTTGTCGACTAGAATTGTTGGCTTGATTAATAGGCCTATCAGAAGTCATTTGGTACCAGGCCACACCAGTTAAGATGGCTACTACTAAAAAAAAAAAAAAAAAAAAAAAACGGGAAATGAGAATCGACAAGGATATGGAGGATTCTTGCTCAGTGATCAGAAATCTGTGATGCTCAGAAATTGGGGCTGTTGCTATGGGAAAAGGCAGATGCTGCTCAGATTTAGCATACAGTGACAATGGCTCACAGATCCCATTTCCAGGCACACACTCAAAGGGCTAAAAGCGGAGACTCAAGCAAATACTTAAATGCAGAATTCGTAGTATCATATTTAGAATATCCCAAAGTGGAGACAATCCAAATGGCCATCGCCAGGTGAGCAGAGGAGCAAGATTTGGTAGATACACACCATGAAATACTGTTCCGTCTTAAAAAGGATCAAATCCAGACACATTACATGCAACCTGAAGCCTTAGGCTAAGTGAAATAAAGCAAACACCAACGGCAAATACGATGTGATCCTTCTCCCATGAGAAACCTAGAGTGAGCAGGTCCTCAGGCCAGAAGGTAGGACATCGCTTACAATGTAATGGCTGAAGGGTTTGTTTGGCATAAAGAAAATATTCTGTAAATAGAAGTGGTGCATACACAGCACATTACCATGCTTAATGCTCCATAATTGTGCACTTTTAAGTGGTTTCATGGTAAATTTTATAACTTTTTGACCCAATGAATGAGGGAGTAAAGCATATTTCAAAGGAGAAACCTTTGATGAAAGTCTGTGTGTCTGTGTGTCTGAGAGAGAGAGAAAGAGAGAGAGAGAGAGAGAGAGAGAGAGAGAGAGAGAGAGAGAGAGGGGGGGAGAGAGGGAGATTTGAATACATCAACAGCCCTGAGTACTCAGGATAGTAATTCAACCTGTAGGCGGTGAAAACTGCTAAAAGTTTCTGAACTGGTATTGGAGTAAAATAATGGTAATCTAAAAGAGTTTAAGTTTTTGGTTTTGGTTTTGGTTTTGGTTTTTCAAGACAGAGTTTCTCTGTGTAGCCTTCACTGTCCTGGACTCACTTTGTAGACCAGGCTGGCCTCGAACTCACAGAAATCTGCCTCTCTCTGCCTCCTGAGTGCCCGGCTTAAGCCCATGCATCACCACACCCAGCTGTCTTTGGCTTGTTTTAGCTATGTGTCCTTTCAGGTCTTTTGTTTTTTGTTTTTGTTTTTGTTTTTTTGGAAGCATTCTTCATACAATAAATAATATGTTAGGGCTGGAGAGAAGGTCAGCGGTCAGAAGGGCACATTGCGCTTTGCAGAGGACCTGCATCCACATGCTGGCTCACAAATGACTCACTGCAGTTCCAGGGGACTCAGCACCCTTTTCTGGGTCTCTGAGGGTATTGTACACAAGTGGTGACATACATAAATAGCAGGCAAACATTCAAAAGCATAAAATAAAATAAAGCTTTAAAAAATAATATTTTGTCTATGTCCACTTCTGTTTTTCCAGCTTGGTGTGTTTTCTATTTCAGATGACAGTCGGCACTGACATGGACTTTCTTGGTTACTTTCATATAACTTTGACCTTTATTCACTTTTATATTAACTGTAGGTACAATCTCTAAAACCTTTAAGGCTCTTTCAGCCATCCTCAATCCTATGCTCATAAGATTTCTGCTCTTTGACTCTAAATTTGATTCTAAAAATTGAAAATCAATAAAATGCTTTCCATATGTTGACTATGATTATTTTTTATGGAAGAGTCAAATGTTGATTATATTTCTTTTATTATATAATTTTTGTTTCATTGTGGAATTGCAAGTCCTTCTCTTGTCTTCCTTCACCACGTGGTAAGCTTCCAAGACTCAAAAACAATCAAGTGTAGAGTCTGGCCCCTCATATTAAAGTTTTCTTTGCAGTGTGTATGCCTATCTTGACCAAGCTGTCTTACTCTGTCACATAGCTCCCCACCCAGGATTTTTCTTCTTTTCTCTCCAAGGTTGTGTTGGATATTGTTGATATCATGTGTTGCCTTACTTAGTTGGCCAGTAATATATACATACACACATATATATGTTTTTTGAGCATTTCTCCTGTCATAGTCCTCAAATATAATCAAGGAAGAAGACATACATTTTGGAGATTGCTATATGGAATAGAACATTTTTCTTCTCTTTGACAAATCAATTGATCATTCCAATTGTCATAAAAGTATAAATTGGAATCTACTCTTCCCTAGAACTTTGAAGACATTTGCCCCTCCTAATGATGAGATGCCCATTTCATGTTTTATTTAGAACATGACCTCTTGAGTTGCCTCCTTCTTAGAATTTTTTTTTTATCATAATGTTCTCTTTCTCTTAATGCTGTGTTTGATGCATTTTAAACTAGTGACGGGTAAAATAGAAGTCTCTATGAAGAGAGAGAGCACATCGATTTGTGGATTCAGACAGCTAGCCAGATTTGGAAATGATGATATAATTCAAAGAAGCAATTTTCAGATGTGGTGTACAGCTTGGGTTGGAAGAAAGAGTGACCCATGGGGATCCCTTGCAAGGAAACCATGGTGTTTAACAAAGTAGAGGTGATGCTCCAGTTTACATATTTGCAATGATAGGAGAGAGGAAGAGGTGGCTACAAAAACTACTCCAAGTGAAGAATTAAGGATTATACGGGAGGTAAGACCACAGAAGGAGCCAGGCGCATCCTTTAAGGTTCCAAGCCTGAGATATTAAGAGCAAATGGTGAAAAAAAAAAAAGAGCAAATGGTTCCAGTAAGAGAAATGAGAACAAAATTGGGGGGTGGGCATTGAGTGGGAACAGAGGTAGTTTGGTTTTAAACAAGTTGTGTTTGTAGTGACATCAGAACATGCTAACTCCATATGACTGGTAGACAGATGGAAATGTAAGGATGAAGCTTGGAGAAGTCAGAGCCAGGGGCAGAGATGAGTGACTTCCCCCTAAACAAACCATCACTTAAAAGCAACGGCACTTCTAAGAGGAGGTCTCGGTGAGATCTTGGGCTCTGTCTGAAGCGTCACCCACACTCCTGGGACTGGAGTGGAAAGAGAAACAGCCACGTGTAGAAATAGAAGCAAGCAGATGACGACGAATGCTTCCGAGGCTATCAGAGGAGCGCTGAACCGAGGGATGTTGGTGTGAGGCAAAAATAGATAGAAGAGCAAAGGCAAACGGGGGTTTTAGAAATTGTTGGTTTGGGCTGTTTTTGTGACTGGGTTAGTAGAGAGCTTGCCTAGCATGCACAGAGCCCTGGGCACCATCCCCGCCACTACTTAAAACAGCTATGGTGACACATGTCTGAAACATCAGTCCTGGAAAGGTGGAGATGGGAGGATCCTAAGTTCAAGGATATCTGCAACTATGTTTAGAATTGGAGGCTAGCCTGGGCTACATAAATATCTTAAAGGATGAGGGAGAGCAGGAAGAGGAGAGCATTTTGTTGTGTTTAAAGGCATTGTTTTATAGATAAGGTCACAGGGTGCCCCTCTCCTCCAAATAAACTGAGAAGATTATCCTATGCAGATCTGAAGAGAAGCTGCAGAGCTCTTCCTGTCTCCAAGCCCAGAGCTCTTTCGGCTCAACCAAACCCTGCTACTTGGCCATGTTTCTGCAGTGACAAGAAATATTTTTACCACAAAGGCAGGGACTTTATTTTGAAAACAAAACTACACAAGAAAGAATGCACAGTTGGATGTGCCCACTAAAAGAATAGTTAACGATAACAGTGGTTGTACTAGTTTGTGTCTCTGTTGCTGAGATAAAGCATTGACCAGAACTAACGTGGGGGAAGAAAGATTTATTACATCTTATAGGGTATATTCCATCATGGAGAGATGACAGGGCTTGAGCTTAGGCAGGGACTGAGGCAGAGGCCATGGAGGAGCAGATGCCAGACTGGCTTGCTTCCTCTGGCTTTCTCCGCCTGCTTTCTTACACAACCTGTCCAGGGGTGACACTGTCCACAGTAGTATGGGCCCTCCCCCTTCAACTGTCAAGAAAACAACCCACAGACATATCCACAGGCCAATCTGATGGGGGAAGTTTCTTAGCCGACTTTAATTTGTGTCAGCTTGACAAGTGAGGCACAGTAAAAGAGGAGCCTGTCAGTAAGTAAAGAAAGGGGGCACACACATTATATTTGTCAACACTTTGGGGTTTGAAACTATAATAAAATAAAATAAAAAACAGAAAAACTTACATAGGATAATGAGTATCACGGATGATTCTAGCACTCACAGAAAGCTATGCTTGGCACACTGGTGACATTTCTTGTTCATGCTTGCTGGTTTATACAGCCCAGGTCATTCCCAAGAGACAGTTTGCTTTTTATTTTTGCATTGTGGCTAACTCTCTTAAATGCCATGTTTACCTTCTTCATTATTAGTCCAACCATGAGTTTATTTAAGGAGCAGAACATCCAACTAAAATACCCACCATCCAGGAGCCCTTGGCAGTTAAGGGGTGACATGTGACCCAGAGCCTGCCGGTGACTTGTAAGGAGAGGTTGCCGGTAGGATGAGAAGGTAGGAGCTTCTGAGAATAGTTTTCAGAGAGGCATACCCAGCCTCACGTGTCACCTTGGGCCTCTTGTCTCAACTTCCTTCTTCCTGTCTGGTATGTATATGGTACTTACAGTGAAAGGTGAACAGCTAGCTACTTTGACCTTGACGATGCTAGTCACATGTATAGTTAATGAAACTGAAGATGGGAGGTCCCCAGATCTTTTTATTTCACTAAGCACCCATTTCCAGCCTACGACTGCCTTTCTCTAGACTTGTTTATATGTAAGACAACCCTTGGAATTCAATTTTGTATTGGGTCATGTGTTACTTCTAGCTAAAATCAATTTAATACACTTAGTGAATTAATTTTAATGACTTCCTCTTCATATCATAAAGTGCTTGTTAGACATTTAATTTCCAGCCCATGCCTCATCCTCCTTGAAAACAAACATCTTGAGTAGCTTAGAGACTAAACAACACAAGTAATTCTGGTCCAGTCCACCCAGGGCACCAGAATAAGTCAACAACAACAACAACAACAACAACAATAGAGAAAGAGACAGAGACAGAGACAGAGAGATAGAGACAGAGAGAGAGACAGAGAAGAGACAGAGACACACAGGGAGAGACAGAGATAGAGACAGAAAGAGAGATAGCCATTATTGAAATTGAAAACACCACTAAAAGAGAGAAGCTCAGTTTCTTTTTAAAGTTTCTTTCAGTCTCTAGCATTTTTATTTATTTACTTTTGGGTTTTTTTGTTTGTTTTTTTCAGGATAGGGTCTTAGTATGTGGCTCTAAGCTGTCCTGGAACTCACTCTGTAGACTAGGCTAGCCTCAGACTCACAGAGATATTCCTGCCTTTGGCTCCTGAGTGCTAGGATTAAAGGCATGTGTGCCACTACACCTGGTTCCAGCACTGAACTCATTGGCAAATACCCTACAGCATCCACCTAATCAATTCCTTTCAAGAATGTAGTTCTAAAGTCGACTTATCTTTTGAGTCTCATAGACAGATGCTAAAGCTACCTTTAAGAGCCATTTATCACATACTATCTAATATCAAATCCCAATGTAGGATATACTTTAAAACAACAAACTATAATCCAATTTAGTCTCCTATGAAAATATACATCCTTAAACCGTCTGCTACTTTCTTTTTGAGATTGTTGTTACCTGTCAAAACAATTGAGAGATATAAATAAAAATGGTGGCGCATTTGGGGGATATATAGTTCCCTCAGTGTTCACAGTTAATGCTTTTCCCTGTAGCAAGCCAGGTCAGAAGAGAGACCTCAGAATGAAGCAACTGTCTTGAGAGCCCCACAGTTATCTTTGGTATGCTTGGCTCCATCCAACACGATAGCGGGCACCTCGATACCCTCCCGCACAGTCGGCCACCACGTTCGTCATTCTGAGATGCTAAGGCGATCAGGCCAAGAGATTCTGAGTATTCCATAAGAAAAACTGGGGGAAACATTTGTGCTGGCTAGTGTTTTGTCAACTTGACACAGCTAGAGTCATCTGGGAAAAGAGCATCTTAACTGAGAAAATGGCCCCCACAAGACTGGCTTGTAGAGCATCTTGGTTAATGACTGATGTGAGAGGGCCCATCCTGTTGTGGCCCTGGACAGGTGCCCAAGTTGTATAAGAAAGCAGGTAGCAAACAGTAAAGTGCTGGAGTGTAACCTGGGAAGTTAAATAAAGTATTGTAAGCTAAAATGAACCCTTTCCTCCTCAAGTTGCTTTTGGTCATGGTGTTTTATCACAGCAATAGAAACATCAAGATTTGTTTTTAATACTCGAGTGTCAGGAAAAGCTTTTTATTTTGTGTATATTTATAAACAGGAAAACCTGTGTTTTTTTGTGAGCAAATGTGCAACCTAATTTTAATAATATGCCATCATTTCTCCCTACAATTCCTCATTACAATTTCTATAGTCAATGTCATGTCTAATCCAAACGTATTATGAGATGTAAATCGTGTATTGTAAGTTAAATTGCTTATAAGTAAGATCATTAGAAATAAAATTATTATAAATAAAAGTGTAAAATTATTTCTAGATATTAATTTTCTTTCTTTCTATATTTCTCTTGGATTTGACTCTTGACACTTACATCTTGGGGCTCTGGAGAGATGGCTCGGTGGTCAAGAGCAGTTGCTGCTCTTCCTGAGGACCTGAATTTGGTTCCCAGGGCCCACATCAGGTGGCTTACCACTGCTTGTAACACCAGCTCCAGGGTCTCCAATGCCCTTTTATGGCCTCCAAGGGCACCCAAACACATGTAGCACACGCCCACAAGAGATACACATACAAATAAATAAAAATAAATCTTAAAGAAAGACAAAAGCCTCACATCTTGGAAGTAATGTAGCTCAGTGGAAGAGCACCTTCCTGGCATATTTCCTAAGCACTGCACACACACACACACACACACACACACACACACA
>OU015749.1:20337843-20365151 GCA_907169655.1 Acomys percivali | reverse complement strand
CACACACACACACACACACACACACACACACACACACACACACACACGTCCATGTGTGTGGAAAATTTTTTGTTGATAGTTTCCAGGGCCACCCAGTTATCCCAAGTCTCCTAAGTGCCCCCTTAAATGGAGTCTTGACTGCACCTGAGAACTAAGGCAAGTCAGTAATGCTGCTAAGGGAGTCATTCTCCTGGAAAATGCTAACCACGTACAGACGTGGGTGATTCAGCAGCCATTCATGCAGGTTAAATAAGAGTTTAAGACTGTTTGTTTGTCTGGCCCCGCTTTACTGTCACTGTGGGGCTGCCAGAAGATGATGCGGCCATTTACCACCTTTGATTGTTGGGTATTTAAGCACATCAGCTTCTACCATAGCAGATGGATTTATCTGCTCACAGATTTGCCGTTAATCCATACAAAGTAAAAAACCTTTATAAATGCAACAAAAGACTGAAATGTAGAATGGGGGAAAAATTACACAGCAAAAGTGAGAGCATGCGAATGCAAGATTGTGGGTCAACAATTGTTCGTTTATTTATTTTAAAGGAAGCATCATTACTGATCAAAATCAAACTGGAGCAGCAACCTGAGAATTCCGCCTCTTCTCTGTAGAAGTGTGCAGTGTGTTTTATTTTTATAAAGAAAACCAGAGAGGATTGTTCTAAAAACTGGAAATCATAAGCAGCTTGAAGGGCCCAGATGTTTGTTTAGGCTTCTCTGGTCTCCCAGGAGCTGGCTCAGATTTCAGCTGGAGAGCAGGCAGTGTCCTTGGCTAGCAGCCACTGTTCACCTCACTCAGAGGCCAGCCTGGATCAAGATTTGCTCTGACAAACATTTGTTAACTTATAATTTATTTAGAGATATTAACTGAACCAGAATGATTAAACATTTTACAATTAACAGAGTTTAGGTTGGGTAACTCAACGTCTCTACAAGTTTCCCTCATGTCCTCTGTGTGAGCATGCATGCCCCTGTTAATTTTCTACTCTCCACATTAGCTCATTGATGAACTTAGATAAATTTAGGTAAAAATTATTGAGAAACCAATACACATGTTCTTTCATGTGCTAACTTTAAACCACAAATGCTGCTCTGGGTTATAAATACACTTTAATCTCTAACAGAACACTGAAAATATATGTGGTGGTTGGTGGTATAGGTCTTATATAAATGTTTTTACCTTTTTGTTTCATCAAAGATGTATTTATGATTCAATTTATTTAAAGGAATAATTTGCTTTCATTGTGGTTCATTAACTATGCAGTTCGTTTGTTAGTTTGCTTAGAGCGGGGTTCAGTTGTCAATGTCTGCCATCTCAGCATTTAGGAGGTTGAAGCCAGAGGATTCTGAGGTAATGTTTCCCTCTCTTCTCTAACGCTTTCTTCTCCTGCATTTCATGACTTTGAGCTCCTCACCTCAGGAGCTGCTCCTCTTGCTTCTTGGCTTGCTCCCTGTTCCGTGTTAGTGTGCACTAAAATTAGCCAATGTGACAGTACCAAGAAAGGCGTTTACAAGGTGACTGAGTCAAGAGGACTCCCCTTGTGAGTGAGACTGAGCTAGGTGGGTAAAGGGGGCATGCTCCAAAAGCATGAAGTTTGATTCTTAGCGCCAACTCTAAAATGCCTTGTGAAGTGGCAAATGCTTGCAATTCCAGTGGTGGGAAAGTAGACAGAGCTGGGTTCCTAGGTCTTGATGGCCAGCCAGCCTGGCCTACCATGGGAGTCCCTGGTCCCCAGTGAGGGACCCTGTCTCAAAAATAAAATAAAAACCAACAAAGCAAAAACAAAGTGGGTAGGTCCTAAGGAATAGCATCTGTGGGTGACCGCTGACTTCTGCATACAGGTACACGTGCACATGTGCTCACAACATGCAAAAGGGCTTTGTCCCTTTGACCATCCACCTTCTGCCAAGTGATGACACAGTCCACTCTGGGGTACTCAGCATGCAAGGTGCCATTTTGGAAGTAAGAGAATGAGACCATAAAAAGAACAAACCTCCCAGAAGTTAGATGATGAACTACCAGCCACACAACTGTAAGAAATAGGCTTTTGCTCTTTATAAACTACCTTTGGTTGCAGCATCACAAAATAGACTTAGATACTAAAACCCAGAAAATATAAATCATTAGGATGGTCATTTTTTTAAAAAAGGCAAAGAAAGAAAAACAAGTCAATAGAAGCCATATGCTGGTGAAGACATGGAGGTTTGGACTTCAGTACCACTGACGTATCACTGGTATATATGTCAAATAGTTTCTGCCACTACAGAGGTTCCTCAAGAAAGTCAAAGGAGAATTACCACATAATTAAGCCATTTCGTTTCTGGGCATATATCCAAAAGAATTGAAAGCAAGATTTCAGAGATATTTGCATACCGTGCCTAGTTCACTGAAGCATTATTCACAATTACCATGGGGGTAGAAGCCACCTAAGCATCTATCATGAGGTGAATGGATAAAGAAAATATGAAATGCAATAGCACATTATGCTGCCATAACCCTGGAAATCCCGCCAGAGGTCAGTACACAGATGACCCTTCAGAATGCCATCTAAAGCTAAGTGAGCTGGTCACAAAGAGATCAGTACTGTCTTGTTCTATTTATTAGCTTCTAGAAAACGAAACCCTTAAAAACAAAAATTTGAATAGTGGTTGCCAGGAGCTGTGGGTAGCAAGGAAAAGGAAGTTATTCAATAGACAGAGAGCTTCCATTTTATAAGATGAAAATTTTCGAGAAATTTATTATACTAGAGACACATGTTCATACGGCTGGCACTGTTGCACAGTTTTTAAAAAAGCAACCACAATGGTTGGTTTTATGCAATGATGGTTATTTTTAGCCCAGTGAATAAATGGATTCACCCAAAAAAACAATCCCTCCATAAGTTATTGTTATGGGCAAGTGATGCCCATTGTGTGATGGCCTCTTTTGTGTTGTGCACTGTTTGATGTTCAGTTTGATGACAACAGTTTTATGGACACTGTGCGATGGACACTGTTGATGGCCGCAAGTTATGGACAAATTGGGGTGTTCATAGTTTGAATGTCACTTTGTAATGTCTACAGTGTGAAGACCACTCAGTGATGGCCACTGTGTGATGGACTTCTATGTGATAGTCACTATGTCATGTCCCCTGGGTGATGGACATTCTGTGATGGTCACTGTGTAATGGGCACAGGTCACGGATGATGGCAACCTCATGATAGACACGATGTGATCATCATTCTGTGATTTTTTTTGTTTGTGATTGCTACACTGTGGTGACCACTCAATGATGGCTTCTATTTGATGGCCACAGTGTGATGGCCACTGCATAATAGCCACAGCAATAGTCACCATGTTACGGACACAAACTGATGGTCAGTCTGTGATGACTATTTTTGATGGCCATTGTATGATTTTCACTGTGTAGTGGACACTGTGTGGTGGACACTCTGTGATGGTCACTGTGTGATAGCCATTGGAATGCCCACTCTGTGATGGCCATCATATGATAACCAGTGAGTGATGGCTACTGTCTGATGGTCACAGTGTGCTGGCTACCATGACAAGGCCATTGTGTGATGAATATAATATGATTGCAATTTTGTTACAGCCACTGTGTGTTGAATACTTTGTGATGGCCAAAGTATGATGGTCACTGTATAATGTTTGACCCCCATTTACAGAAGGCAGAACTGTAATAACAAAAACAAGTGATCGCTGGATGCTAGGGGCTGGAGGAGCAATGCTATAAAGAGTATCCCATGGGGCTGGGGATATGGCTTTGTCCGTAAACTGCTTGCCACACACATGTAAAGACCTGAGTTGGGATTTCTGGTACCTATGTAAGGTGCTGAGCTCAGTAACAGGAGTTCTGGGGAGATGGAGCCGAGTGGATCTTGGGGGCTCATTGGCCAGCCCATCCAGAGGTATCAATGAGTTCCAGGTTCAGGGAGCGATCCTGTGTTTAAAATTAAGGTGATTGAGGAAGTCATCGAACATTGACCTCTGACCTCTCTGCTTGCATGCACATACACATACATGGGTATACACACATACATATGTACACACAGTAAATACAAGAGTGTGGTGGGGGTTCTATGATTCCAGCCATGCATGTATCAGCCCCATCAGTCCTTATATGTGTTAACGATTAAAATAAATAAAGACTAAGTAGGGAAAAAAAGCAAGAATTTGTGCATAGTATTTTATGACTAGCATAAAATTATTAATGACTCTGAGTCATGCTGGCATTTAAATGGGTGATTTAAGTGTGTCCCCGGGAGAGAACTCAATACAGTTGTTCTCTGAGCTGTTACTCCTCCTCCACACACTGCTATGGGGATGGAGGTAAAGCTTGGTGCCTGCTTAACACGTGCAAGGTCCTGGGTCCCACTTCAAGCACCTCCAAAGAAAAGAAAAAAGAAGGGGTTGGGGGAAAAGGAAGGACAGGGGGAGAGAGAGAGAGAGAGAGAGAGAGAGAGAGAGAGAGAGAGAGAGAGGAGACAATATAACAATGACCCTTTTAGTGTCTGCACCATGTTACAACTTGCTTTCATGGTCTCTTTTAACATTGTTCTTTCCTTACTTACATTTTATTTTTTTTCCCCCTTTTAAAAATGTGGCTTGAGACTGTTCTTTTCCTAGCCTATCATACAGTTCCTGATTAATGACAAGAAAGAAAAATACGCCCAACCTTGCATTGACCGCTTCTCCTATTCACCCCTCTTCTAGTCCTCCGCTTCACATCGTGTTTTGCATCTCTCAGCTTGAAGTCACTTAAATATGTAATTAAAAGGCTTTTTTTTTAAAAAAATCTGTCATCTAGATTATTTATGAAGATGTTAAACAAAACTGCATTTGACCTTAAACCCCATGGGGTCTGCTAATCTAAACCTAGATCGTCCAGCCCCCACACTGCTCCATATGAGGCTGCCCACTGTTTATGGTCCTATCTAAGATCTATTTCGTGGTATCAGTGACCAAAGGCATTCATTTCCATTTCTCTAATGCATATGCCACCAAGTGCTTGCCGAAATGTCCAGATGTCTTGTATCTTTTGTCCATTCATTTGATAATTGTATGAAAAATTTGATCCCACATCCTCTCAGTGACCACCTACGAGGAGGCAGGAGCACCATGAGTCCATTAGAATCAGTTTGTTCTTGAGCGTCAGATAATGTCGGGAAATAAACAGAAGAAATGAGCAATAAAGATAGATTCCTTAGGAGATAAGCAGCTTTTCGGCTGGGAGTAACGGCATAGAAAGAAGGGAAGGGAAGAGAGGGGGGAAGGGGGGAAGGGGAGAAAATGAAAGATAATGGCTCTTGGTTCACAACCAGACACAGACACAAAGGCAGGACGGTGCAGTGTTTGGCTATCAGAAGGGCAGAGGTAGCATCGAAGCTGCAGCATTAACAAGAGCTACAGGACGTTAAAGCATTGAGCAACCTCTTTGATGATGAGGGAAAGCAGCAGAGAAGAAAAAGCATTTGGATTTCTTCTCTCCAGCAAATCAAGTGGAGTCCTTGATAAAACAGAGAAACTTAAAACAAAGCATTAGAAACTGGGTGCAGCCTCAGGTAGTGGCTCACACCTTTAATCCCAGCACTAGCAGGCATCAGAGGCAGGTGGACCTCTGAGTTCCAGGCCAGGGCTACATAAAGAAACTCTATGGAAAGAAAGAGAGAGAGAGAGGAGTGGAAGGAGGGAAGGAGAGAGGAAAGAAGAAGAAAAAGAAGAAAAAGAAAAACTGAGTCTGGGGGGCACACAGGTATTATGCCAGCCCTTGAGAGGCTGAGGCAGGATTGAGAATTGGAGGTGACGCCAGGCTGGGCATCATAGTGAGACTCTAGAATTGGAGGCGTGGCCAGGCTGGGCCACATAGTGATACTCTGTCTCCAAAAGAAGGAAGAAGACAAAAATAGGGAGAAAGGGAAATGGAAGAAGGCAAAGGAGGAGAGCTAGGGAAAGGAGGAGGGGAGGGAGGGAGGAAGAGAAGGGGAGGGAGGGAGGTGGGGGGTGGGAGAAGGACAGGGATGGCAGAAGAAGGAGCAGCAATCTGCAAAACAAAACTTCAGTCTATAAAGGTGTTTAGGTGAATTCTAAGTATGAGAGGTATCTTTATTCTGACAAAGTAAAGAGATGAATTGCCATAAAAATCATATTTCCAGATATGAGACCCTGGAACCCTGCGGACCAACTGCGACTCGTGGTGATAAAAATGATACACTGTGGAGAGTGGGTTACAAATGCTGTTCTCAGTCCATCTGCTTAGTTTTTACGCCACCCTAACGGGATGGCCTTTAAGGTCTTTTGCCAATGAGCTCACTCCTCAGCCATAGTGTCACCAAGTTCAGGTCTCTCATTACAGGCCCCAGGAAACAACACTGGAAAGCTGATACCACAAAACACTGGTTACCAGCATACAAGGGTAACTGCCCTGCAGAACACGCTGTGTGCAAATCAGCTTTTGGGGTGCTTTCATATCCCCTCTGTAAAACACCTCTTTTTTTTGTGAATCAGGTCTTGCTTTGTCATCAGATTTATAATCCCCTGCCTCACCTTCCCATGTGCTGGAGTCACATGTGTGCACCATCATTCCTGGCTTCTGAAAGCCTTTTTGTTTTGTTTTCAATGTGGTGGAAGAGATGGCCACCTCCCTAGTACCCCAGCTTCTATATTTCATTCTTTTCTTTCCCACTGATTTCAAGTTCCCCAGTAAAGTAAGTCAACTCCAGAAGGACAAATGTCACAGCATCTTACTTATATTTGAACTCTTTGAAAAGCCAAAGTCATAAACCAGAGGTTGGGACTGGGGAACTAATGGAATTTTGGTTGGAGGACACAAAATTTCAACGAGACAGGAGGAATAAAGCCAATAGATTCACTGTGCAGTTTAGTGACTAGTTAATGACAGTTTGCAGCAGATTCGAAATTGCAGATAGAAAGGGAGAGAGAGAGAGAGAGAGAGAGAGAGAGAGAGAGAGAGAGAGAGAGAGAGAGAGAGAGAGACCTTCGGTGTGCTAATCATATGTAGTCCTGCATATGAGAAGCAGCTTGATTCAGTCAGTCCCCATTGTGAACATACATCAAGTTGTCATGGACATCTCAAATGTTCGCAGCTTTTATTCGTCAAACCTAAGAACTATATGAGGGGAGAGATTCTGTTTCTTGCCACCTGGCACTAACTAGTTTTGGCAGTTTGGGGGGCAGGTTCAGGCATCTGACATATCTGACATCTTGAGAGCTGGCTTCCTTATTCATAAAAGCTTAGTGTTGAAAACATTGTAGTTTTCAAGGTATTTTCCAAGGAGTGCTCACAGAACAAGAGGAAGGTCATCTTGAGCAACCCTGTTCCTGTGTACCCACTGCTACTATAGACACGACAATTGTGATTTTATTGCGTATTTTGTTCCCACTTACACTTCTATTAAAGTGATTTTTTAAAAATTGTCAGTATTTTGAGATAGTCTCTGTGTGTATCTCAGTGGTCTCAAACTTGCAACCTGGAATACAGAAACACTCTGGATTACAGTATAATCTGGCTGGAAGGTGTATACACCTTTAATCCCAAACAATGAAAGTAAGATTATTTATGGAAGTATGATGTTTGAAAGTGACATCTAATTGAGGGGCAGACAAAGTGATGAATCAGAGAAAGATTTGACAGAATGAGGCAGAGATAGGGTACTCTCAACTCACGTGAGGACAGCACAGGAAAAAGAGAGTGCTTAAGAGCAGTACACGAGGAGAAGGGAGAAAGAGAGAGAGAGAGAAAGAGAGAGAGAGAGAGAAAAAAGAAGGAGGAGGAGGAAGAGAAGGAGGAGGAAGAAGAGGTGTGAGAAACAGTTTTACAGAGGCAGGTTACAGAGAGAACAAGCTAGACACAGGTGAAGACAGAAAGAGCCAGAGAATAAGAGGAGCCAGAAGATTAGACCATATTGCCAGAGTTAGTTTGAGGCCAAGCAGAGCAATTCAGTCAGAAGCCAAGAGAAGCTAGATTAAATCAGAAAGCTTGAAGAGGAGTTTGGGCCAGAAAAGCTGAGTTGAATCAGCCAGCCAAAGTTCAGAAAGAGCTACAAAGGGTGTTTATTCAGCAGTAAGTCTCAGAGGCTGAAATATTCTAGGCCTAGGTTAGCATATGGAGGCTGGAAGCTGAAGCCTTCAAGGTCTGGGCTTGCAGAAGATTAGATTGTACTGAGGCTAGAAGCTTCCAGGCCTGGGGATAGGCTTAGTAAAGCTTGGGTACAGCTCTCGTCTCATCTCATCATCTGAGGAAATAACATTTGCAGTGCTCTTCTGTGAACTTTCTGTATTAATAAGGTCCCATTCAAATGGAAGGGAATGAGAACAGAGAGATTTCTCTCAGATGATGGATGTCTTTACTCAAATGTATGTGTCTCTCCAAGAGTTACATGTTGGAAACACAAGATGATGGAATTAAGAGGTGGAGTCTTTGGGGAACTAATTAAGTCATGACAGTTCAAAAAAAAAAAAAAAAGTCATGACAGCTCAGCCTTCATGCACAGAGTGTTTATGGAAACACTCTGAGTCTTGTTTGCCCTGTCACACTTCTGCCATATGAAGCCACACAAGGTGTCTCATAACGATGAAACTTTGAATCTGTCAGGTCACTTGTTCATGAATGTTCTATCCCTTAGAATTGTAAACAATACATTCCTAGGATTATAAATTATTAGCTTGTAGTATTATGTTACAGCATCAGGAACTAGGACAACAGGGAAAGTTGGAAAGACCCGTAGACATGCCAGAGCAGTGTAGTCTCTCTGGAGAACTGGTCCTCTAGTCAAGATGTAAAGGACCATCTTGTCGCAGTGTTGTCCTGGTGTTCAGCTGCTCTTGAGAATGGGCTCCAAGTAGACTTCCATTTTTCCTTCTCCCATGATTCTCCCATGCTCATGATAGAACTTCACAGTGCCTTCTTTGCTCTTGTACTTTATGAACATATAAACACTCCTTCCAAGCGGTGGAAACTCTGGCCATCCCAGTAGGAAGGGTCTTTATTGGCTGCCATTTATCAAATTTCCAGAATCTAATCCATGATAGTGAAGACAGCAGAATCAGATGACAAAAACCTTGGCATCTTATGCGTAACCAACATCTAGGGCTGTTTGCCAATAACCCTACAAATGTGCAAGGTGCTTAGCTCTCTTGGTAAGTTGGCTTTCACCCAAAGACTGGGGTTTTGCTTACCTTTGTTTATAATAGAAACTACTCGAGATGTAAAGCTTTGAGTAATTAAGTATAAACTGGAATATATATCATGTTTGAATAAATAAAAAGCCATGTGTCACAATATCCTAAAGATACCAAATGGTTCTGGTATTAAAGATAATAGCATTACAAGTCACTGAGAAAACCCCAGTGGAAATATCTGTTAGCCTATGTGCCATAAGATGATATTTCCAGTTTCAAAGCCATGCATCTGAAAAGTGAAGGTAATTTACAGTGTTAATATTGGTGCAAAACATCTGGAAGGGAGTAAAGACGATATTTCTTACTAGGATGAAACTGGTGTTATTGCATAATCAGATGTCAAATACCCAAAGGCCAAATGATGTCCCCCAAAAAGATTTTTGCCTTTCTTTTCATTATTCAGGTCACTGAATTATTCTTGAAAGAGCAATGGTCAATTTCCATACAGTTGTTATTTCCATCTATTTTTGCATAAATGATATGACAAAATATCTGGATCATTTTCTGGAATGGGAACACAAACTAAATCCTCAGCATATATGTCATTGTCTGCTAGATGGAATGCTACAAGGATGCTTGTAGTGGTTAATTTAAAAGTAGGTCTAATTGTTACTCACAAGGTTATTTTTAATTTGCTGGCATAAAATTTTGTATATTGATGAAAAACAAGTTTAATTTTGACACATTGTTATAGAATTCAAATTTAAGATTATTCTTCACACATTATATATATTTCCACTCTAATATGAAGTATTGTACCCATACAGCTCAACTGTAATGCTAGGATTGCTCCTAATGCTTTGAAAGTGCTATTGCAGGACACTTAGGATAATTAAGTAATACAAGTTAAGTGTTAGTTCACAGCAATTGCATGCTGATCAAGGTAATCAGTGGGGCCCTTTGGTTTCAGCAAGGTCCTTTATGTTAAATTAGTTTTCTCTCCCTAATGCACATGTCACTTCCATGGTTATGTCAATTACTAGTCTATTTCTACCACAAGAATATACATCCTAGGTTTAACAGATAAATATGATTCTATAGATAGATAAAGTAAAATAGTTAGATAAGGTCTTCAAAAATCTCAGATATATACAGAATATGGCATATAAAGATGTTTTTTTTTATTAGTTTAAAGATTCTTTGACAACAAGACAGGTTAACTCCTGGCAATACCCAGCCTACATCAAAGAAGATGATGAGCATCTTCTTATGGAGATGGCTTTAAATGTGGCAAACAAGTCACTGGGCAAAATGTCCTCATTTCTTCCACAGACAGAATTCTGCCTAAAAGTGGGCAGGCTTGGATGCAGGCAGAGTCGATGGCCAAACTCTGCCAAGACGGGGGTAAGCAAGTCCTCAATAGTTCCTGCTTCACAAATAAATCTGTCAGATATATTGGGCCAGAAGGCTGAAGATGATGCTCCAATGTTATAAAGAGTTTTGGAAGTGAGCAGAGAAGAGAATCAATGTGGGAGGTTTGAGTAGGCCTGGCCCCCGTAAACTCATAAATTTGAATGATTGGTCATTAGGGAATGGAGCTAAATGACAGGGTTTAGGAGGTAAGGCCTTGTTGGTGTAGGCATGGCCTTGTTGGAGGAACTGTGTCACTGGTTGTTGGGCTTTGAGGTTTCAGAAGCACAAGCCAGGCCAAGTGGTTTTCTCCCATTTTGCTGTCTTCGGATCAGGATGTAGAACTCTCAACTTCTCCAGCACCATGACTTCATTTGTGCTGCCATGCTCCCAGCCCTGACAATAATGGAACAAACTTCTGAAACTGTAAGGCAGCCCCAGTTAAATGCTTTCTTTTATGAGAGATGCCGCGGTCATGGTGTTTCTTCACAGCAATTGCATGCTGATCAAGGTAATCAGTGGGGCCCTTTGGTTTCAGAAAGGTCCTTTATGTTAAATTAGTTTTCTCTCCCTAATGCACATGTCACTTCCATTAAAGTAAACATAGTCCCAAACAGGAAAGGACCAACAGGTTATATTATGTCAGCCATGAATGATACGGGAGATGCTGCAAACACATTTGTAATTTCTTTGGATTTAAAAAGCAAGCACAGGGATGCTGGGAGATGGCTCAGCAGATAAAATTCCTGCTGTACAAGCATAAGGACCTCTAGTTGGATCCCCAACACCCACATAAAAGCCGGGTACACAAAGCTGTAAGATGGAGATGGGTAAATCAGTGAGACTCTCTAGCCGGCTGCCCTAACCAAGCTGGTGAGCTCTAGGTACAATGGAAGTCCATCTCAAAACAGAAGGTGAGAAGAAGACACCTGATGCCAACCTCTGCCTTCCATGTCCCTCATCAGGCACTGTATACTTGCATTTACACGCCCCCTAAACACACACACACACACACACACACACACATACACACACAAACATAGACACAGACATAGAGGCATACACACACAAAGGCCCAATTGCAAAGCTTCTATAGTTTTGTATATTGGTATAAATTTAAGTCAAAGTTAATAACTTTTGCAGTTAATGAAATTTAGACTATAAGAGAATTGACAAAAACAGTTTTTTACTTTGAAAGTATAAAAATTTACATGAGCTAAACAGAAAAAGTATAGTCCTAAACTCACTGCTAAAAAAAAAAGTGTTAAAATATCAATTTTGTTTTCACTGGAGACATTTAGGGAAGAGGGACCAAGACTTTGACGTGCCACTCAATAAGACAGCTCAGTAGGCACTTGCAGAAAGAAACAAGTAGTCACCCACAGGTTGACCTCTGACCTCTACTTGTGCTCTGTGGCATGTGCACAGCCATATACATACACATACACACACAAAAAAAAATCAACAAATAAATAAATGTAATTAAAACTTTACATTTGTGCTTTGTTTTCTGTTTTACAAGATAGCATTTCTCTGTGTGCAGACCTGGCTGTCCTGGAATTCAGTTTGTAGACCATGCTGGCTTCCAGCTCAGAGATCTTCCTGCCTCTGACTCACAGGTGCTAAGTGCTGGAATCAAAGATGTGTATCACTATGCCCCGTGAAAACTTAAATTTTTTAAAGGACAGTCAATGTGGCAAAAATAAATTTTGTCTTGTGTTAAGAAATGTGAATTTAAATTCTATGGCCAAGGCCATCTTTCCTGAAGTAATGTTTCTAAATTTACTTACTGCATCTACTAGTGAAGATTTATTTATACTGGTTGGGCAACATAATCTCACTGTTGGCTTTAATTATATAACCAATTACGTTTTGTTATTGACAACCTTGACCACAAATCTAATTCACATTTTTTTTTCAGTCTGTCACAAAGTCTTGCCCATTCCAATTCCAAGTATCTTTGTTTTTTGGTACTAAGCCCACGCCTCCTGACACCTTTCATCAGATAATTGGCGTGGCCTTTCAACTGCTCTCCTAGTTTCTTACCTTGTCCCTTTTGTATCATTTCCCACCTTACAAGCAGGCGGGTTCTCCAAAGCACTGGAAGAAGTGAAAGGCAAGAGTCACTGTGCCTTCAGGGCCCTTGCCTGCCCTTGCCTGCACCTACCCAGTCAATCTCATGCAAACTCCTTGCTTCTTCCACAGCCTTCATTGGACCTCTTCTTGCTGCACACATGTCAAGCACCCTGCAGATCACACCCCAGAGTCTGCTTCCTCCAAGAACCCAGATCAGATTGAATATGTTTGTTTGTTTGATGTCTGGTTTTGGTGCTGGGAATGGACCTCAGGCCTATTCTTTGTTCTTATTATGATCACATTGCTTATTGGTTTGGTAATTAATTAGACTCTTTCTCCCTTATTTGATTAACACAGAGAGGTTCCATGTCTGTGCCAGGCCAAAAGAGCACCTGGCACATAACTGGAACCCATTAACTATATAATGTGAATAATGCAGGAAAACCACCAAAGAGAAATATGAGTATATTTGGTATGTACATCAAAATATACACATGCGAAACTACTGTTATGCCACAAATTCAGCTGTTTTATAATTAAAGGAAAAAACACAATAGACCTCACTCTGGGTTTTGCTGGTAGCTGAAGACAAAGGATATTTTACTATGTTAATTTTTTCAATATCCATGGATGTTAAACAATCAGGCTATGTCTGTCAACCTCAAATGGCTACAACACCCTTTCTGTACTCTAAAATTAGAAATCACTGGCTCATGGTTTCTGAAAGTTGGGGGTGGTTCCAAAGTTTAGCTTTGATTGAGTTTTATAGCTTTAAAAAAAAATAAGTATCACAAAAATCCTGCAAATAGGAAGTGTTTCTGATGATAATCATAGTAGGAAAAATAGCAAAGATTTAAGAAAATGGGTAGAATTGGGTATTAGGTGCCTGGGTGACTTTTCATTATTTATATCTCTGTTCCAATAAGCATTTCTGTTTGTTATCCAGGTGGGGGTGGTATTGGTGAAACCCTTTAATGTCAGAACTCAGGAGGCAAAGGCGAGCAGATCTCTAAGTTTGAGGCTAGCTTGATCTACAGAGTGAATCCCAGGACAGCCAAGGCTACACACAGAGAAACTCTGTAAATAAAAAACAAAAAAAGAAAAAGGGAGGGAAGAAAAACAGAGACAGAGAGAGAGAGAAAGACACAGAGAGAGAGACAGAGAGACAGAGAGAGACCGAGACAGAGAGACAGAGAGAGAGAATGTCTCTGTGAACTTTCTCCTTTGCCTGGATCTTGTACAAGTTTAAATATAGTTAAAGCTTTGAATAATTAACATTTATGATCTTAAATGTCTGATTCTACGTTTGTAATCCTTGGTGCATTTATGTGAACAGATTCGGCAGGAAGAAAGACTTCCATTACAACATCTAGCAGAAAAGGAATTGACACCTTGATTTTCTGTCATTCTTTTTGCTGTCCTTTTTTTGCTGTGCTACACACACACACACACACACACACACACACACACACACACACACGCATGCACACACATACACATGTGCACACACACTTGCACAAGCACACATGCACTTACACACAAACGCGCGCGCGCACACACACACACACACACACACACACACACAGTGCACTGCAAGCCGCTAGTAGCTTATTGAAATGGAAATCTGTTGCTGGAGTCCTACCTCAGCAGTGATGCTTTGCTGGTGTTAGGAATCTGCTAAGGGACCTTGCTAATGATATAAGGGCATGTTGTGTCTCTCTTGCTTATGGCTTGTGCACATCATCTGAAAATGGCACCTGACGTAGAGTAAGTGCTTAATACTTATGGATGGTGAAATGCATGAGCAAGCTTAGTTAATATGCAAACTATAACTCTCTTATTTAAAAAAATGAATTCTTTAGTCAGTTAATTTTAATGGCTGTGTTAAATACACCTGTGAGTCTCATGAGTGTCAGGCAGCTGCCGCTTTTACTTTACTTGCGAAGGGGAGAACGTCTCAGTGTGTGTTTAATGTCTAAAAAGGGCTATTAACCTGTCATCTAAAAGTTATTTTTATTTTATGTGCATTGATGTTTTCCATGCATGTATGTCTGTGTGACAGTGTCAGATCCTGGAGTCACAGATAGTTGTGAGCTGCCAAGTGGATGCTGGGAATTGAACCCAGGTCCTCTGGAAGAGCAGTTAGTGCTCTTAATGGCTGAGCCACCTCTCCAGCCCCCAACCTGTCTTTTTTTGTTTTGTTTTGTTTTTATTTTTTATTTTTAACATGTCATTTTTAATATCCCCTTTCTTCATGCCTTTGAATCAGATTATAGGCACTGTTGCTGTTGTTTTTAATTTGTGGAACCTTTAATGCTTATGTTGAAAAGGATTGCTATCTATATCTCTTGAGATGAGGTCTCTCACTAAATCTGAACTTTGCTGTTTTTGTTAAGCTGACTGGCCAGTGGGTGTCTAGATCTGTCAGTCTGTGAGCCCTGTGCTGAGATTACAGGACTTGCCATTGTTGCTTTTTGTGAATGGGCACTGGGGATTTGAACTCAGATCCTCACACTAGCATAGCGAGTGCTAGCCAGCCCCAGGAATTTTTTTTCTTTTTTTAAATTGCTAGTCACTAACTAAAATCAAAACCAATCCCAAACAACACTCCCCCTCGAACCCTCAAAGATGCATGCTGGATTGTACCCACTCTTTCTTTTTCTTCCTGCTGCAGTAAGCCACTAGGCACAAAGCATTTGCAAGGCAAAGGAAGAGATGCCTGGAGCTGGGGTCTCAGAGAACCATTCCGGAGGCTGTCTGCCACACCCATCAAGAGTGCCACAGATAGAACCAACATAAACAAGAGAAAGGTAATGTTCTCCGGCGGAACATTTGCCTCACATCAAGGTGGCCCCGTGTTCAAACCCACCCCCAACCCCTACCACCTCCCGAGCACCTCACACGCCCATCTCAAAAAATAGATTGCATCTGTCCCAGGTTAACTATGGACCAGACCAGGGCTTCACTTTTCCCTCATGACGCTTCTCCCTTTTTTAAAAAAGTAATTAATATATTCACTTTACACCCCAGTCATAGCTGCCTCCTTCCTCTCCTCTTATTCCCACCCCCTCCCTCTTCCTCCTATCCTTACATCTTTACCCATCAGAAAAGTGGAGCACCCCCCACCCCACAGCTACCCATCAGAGCCCATCAAGTCGCATCAGCACTGGAGCACATCCTCTTCCACCTGGCCTGGGAAGGGAGCCCCGCCAGGGGGAAGCCATTGAAAGTCTTACTTTGGTGCCAGTGAGAAGACTCGGGTGTGTAAAGGTGTTTCCCATCAAGCCCGAAGACCTGAGTCTGATCTCTGGAACTCAGGGAGTAGGTATTTCTGTTTATCATAGCGTGTAATTCATTTCAAATCGTCTTATGTTAGGAAAGATTTTTCCTTCCCGACTCTCTTCACCGGTTATAGTAATAGTGATTTTTATTCTTGTACTCATGTTGAACACTGGGCCTCATGAATACTAAGTATGTACTTAGTGCTGAATTACACCTCAGCACAAGAATCACAGTTTGAAGTGTAATGTCACTTTTCATTATGTTATGTAACTTGATTGTATGTGTTTTTTTTCCTCTTCAATGATTAATAATGAACTAGAGAGCATTCCTGGGCATGACATTTTTGCTTCTGTTGAAATGTAATTGTTGAATTAATGCCCTGGGGACAGAAAACAATTACAACCATTGCTGATTATTATCTCATTGTGTTTTGCAAGAAAAAAAAATCCATACTTTCATTGCAGTTCAAAAGCACCACAATTTTTATTAATGTGTTAATGTTAAAAAAAAACAAAGCTTACTTTCTTTGATCTCAAACATTCACTTATATGCATTACTGTTATTTTCAAAAGGAAACATTTTGTTTTTTATATTTACTGCCTTCCCTGACTGTTTTGCATACATGTATATGTGTGGCATCCATACATATGTATGTCCAAAAGGTGCTTGGATGCATGTGCAAGAGTGCACATGTGTGCATGTAGAAACCCCCGAAGTCGACCTCAAGTGTCATCCATGTTTGCTGTCCTGTGTGTCAAGGCAAGGTGTCTCTCTGAGGCCAGGGCTCACTGTTTTGGCTACTCTGTCTAGCCAATTTGCTCCAGAGATTCCCTGTCAGTTGACCCATGGGCTGCCACACTCTCAGGCTTTTAGACAGATGCTGGGGGTACAAACTCCAGTGCCCACATTCTACCTTCCCAACAAGGCCCCACTGCCTGTCTTTCTAGGTTAATTAGCATTTTCATTCATTTACCATTTCAGTTTGTTACAGCATAGATGGTAGATTACATGGGAGGGGCTTCTGTGTATTTGGTAGTTATGAACTGTTAGTAAGAATTACAAATACGGGAAGGATTCACAAGGCATTTCCAGTTGCAGCATTCTTAGTCGTCTGGGTGACCAGCGCCAGACACGGCGCCAGATTCAGAAACAGAGTTAGGGAGGTTGGCTTGAGGCAACGTTTGTTGAGCGTTTCCACCATCCCAGTGGTTCCTCCGATAAAGCAGTTTTATTAAAGAGGTTTAAAATATTTACAAGTCATAACAAAATTGAAAGCATGGCTTTAAAACCGAGTTTTAAGAGACAACGTGGAAGACCAAAGCAGCTGTATTTCCCGTGAACACCCACTTTGAAAGGCAGACAGTAACCCTCCAGAGTGCTATAAGGCAAACAGCGGCTGCAGTGGAGGTAGAACGTCGCTGATGGCAAATGAGTGCAGGAAAACATAAATCACGAACCAGGCGAGACAACGCCAAAGGGTTAAAAAGGTCACAAGATCGATGAAGAGAGATTATGATTCGTTAAAGAAACTGTGGACCCTTCATTGAAATTACCGTATCATTCGCCAGCCGCAGCACCACAAACCTAAGTGGCAAACTTGAGTTGGGAACTCCCGGAGCTTTAACCAGACACAGCGTAAGTTGTTGTTGTTGTTGTTGTTTTTTTTTTTTTCATGTGGAAGCATGCTTCCCTCTCGCTTGTCATACGGAATAATAAGATATGAAGGAAGCCGGGTAATGGTGGCGCATGCCTTTAATCCCAGCACTCGGGAGGCAAAGGCAAATGGATCGCTGTGAGTTCAAGTCCAGCCTGGTCTACAAAGCGAGTCCAGGACAGCCAAGGCTACACAGAGAAACCTTGTCTCGAAAAACCAAAAAAAAAAAAAAAAAAAAAAAGAAGAAAAATTCTGTCCCAAATTTTTACTTTCTACTCTACTGTGAAAAGATTTTTGTGGGAGGTTGCAAGGGTAGAGGGTGGGTACTAGGGGAGAGGGAGATAAATGGGATTGGGTGCCTGGTGTGAAATTCACAAAGAAGAGACAGACAGACAGACAGACAGACACAGACAGACAGACAGACAGACAGACAGACAGACACAGACAGACAGAGAGAGACAGAGACAGAGACAAAGAGAGCTTGCTGCATAATCATGAAGACCTGAGTACAAATCCCATCACCAGTGTGGAGAACCCAGGCACGGCTGCACACACCTGTAACTCCAGTGCACAGGGGAAGGTTTAGGAGTGGAGACAGGAGGCCCTATCACTGGGGCTTGCCGGCCATCCAGTCTAGTGACAAACAGTGAGCTCCAGTGCAATGAGACACGCTGCCTTACACAGATAAGGTGAGAATGATAGAGCCAGACATCTAACATCTTCTTCTGGCCTCAGTGTGTACACTCAGTACACACTGCAACACACACACACACACACACACACACACACACACCAAACACACACACCAAACACACACACACACACACACACACAACAAAAACACAACAAAAAAGTGGTGAAGTGACATGCCACACGATGGAATATTATTTGGACATAAAAAGGAGTGAAGTTTTAAAGGATCATCCACAAGAGATCACGTATTGACAGTTCTAGTTACATGAAAGTAGATTAGAGTTGCTCACGGCAGGAAGTCATGTTGGGAAAAGTAGAGCTTGATAACTAAATGGCGCAGGATTGTAGGCTTTGAACTTTTTCAAACATACTTTATTTGGAGTCCTTTAATACCTATACTTCCCTTCCAACCCACCTATCCTAGATAGAAGAGTAAAGAGTAAAGAGAGGCTGTTCCAGTTTGTCCACAGCTGACAACTGCCTCATGAGAAGGGACGTAATCTTTGTCAGCTGGGAACTACCTCATGTGCTTGAACTTATGGTTTTCCTGCCTCAGCCTCTGATGGGCTTTGAGCCATGTGCTACCACACACAGCAGAGAGACATAATTTTAATGCCTATCAGAGATAAGAAGAATTCCTCTCTGGGACATAGATGCATAGACTGTATCTATAGTTGGGGCAGCCATTTAGTCACAGGCCTTTTTTCATTTCCACTGGTGAATCCTGCAAGAATTTTTGTTAAAATTTAGCATCAAGTGTGGTGGCACACTTCTTTAATCCCAGCACGCAGGAGGCAGAGGCAGGTGGATCACTGTGAGTTTGAGGCCATCCTGGTCTACAAAGTGAGTACAGGACAGCCAAGGCTACACAGACAAACCCTGTTCTGAAAAAAACAAAACAAAACAAACTTAGTATTTTTCCCATTCTTCTTGGTCTTATACAGTAATTCTTGAAAACTAACTGAAAAATGGGGTGCTAAAAATATTTCTAACAAACTGGGCAGTGGTGGCACACTCCTTTATTCCCAGCACTCAGGAGGCAGTGGCAGGTGGATCTCTGAGTTCGAGGCCAGCCTGGTGTACAGGTTTTAGGATGGCCAAGGCAACACAGAGATACCATGTCTTGAAACACACACACACACACACACATACACACACACACACACACACCTCATAAATTTATATCATTTGAAAGATTTTAAACATGTTTTTAAAGGTTCAGATGTAGATATTTTATTACTGACTTAAGTCATTCCTGAGAAGAGAGAAATATCTGTGTTGTGTTGGAAAGGTTTCTTAGCATCCATTTCCATGAGTGGCTGTCTTACTATGTGAACTTACCCTTAACAGACCCTGTAGTGTATTGAAGTTTTTAAGAAAAGCAGTAGATAGTGTTTTGCTGGCAGTTTTATTGACAGTTGTCATTACCAAACAGAAAAGTTGGCTCAAGTCATAGAGTTGCCCCTGCAGAAGACTCATTAAAGCCACTGTGGACTGGTAATACCAGGGTGAACAGCTTTTGAGAATTTGGTGGCAGGAAGCAGTCAGTTAAATCCACATGTGGTTCTGTCCATTTTCAGTAAAACAGTATCATTGATTGATTGATTGATTGATGTGTGTGTGCCCAGTTGTGGGGTTCAGTTCTCTCCTTCCACTGTGAGTTCTGGGAATCAAACGCAGGTTGTTGGGTTTGGCAGCAAGCATGTTTACCCACTAAATCATCTTACCAGTCCCTAAAACACACACACACACACACACACACACACACAGAGAGAGAGAGAGAGAGAGAGAGAGAGAGAGAGAGAGAGAGGGAGAGAGAGAGAGACACTAGGACACTAGACCTGGCTGGTCTCTGAAACTCTCAATGTAGAACAGACTTTGAACTCATAGAGATCCACCTGCCTCTTCCTCTGGGGCTAAAGCCACTTACCTCCACAGCTAGATATTTAGAATAACCCCTCTGAAGGGTCAGGCAACATTTTACAAGTGAAGGTAGAAAGAACATAGGCCCCAGAAGTTGGGGAAGGCTGTTGAGAGACAGCGTGTCCTGGATGTGACACCCACGAACTCACTGCAGCTGTGAATTCCCTGCATAAGATTGGACCTATCACTATGTTACCATGCATGGGGGGTGGATTCACGAGGCCCCACTCATAACTGAGGGACCATGAAAGTTCATGAGTGCCGGGGAAGGGGTATCAGTTTTTTTCCAGTAGTGTGGACATTGATAAATAACTCCCACTCATGCTCCTTCAAGCATCCATAATTAAACCCAGTGGATGCCCCCTCAAAAGAAAGACTCAAAAGTAGAAAGAAGTTGATGGGAATGAAGAACAAAACAGAGAGGAGAAGAAAAGGTAGGTGATAGAGTGAGTAAAAAATGATCAAAATTCAGTATATACAAGTATGAAATTGTCAAAGTATAAAAATTAGAAAAAGATCAATAACAGAAAAACAATCCTTTATCCTTAAGTCTCTCTGCATCATGAACTCAGCAGAAGGCAGGTCATAGCATGTTCACTAGTGTGCTGCTAAAAACCTTTTACAACTTTTCACCTTATGTTCCTTTCGATGCTTGTTTCAATATGATTTCATCTGGCTAAAAAAAAAAAATGTTCTTTTCGATGAACACACAATGGTACCTGCTCTGTTCTGCTGATGACAACTCTGGTGCCAGAAACTAACACTGGAGATAGTGACCAGGCCAGGATGAGCAGTCTGAAGAACACAAGCAGCAGATCCTGCCAGTGCAAGGCAGCGTTTTCATCCTCTGCCGGCTGTCATTTGGAATCATGTTATAATGGATGCAGGGCAAATGGACTTAGCGGGTACTTAAGGGCAGAGTGGGAGGAGCATACTCCAAGAGGACTAAAATACGGTATCCTCTTACACCACAGACACCTCAATTTAAACACTCTGGCTTCTGGCACTATACTTTTTGCCAACTTACATTGAATTACATTGAAGTAATTCTCTCTCTCTCTCTCTCTCTCTCTCTCTCTCTCTCTCTCTCTCTGTGTGTGTGTGTGTGTGTGTGTGTGTGTGTGTGCATGTTTGTGTGTATTGCATGTGTATGCAGAGGCCAGTGGTCAATGTTGGGTGTCTTCCTCTAGAGCTGTCCTTATTTTTTGAGACAAAGCTCTCCATACCCCGGGCTCACCAGCTTGACTAGTCAGTCAGTGAACACCAGGGATCCCCTGTCTTTGCCTACCCAGCACTGGGATTATAGGTGCATGCCACCACACCCAACCTTTTCTGTAGGTGCACTTTCCTCATCAAACCATCTCCTTAGCCCCATGAAAGAGACTCTTTTTTTTTGTTTTTGTTTTTGTTTTTGTTTTTGTTTTTCGAGACAGGGTTTCTCTGTGTAGCCTTGGCTGTCCTAGACTCACTTTGTAGACCAGGGTGACCTCGAACCCACAGCAATCGGCCTGCCTCTGTCTCCCTAGTGCTGGGATTAAAGCATGCGCCACCACGCCTGGCCCATGAAAGAGACTCTTATAATTGCCTCCTACTACGAATTTACTGTAATAAGAATTTTACTTACTATCTTTCAGGACTCTGGCATGGTGGTATCAAGCTCTCAAAATGGACAATATATCATTTGTTATGCTTATCAGTTATTTTCATCTCACAGTTACAAAATTAGCTAATGGCAAAGTATAAATCAAAGTAAGAGTCAAGAGTCAACGAGGCCACCTTTAAGTGGAAGTAAAGACTGAGCACATAAACGAATTATATTAACTTAAAACAGGCTGAGCTGAAAGATCAACTTAGAAAACCAGTGACCAGAAGACATCCTTTACCAAAACCAGTATTCAACCTTATCTAGCCTAGAGACGGACTAGACTTAGGATTTAAAAGTTCAGTTCTATTTTCTTCATCATGTGGAAACTTATGAGAGACAAAGAAAAGAAGAGAGAGAAAGAGGTTTTGCTGTTTTGGGTTTTGAGACAGGGTCTTCCTACAGTCGGACTATCTTTCAACTCACAATCTTGCTGTGTCCATTTCCCTGGCTGAACTGAGGACCTGGTAAAGGAAGATGTCTAGAATTAGGGGTTTGTGCCTCTATTCCTTGTGAACATTTTCCATTTAATCATTTAAAAATTATATATATATATATATATATGGCATGTGGTTCATCATTATTTATAGAATGTTCTCCCCTATACAGATGCCTTTTCTTAAATGTAAAGGGTTGAATTATTATCTTCTGGCCCAATGCTTAAAGGTATCCACCACCAAATCCAAAGACCTGAATTGAATCTCTGAGACCCACCCCAAGAAAGGAAAGAACAGGCTCCCACAAGTTGTCTTGTGACCTCTACATGTGTGCCACAGCAAGTGCATACACACACACACACACACACACACACACACGCGCGCGCGCGCGCACACGTGCATGCACACACGCAAATAAGATCATAATGGGTAAAAAAAAAAAGAATCATTATTTCCTAAGTTGAAACTTCTAAAGCTCCACCCAGAGTAAAATATGCTCGCAAAAGATAATTCCTTTAGAATGCTAAACAAACAAACAACCTTCCTCCAAATTTTGCCCATAGAAATGTTTGCCCCCTGGAGGTGAAATTATTATTACTATTACTGTTATTTTAAGTTAAAAGCCTCTTGAGTCTTGGCACTAAAATCCTTTCTGTAGTGAGCAAAAGTAATAAAGCATCGCAGATCGGTGAGGAGAGAGGAAGCTGTGCGTTTTGGTAACTTGAGGGAAATAGAACAATCATACTTGGGGCAGCAAGCTAAAATTCCCCTGGTTTCACTTGAACCTGGTTCTCCTTAGTCTATTTTTCTTTGTTTCCATGTTAGTGATGTCGCTAATTTCGTATTGTAAAGAATGCCACCTCCTTTGAGTACATTTAATAATAAGCATTTATGAGACATGGGATCTCTATACCCCAAAGGTCTTAGCCGGGGCCTGGTGCCTGAGGTGAACGGACACTTTGTTCTGTTCTTTGTGCCCTGATTGGCATCACAAACAATATTGGAGGTTGATGGCAAAATGCCAAGCCCAAGCTGTTCTGGCTGAGAGAATGGACGATGAAGAGGTCGGCTAAAATTTCTTTTGAAGACTAATTAGAGCCTTTACATATGAGGAAAACACAACAATCACTGTGCCCAGTGTGAACTGAGGACCTGGTAAGGGAAGATGTCTGAGTTGTCAAAGGTGGGAAACTAAGGTTCAGATCATAGTGATTTGAGCAAGTAGCTAGAGCCATGGGATAGAAGAGAGACATTTTAACATGGGTCTTTCTATGGTATATCATAAAGTCTACAAAAAGCAGGAAATATCATTTTAACATGGATCTTTCTATGGTATAGTATAAATTCATGTGATAGAAGAGAGGCATTTTAACATGGGTCTTACCATGGTATATTATAAAGTCTACAAGGAGCAGGAAATCACCATCTGAAATTTTGATGCTACTTTAGCGCAAGGTGACAGTGACCATTGACTCTTCTGGGACCCCATGTACAATTTGTTCAGTTGGTCATCTACTCTTAATTCAGCATCTACTTAAAATGAAAAAATAACGAATACCATTTTTATGGAATTGGGACAACATGTTAACCTGGCTCTCATACCTATTATTTTGTAAAGAGAGTCTTGTCTCCTACCATCCTGGACGATCAAAAGGTTGGATGGGTTCAATAAATTTCTAGGCAATCACAGCCCAAGTTTGATAATTAATGCCTTTAAAGACTAGATCTAAACTTGTGCCAACAGATGAGATTTTCTTGCAGAAACCTTAAATCCAATGAGCAGAGCTGTCTCAGAAAATAATAGTGATGTTTAAATAGCAGTTACTATACACAAGGCACTGCTTTCTTCAATTGCCAAACAGCCTTACAATTTGGTGACCTAGTAGTTATCAAAATTTAGAGATGTGGAAACTGAGGTAGACAGATAACCTACCTAGAAAGGAGTAGAGCCAGGGTTAAAATTAAACGGTCCCATTCTAGAATCCATATTCCTATTCATGATGAGACCGAGGCACTTGTACATTATTCACTGAAGTGAAAACCACAGTGTTAGCACATTAGAAATATATTTATTATTTATAACACAAGGAACATCTGTATTTGTTTATAAGGACCTTCAAAACAATTAAATTCAACAGCGCAGTATAAAAAGGGATTATTTCACAAGGAGTGTGTCCCCAAAACAATATTTTTCTAACCTTTGTTAACTGAATATGAATTTGTGAATGGTGTTTGGACAAATAAATTATTGAGTGAAGATAATGCTCCATTAAAGAACAATGCTATCTTAGAATTACACATGCCTGTATTTGAGAAACAGCCTCATAGGGGCTAATGAGAACATTGCAGGATTTGATTAAAAACATCAGGTATTTCTAAATCATGAGGCAAGTAAGGCAATACTGTGGTTTTTTTCCCAAGGTATTTTCTTATTTTAGCTATAACAGGTAACATATTCAATTCGGTTTGGTATAGTTAAATTTTATTTTACCCCAAAGTGTGGGCTATACTATCAGTTTATTTAAGTCTTTTTGAGTCCTAGACCAGGCTATTAAATAGGATATGAACTAGTTAATATTTATTGTCAACTTGAGAGAACCTGGAATCATTTAAGAGACAAACCTGGCTATATCTGTGAGAGAATTTCTAGACTGGGTTAATTGTAGTAAGAATCTCCATCCTAAATGTGGCTGGCAGCGCTCCGTGTGCTGGGTGGGCTCCCAGGCAAAATAAAAAGGGAAAAGCGAGCTGAGTGCCAGCGTCTGTCTTTCTAAAGTTCTTGACCTGTAGATGCGATGCGACTAGCTGCCTCATGTTTGAGTTCTGCACTATGGTGGACTGTACTCTCAAGTGATGAGCCAAAATGAGCCCTTCCTTCCCTGTGATGCCTTTCCGATGTAGTTTGGTACAGCAATAAGATAAAGAATGAATGAAGTACACTTTCTCATTTCCCCAGAGAAAGCACTGGTCAGCACAGTGCTCCTCATCATCCAAACTTCCCTTAGCCATCTCTGTGTGGGTGACCACCCAGCCAGAACCCCAGGGTCCCCCCTCTACTTCTTCATTGCCAATATATCCTAGCCATACACATCCGTTATCACACCTTAAGCCCCCATCAATAGCAGAACCTATACATTTTGAATTACCAAAGAAAATTCTTTAGCCAAATATGAACTGCTTTGTTACTGGCTCGCATGCATAAAGGCCATGCTGAAAACAATTTGATGTCCTCATTGAAAATTCCACTCCAGTTTATGCCACAACTATTTATATAATTCCCTATGTTGGGCACATGTAACTCCTTGAATTAATTTAGCTCTTCTTCTGTAAGATGTTTAAGACTACAAACGCTCTTTGAAGTTATTGCCTTCACTACATCTAACAAGCTATTCTGCACTTTAACTCCAATATAATTGAGCTTTTAAAGTTGTACTTACTTTTCTTGAAGAGTTGTTGAGCTTGCTTCATCTGTTCTCCCCCTCCCTTTAATTTTAAGTGTGTGTGTGTGTGTGTGTGTGTGTGTGTGTGTGTGTGTGTGTGTGTAGGAATACATGTATGAGAGTATAAGTGCACATGAAGGCCAGAGTTTTTGAATGTGGTAGCTTGGGTGAGAATGGCCCCCATCAGCTCATATATTTGTTTGAATATTTGGTCCCCAATTGGTGACACTGTTCAGGAAGGACTAAAAGGGATGGCTTTGTTGGAGGAGGTGTATCCTTAACTGAGTGGAATCTGAAGCTTAGAAAGACTCATGCCATTCCATGTTACAGTGAGCTGCCCAACCTGGGTGCTGTGAACCAAACTCGGGTCCTCTGCCAGAGCAGTGCATGTTATTCCTCAATGAGCCATCTTTCTAGTCCCTTTCTGTCTCTTTTTAGAAACTGTTTGAGCAAGATGTAATTGACTTTTATACAGTTAATCCACTTAAAGAATACAAGACAACAGTTTTAGTGTGTTGACAAAGTTTTGAATCTGTCACTGCAAACTAATTTTAAATTTATTCCATTAAAGAAAGTTAGCACCCATTGGCAGTGACTCTCTTAGCATCGCCTATTATCAACCCCAAGAAACTGCTAATCTACTTTCTAAATATACCCATTCTAGACATTGTGTATGAAAAGAATCCTACAATATATGGTCTTTTCTCAGTAGCTTTTTTTTCACTAGGCATATTTTCAGAGCTTATCTATATTACAAGTATACACACTTCACTTCTCTTTGTTGCAGAAAAAAATACATTTGTGAATAATGAAGACCCTATTGTTTAAATATACCACATTTAAGAAAAACATATTCATCCCTTGATGGGCATTGTTGTTTTTCCTGCTTTCAGTTTCTTTAGCTGTCTGCAGTTCTTTGTCTATGGTTGATGGTTTATGAGCTTTCTCCTTCCCAAGTTAGCTTGTCTACTGGTGTTGTCCTTACTCAGGATGACACAATTCAGACACAATCTCACAGCAAATGTTCTCTTACAGTCTTTCTGCCCCTTCTTCCACCATGATCCCTGGGCCTTGGGTGCGTGTGTTGTGCTTTAGATGTATTAGTTGACTGGGCTCCACAGGTCTGTATTTTGATGATTACAGTTTTCTGTAATGGTCTCTGTTGCAGAGAGAAGTTTGTTGGATAAGGGTTGGGAACTACAGTTATCTGTTGGTATAAGGACAAATCTTTAGAATTTAGTTAGGGTTATTTATAATATTATTTGCAACATAAAATACATCATTTTTTTGTAGTTTATCTTTTATTTTCTTTTAGCATTTATGTAGTTGGTGTCATACCTAAGGAATCATTGGCTCCCTTAAAGGTCATTCATATTTTTTGTTTTTGCTTCCAAGAGTTTTAAATTTTTAACATTTACACTTATATCTATGATTCTTTTGAGTGGCCTTTTGAGTCTGTGGCTTTATGTCTGTCATTACTTCTGTAAAACTGACTACTATCCCTTCAAATACTACTTCTGCCACACTCCCTCTCTTTATTGTTTTGGAGTTTGTTATACCTATGCTGGATTTATTCATTACACACACACACACACACACACACACACACACA
>OU015749.1:20322774-20334471 GCA_907169655.1 Acomys percivali | reverse complement strand
GCGGCGGGCGGCGGGCGGCGGGCGGCGGGCGGCGGGCGGCGGGCGGCGGGCGGGACGCGGTCGCTCCAGCGCGGGTCAGGTTCACCGCCAGCCCTTCCCGGTTTTTCACCCTCCCTCCAACTTCGGAACTTCTGATCAAAGTGGCAATCAGGTCGGTGCAACCAGCCTTGCGGGTTGCCGATAGCATTTCTTTGGCTTTCTGAAGACCATCCTTCCCCACCCCCAACCCCAAGCTGTGCTGAAGGAAGAAGGGAGAGAGGTGTGGGTAGACCGTTCTTACACTTACCCCTTCTCAAGTGTGACACAGTAACCGTGTGTCACCCCGAATTGTCATCTTCCCACTTAAACATATTTTCATTTCATCTGCTTCCCTCCCTCGCCCTTTCTGGGGAGACAGAAATACATTTTCCCCAGCGTCTGTTAGTAGTTTTCTTCCACTGTATTTTGTAATCGGTATAGTTTGTTACTTAGTGTTCGTGTTACAGTTGGAACTCTTAGAGAGTTTGAAGTTTCCTCCCGGTGGGTCCTGGGACTCCTAGGAGACGCTGTCAGGGCTTGAGATATTTGGGGTGCTGTTGGGAGAGCCCAGGATGGTCCGTGTATACGTCTTTGCCTCTCCGTTCCTTTCTGTTCTGGTTTTAACTTGTAAAGGCTCTTGTTCTGTTTTATTTCTCCATGAGAGCGATGGAGGGAGGGTATTTATCTAGGCTCTACCCGAAAACAGTGGGCCAAAAAAGAAGACGTGTCACTAACTTCATGACCATGGAATGAAAGAGAATTTCCCAAGCTCTGATTGAGTCCTTCACACAATATATAAGTTGTGAAGCAAAACAAACAAACAAAAACAACAAAAATCCCCCCCAAAACTTCTTGAGATAGTAAAATTTCAAAGGAAATTAAGTTGAACTATTAAATATCAATATAATTTTTAGTCATTGCGTTTTAATTACATAGTTGCATGTAAAATGATTGAGTATAAAATTGCCATGATAGTGAATTTAATAGTTCTCATTTTTGTAAGAGTTATAAATATTTAACAACTCAAAATTTTACACACAAATAGTTTTGTGGTAACTGTAAAGTATTACTTAGAACCACTTACTTACTGCTCATAGAAAAAAATATGCCTCATTTCCAAAGCAAATGATAATGCAGTGTGTAACAATAATTATTAAAAATGGAAGTTTGAAGACTAACATTTTGGTTTTTGGGGTTTGAGTTTTTGAGATAGGGTCTCTGTGTAGCTCAGGCTATCCTCTAAACCTTATTCTCCAGCCTCAGGCTCCTGCTGGGTGTTGAGATTACAGGTTTTTCTCACCATACCAGGCCAGAAGATTCATTTTGCTTTTTAACTTAAAAAAAAAAAAAAAAAAATCCAGATTAGGTGGAACAGGAAATAATTCCTTTAAAACTTTTCCATTTATTTCTTTGTTTTTTATTTTATTTAAGTTAGGTACCTCTACTCTCCATCCCCCAAGGTTTCTCACTGTGCTGCATTGGCTGGCCTGGAACTTACTAGGTAGGCCAGGCTGGCCTCAAACTGACAAATACCCATCCACCTACCTCAAGGACTACTGGAACTGAAGGCATGTGCCGTGCTGCTATATCTAGCCTGATCCCTCCCATTTTAGTGTGTGTGCTTCTATCTCTTCCAGTATGCTTACATATTTCTTCTTAATACTACACCACAATGTTTCTCAGGTGTTTTGCTTTGTTTGTTTGTTTTTCTTTTTAATGTTTTGCCTGCATGTATGTCTGTGTTTCACATTTGCCCCTGGTACCCACAGAGGCTAGAATAAGGCATCTGATCCCCTGGGACTAGAATTACAGACAGTTCAGGGATCCCATGTGGCTGTTGGGCATTAAATCTGGGGCCTTTGAAAGAGCAGCCAGTTCTCTTAACCATTGAGCCATCTCTCCAACACCCGGATATTCTTTATTGCATTTGTTTGTTTGTTTGTTTATTATGCTTGCTGTGGCAAACATAGAGGCAGAGGATCACTCTTGGGGGTTAGGGTTAGTGTTTTCTTTGCATGAGGGTCCCATGGAATAAATTTAGTCAGACTTGGCAACAGATGCCTTTAACTACTGAACTAGCTCGACTTACTTTTATATTGAGAAGAGTTGTTTAGTATTCATTAAGATCGATTAAATTCTGTAGCTAGTAAGAATCATATATATAACTGTTCTGGCTAGTATTTTGCCAACTTGACACAAGCTAGAGTCATAATGTGAAGAGAGAATCTCAATTGAAAAAATGCCTGGATCAGATTGATCTGTAGGCAAATCTGTGGGAGCATTTTCTTGACTAATGATTGATGTGGGAAGGCTCAGGCCACTGTGTGTGGTACCATCTCTGGACAGTGGTCCTGAGATATATAAAAAACAAGATGAGCAAACCAGTAAATACCATGCCTGTATGGTCTCTGCATTAGTTTCTGCCTTGACTTACCCCAAAGACGGACTGTGACTTGGAAATGTGAGAAAAAGCCAATTCTCCCTTAAGTTTATCTTGTCAGTGTTTTATCATAACAACAGAAAGCATAGTAGAACAATAATTATTAAAAAATCTTGATGATGCTTTTGAATTGTTTGTAGAAATTAAGCTTCTTTATGAGAATATGGAGCCTTAGCAGTAGCGTTTTCAAATTTAGATTATCTAGCGGCTGGAGAGATGGCTCAGCAATTAGGAGAACTTGCTGTTCCTGCAGAGGAGTGGAGTTCTAGTCCTAGCACTCGCATTTTCAGCTCACAGCCACCTGTACTTGTGGTTCTAGAAGGTCTGACACCACGTTAAGGCCTCTGAGAGTATACACTCAAATGTACAAACCCACACATACATACACATAGTTTTAAAAGATTGTCGAAGCTAGCTTTGTCTGTAGCAACATGTTTTGTAATTTCATGCTATTTAATTTGAAGTGAATTAGAATGAACTACTAGAGACCTTAACGTTGTAAGGAAAGAGTGAGAAATAGGTAGAGATAATTGAGAAGACAGTAAAATTTGAAAAGAATCCAAAAATTATTTTAATCTGTATTCTGTTTGAAAGGAACGCCAGAGGGAACTTAATTCTATTGATGCAGAAAAATATATTGGAATGTTCTTTACTTTGAATCTAAGCTTTCTTGGAAGACTTCCAAGAGACCAGATATATGACAGAGATAAAATCAACCTGTTTAAAGTTTAATGTGTGATATTCAAGTTAGAGCCAACAGTCTGTTGGTGACAAGCAGATGTGGGACCAGAACAAAGCAGAAAGACTACACAATGCTGCTCACTCAGTGGAGACTTACTTGGTACTCACTAGGTCTTAAGTATCAGAGTTCTAGCCTCGTTTAGCTGAATAGCTTGGTCGGGGTGGGAACACAGTGAAAAGTAAATAGATACCATATATATAAATAGATGATGAGGTTTCTGAAGGAAATTAGAAGTTATTAAGGCATTAATTCCATTCATAAGGACTCCAACGTTATAACCTATCAATTCTCAGATGTATTATCTCTTACTACTTATCACTTTGGGGATGGAACTTCAACATACTAATTTTAGAAGGACTCAAGCATTCAGATTATAGCATGATGGGAGAGCATTCAGCATGGTGGACAAGCATCAAAGAAGAGAATAAGTGTACAGGCCCTGATGCAAGAGCCTGGTGTGGGTTTGAAGGAATAGCTCCTGCCGTACTGGCTGCTTTCCTTTAAACTCTCTTCATGATAGAAGGTAAACTTTAAGGTGAAATAAACCTTAAGCTGCTTTTGGTCATGGTCTTTATCACAGTAATAGGAAAGCAAATGAGAGCAAATGGCTTGAATGAAGAGAGATTGAAGACAAATCTAAAGATGAAGGAGACAGTTGAACTTACTGAATTGTGGAAGTCTGGACAAGGTCTGTGGTTGAGGGAAAATCAAGTTTGGTAGTTGGTCACACTAACTTTGCCATTTCTATTAAGTACAGTGGGCCTAGCATGGACCTATTTGGTTATTCATGTCTGGAGTTCAGACAGAAATAAATGAGGCTGTAGATAATGACTAATTCTTGGTACTTAGAATATAACTTCAAGCCACATAACTGGATGAGTTCACCCAAAAGAATGAATCTAAAAGATAAGGGAAGAAGTCTGGGAACTAACCCAGAGAGATGGTGACCAGGGAGATGAAGAACCAGTGAGGGGGATAGGAAGAGACAAACCGAGAAAAGGTGTTGTCTTTCAAGTCAAGTAGAGAAAATATCTCAGAGAGGAGGAAGTGATTAGCTGAGTAAAATGGTGAAGATTCAAATAAGATGGGTTCTGGGAATTGGCTGGACTTAACAGTTGTCATTAGCTACCTCAACAAGAGCTGTTTCACTGAATTGGTGGATTCAGGAGAGAAGATGAGGAAGAACTGGAGAACAGAAATTAGATGATTCTGATTGCACCTGTTTTGTTTTCTTGTCAGTTCTTCCCTAAACTGACTACTTGCAATAACATGACTTAGATTTTGGACCACTCCATCTTCTAGCTTTATGACTTTGGGCAGTTTTAAGAGTTACCTCATTTTAGAACAGGTGAATTTTATGAGTAACTGTTGGACACTTCACTATACACCAAATGAAATAATATTGATGAAACCATACACATGTTATGACAAAAACTAAATTGCAATTCCCCAAACAAGTAAAGAAGTAAAGGATCCTGTGTGTATTTCAAGTTGTTCTGGAAATTTATGAAGGCACTTCAGAAATCTTTGGTAGAGGGTGAGTCTAGGGAGCATATTAATGGTTCAGCCTATTCTTAGAATGCTGTTAAATTGTTCATAGGGCATCCTGTGTGGGTATTGCATCATTTCAGAGGAAGAGTCAGGGACAGAAAGATGAACAACAACACAGTGTAGGGATGAGGTTATATTGTTCCAAATCTTAAATTTAACTTGCATAATATTTGTATTTCATCTAACAGTTCTTTGAACTCCTTTACTTATCATGGAATCAGTGGCAACACAATTTTTTAAAATTTCTTTTTGCTTTTGTAATTTTCTTGCGTGACCGTGGCTTCCCTTATAAAAATTTTTATAGAGTAATCTCACCAAGAATAAATAACTTCATTCTTATTTTAAAAATCTATGAATATTCTCCAGTGGCTTCATTAGTAACAAGTGTGCCATATATTCTCTCTGTGTCTAGCTGTGTCCTTTTTTTTTTTGGATGGGAAAGAAGAGTCATTAATTGGCTTTCTTAAATTCTAGCACTTTTAAAAAATGAAGATGTCTTTCATAGTTGACTGCTGAACCTGCACTTTAGTTCTCAGTTGTATATAATTATTTGTATTGTGAGATTCACAATTATATACTTGTGATGCTAGTGTGTAGTTCAATCTATAAGCATCTATTCCTCTGTAAATTTGTTGTGTAATTAGCCACTTCCTTTTTATTATGCATCTGAAATTATTTCTTAATCTGGAGGGAAGAAGATACACAAATTCTAAAATGGTGGGTCACACTTCAACCATATGTTGGCATATTATGTATAGACTTAGCGATCAATAAATGTTTGTTTAATTATATACAGCTTTGAATCAGATTTGAATATTAGAATTAGTTTATTTTTCTTGTGTACAAAAGGCTTAGTATAGCTTAGTGAAGATTGTCTAAGCACATTTTATAGGGAAAGGCAAGTCTTTTGCAGACATTTTTTCACATATAATTGAGAGCTGGTAGAACCTTTTAGCTCTTTTCTGCTCTTTTGAATCTTTTTCAGTACCAATCCATAGAACACTAAGATATCCCACTTCTTATTTCCATAGACAGTATTTTATATTGAATTTGGAAAGTAGAGTTGGCTTCTATGGGTACAATTACTTGTAGAGGTCTATTCTAACATCTTATTGAAAGGTCCACAACCTTCCCTAGTGACTAATGTAGGAGATTTCAAAAATCCCACTTTTCTTAAGGTTCACAGTGAGTAGATTATAGGACAGAAGTAAGGGTAAATATTTGGCTTGATGGTTGGTGAGGGGAGAGTATTTGTGGCAGATAAAAGTAACAAGTACTTTTATAAGATGCCTGTTTTCAGTATTAAGTGGCTCCTGGATTATAGGTGTTCTATAAGTGAATGAATCATTTTGTGAACGGTTACAATAATACTTTATAGACATTTTCCTAAGACAGGCATTATTGGGTATATTTGAATGGTAATAATGCCAGTGAACTTTGCCTGCAATTAAAACTGCTCTACTGCCTTTTTTGAGTAGTGTGAGTAGTTAGGGAAATGGAGTTAGAGTGGAGAGAGACCTCTGGTTTGGGAAGTAGGACGTTGGACCATCTTACAACAAAGCTATAATCATATGAACTTGCAGAAAGCAATCTTTATTGTCATAAAGCAATTAATTGTGAATTATGGGTCCTGTACAAATGAATGTATTTTCACTCTGTTTTGAATCACATTATAATCTCTTATTTTAAGTGCTGAATATTTGGAGTTTATGGTGTTACTTACACTTACTGTTGGGGATGACGCAGTCTGACCATTAAGACTTAAATTATAAATTTAATCCAGAATTTATATTTCATTCTTTATCTTATTGAATACTAAATGAAGTAAAGTTAGGATTCATTCACTTTTTCAATAAGTATTCCGGTTTACCACCAGACAGTAGCTGGAATGTCATATGTAATCAGGCATACTGTAAAAGCAAGGGCAAGCCACATTCTGCAATTTTGCTTAGAAAATGTGCATAAAACAGTATGCTTCATTATTAAATGGATGCCTGTTTTGTTGCTAGCAAGGCAGTAGCTATTAAGCTCTGTGAAGCCAGCTAATGGAATTTGAGTTGTTTAATATTAAACTAAATTTAAGACCAAGAATAAAATAAAGAATATGCAGTATTTAAATGCCACTGAGAACAACAAAAAAATGCTAAAAGGTAGTAATTTATTTAATTAAGCAAATTCAAGGATACATACAACTCCCAATTATAAAAAAAAAAAAAAAAAAAAAAAAAAAGCACAAGAATTTTAAAAAGCTCCGTGGCATCATACTGTGACGTGTATTGTGAACATTAAGACCAGAAGGAAGAACATCACCATTTTCATTTTCTGGACCATGTGATTGAAAACTGTGTTAGCTAAAAGAGATAGAAATGTATTTTCTAGCCAGTCCTTTAGAATTTGATTCACACCACTGATCAGGAGGGTATTCCATGATCAGGTGTATTTGTATTTTACCAAGAAACTTCTGACTTTTAGAAATTTAGAAGTTGCAAATTTTATCAGCAGTTATTTTCAGTGACCATACTTTCATTTAAAAGATTAGCACTTGGGAGGCAGAGACAGGCGGATCTCTGAGTTGCAAGTCAGCCAAGGCTACACAGAGAGAAACCCTCTTTTGAGAAACCAGATCAATAAATAAGTAAGTAAATAAACTAATAAATGAACAATTAATTAATAGTACTTATTTTGGCTGTGGTGACACATACCTGTAATTCCAGCACTTTAGAGACAGAAATAGTAGAGTTCTTTTCAAACTTAAGGCCAGCCTGGTCTACACTGAGTTCCAACCTACCCAGTACTACATTACAAACCCTGTCTTAAAACATTGGTATATATTGGCTTTTAAATGGTGTTTTGCATTAATGGTTAGTGCCTTGAGTTGATTTATAGGAGTTAAGGGGTAATAATAATGTAGGAAAGCCAGGAATTGTAAATTTGCTTGTAGTTAATTGTATGGTATGTTATTTTTGCATGAATCTTTTATCCATACCTAACCTGGAAATTGTGATTTTATTTGCAGTTAGTTATATCTTACAGTATTTCTTAGGAACCTTTTATCTACAGTAGGAAATAGGCTTCCTGGGTTTAAGTAAAGCATATTAATTTAAATACTTGATGAAGTGCAAGTGAATACCATGCTGTAATTTTCATAGTAGTTCTATGGAGTTGATATGACTTTTGGTACACACTGTTAGATGTATTTTATATTAATTTAGGTTGATCTTGAGAGTGGTTATTGTGAAAAGCTTCAGTTTTCAACAGTGCTAGCATTTTTTAAAAAAGCAATTACCAAAAGTAATGGTTTTGAATCGTTTTCAAAAGCTATAGCACATTCTTCACATTATTATCATTATAAGTAAATCTATAAGTTGATTTGATTTTTGACAATAGTTAATAGTCATTTGGAGCTCTGATAAATACTGTTTATATTGATAAATAGATCTGAATGCAGAACAAATACTCTACCAGTAAGCTGCATCCTCAGCCCGTCAATACTCTTTTCAAGGCAGGCGCAGTGCCCACACCTGTAACCCAGCAGTCAGAAGGATTACCAGTTCAAAACCACCCTGCTTTACATGGCAAGGTCGAAGCCATCATGAACTAGTAGCAAAACCTCATCTCAAAAAAAGGTATAGCTAACTGCACTCAGAGGTAGAGCACTTGCCTAGCATGTGCAAAGCCTTATAAGGTAAAAGAATGTATTGGAGTAACTAACCTTTAGGAAAAAGTATGGAAAAAATGTATAAATACAAATATTAAAAGTGATGGAGTAATACCTCCATCTTGTGGTCTTTTTTGGATATTGCCATTAAAAATGCCGAGGGGTTGTATTTTCACAACCGTAGGCATAAGTAAGGATACACCTGTGACACAGGTGAAAGCAAAAGTCAGGGATTTCCTGCAGTATTTTGTAGGAACCTGAAACTGAACTTCCCAATGAACTCACTCCCAATTAACACTGGATGTGAGTGTACTGAGATAGTGATTCCTGCCCCCAGGCAATCCTGTGCATTTGCTTTAAAGTGCCTTACAAATAGCCTACTGGGAAGTACCTTGGTATATGTGTGGTTCTGACAGTAAATATATTAAACATAAAAGTCTCCTTCAAATTAGACTTATCAAAACCTTTTGTAAATCAAAGGCCTTCATATGGCTGTCATAGAAATAAAAGCATTAGCATGAGCTAGGGAATCAAGCCAAAGGGAGACCCAAAGTTTTTGCATTAATGTTATTCAGTATCTTGATTGTTTGCCATAGATAGCGGTATAACGACTAAATGTTATCAGTTTGCAGTAACTCAGAGGAATATAGTTCATAGATAAGGAATTCATGTACTTAATATTTAGAGAAAAGTTGTGTGTGTACTGAATATGTACAAACTTTCTGTCATTTCCCTAAGTGATACAGTATTATAACTATTTATATGGTTTGTCTTGTATACAATATTATAATTAATTTGAAGATGATATAAGTATTTTTTAAAGATTTATTTGTATATGTGTAATGAGTGTTTTGTCTGCATACCACATGTGTGCTTGGTACCTGGAGAGACCAGAAGAGAGTGTCAGATCCTCTGGAACTTAAAGAGTTATAGCTAGTTGTGAATCACTGTATGGGTGCTGGGAACTCAGCCATGGTCTTCTGTGAGAGCAGCAACAAGAGAGCACTATCTTCAGCCCCTCTTGTGAGCATACAGGAGACAGTGTGTTATATACGAATACTACTTCATTTCATGTAAGACACTCACCCCCAGATTCTGAGATCTCCAGGGGTCCTGGTGTCAGTGTGACAGACTCCTCATGTTCTAGTGAGCCATTGCCATCTACTGTATGAAGAGACAAACAAGTTGGTAGCATATAAAATAGACAGAATCGGAGTAGCCTAAAGTAATATTTTATTTTATTTTTTTACTTAAAAAAAACTTTTATTGGGTCTTTGTAAATTTCACATTATGTACCCAGTCCCACTCATCTCCCCTCGTAAAAGAGAAAAAAAAACTCACTGTGGAAACTGTAGTGTGTCACATTGTGCCCTACAGTATACCCTTTTGTTCACACTTGTTTGCAGATGTTCATTGCAATGAGTCATTGGTGTGGTTTGAAGCCTCTGGTTTCTACTATACTATCAATACTGGAAGCTTACTTGGGACTCCTCTCAGATGTCCTCTTGTTGCCCTGTGTCATGGAGATCCTATAGTTTTGGATCTGTAGAACCAACCCCTTCACACACTCTAGCATTTCATTGATAGATTAGATATTGTTGGGGTGGGGCCAACTCAAAGCCCTTAATCTGGGCCTGAGAGGTCTTTGAGCTGCTCAGCCTGCCAGCTCTCCACACCCACACCACCAGGACAAGTTATCCAGCCCTGCCTCAGTTAGGTCATCCATTGTCACAGCCAGCAAGGGGCTGAGCCAGTTCTTCCACTCTTATGCCCTCAGTCCAACTTATGATGGCCCATGCCATCAGGGACAGCTGTACTGTGCTGCCCAGGTCAGGTGCAGGGGCTGCTCTCCAGAGTACTGCAGCACGTGAAGGGCAGGGTCAGCTCTCCTGCCTGCAGCAGGTAGCAAGGGCAAGTTGAAGGGGGCAGGGGCAGGGGAGAGCGTACCTCTCTCTCACCCACACCACTGTACAGTAGAGAAGAGGCAGGACTTGCTCTCCCATACTCACACCCTTGGTGCCAGCTCACCCACAACCCCCATATCCAGGGCTGTCTCTGCTGTGCTGCCCAGGTGAGGTGCAGGGCCCACTCTCTTGAGTGCTGTAGCTGATGAGGGGCAGGGGCAGCTTTCCTACTCTCATACCCTTAGGGCCAGCTCCCCCAAGATGCCCAGGTGAGGGGTGGGGCCAGTTCTTCACAGCCCTCAGACAGCAGCATGGCCCCAGGTAGCAGCCTGACCTTTGGTGGTAACAGACCCCTGCTGCTGCAGGGCCATCACCCTAAATATGGCCCCCAGTAGTAGCACATCACCAGCTGCTCACATCAGGCTGTTCTTCAACTACCCTTGACTCTCCAGTTCTGCCTCTCTTCATTGTGCACACATTCCTTCTGCTTCTCTTTCTCTTCCATTTCTCCAGCACTTACTTGCTCCTCTTAGTGATACCTGATTCTCTGGGTGTCTAGGACTGTCTAAGGAGTTGTCTCAGGAGTGCTATGCTCCACTTGTGCATTATAACACTGGGCAAGGGTCATCTCAGGCATAGTCTGCCTGCCTAGGCCTGCATGGCACAAGACTGGTGGTCATCTTAGGCTAGCTCCCTGTCTAGCCCCCATGATGTTGGACTACTGGTCATCTCGGACTTGCTCCTCACCTGGGTCCAGTGGCACCAAACTGATGATTGTCTCAGGCTCATTTCCCACCCAGGCCATGAAGCCATTGGTAGGGGTTGTCTCGTCTCATGTTTGCTTCCACCCTGGCTAAAGTAATGATTTATGTAGTAGGAGAGAAGCCGTATTTCACTTGCAAATCTTGCATAGTGGACACTCTTGATTTCTGATATAAGCAACAGATGTAATTTAGAAGAAATAAAAAAATACATCTAAAGACAAACAAGAAATTAACTTTAATAGTATATTTAATTTAAATCCATATATCAAAATATTCAACATTTTGGGTTTTGCTTTATTTGTAGCTTTATGGATTGAATCCAAGGCCTTGTGCATGCTAGGCAGGTGTTCTACTACTTGAATGTCCTCACCCCTCAAACACACACCCTTTGAAGCTCAGGCTGGCCTTGTTCTTGCCATGTAAGGCATTTTAACTTTGAACTGGTGATCCTAAGTCCTGAGATTACAGGTATTGGCCACCATTTCTGTCTTGTAAAAGGGTTTGATGGGTTGAAGATGCAGCTTAATGGTACTTTCTCCACCATGCTTAAAGCTATGAGTTCTAACTGTAGCAACACACACACACACACACACACACACACACACACACACACACACACA
>OU015749.1:20307876-20322764 GCA_907169655.1 Acomys percivali | reverse complement strand
ACACACACACACACACACACACACACACACACACACACACACACACACAGCTCTTTATTTATGAGATATTTCATAGTCTAGCATTTTGTACTAAGACTTTTAAAATCTGATGTATATTTTATATTTATACTTCCAGCGCACCTTGTTTTTCACACTAAATTGTATTGAAAATACTTCATCTGTATTGTGAGTTTTTAAGGCGTACAGTTGATATTGTAAATCCCAAACTCAAATTGCTTCAAGCACGCTTGAATAGAATATTGTTAAATTTAAATATAAATTAAAACTATATAGTTCGACGTTCTAGCATGCTTCAAATGCTCACCTATGGATATTAGATAACACATACTAAGTAGCACAGCCTTTCAGATTACAATTTCTATGTGCATAGATGTAGTTAAATATTTTGAGTAGATTACTTATTAATGTATTTGTTTTACCATTTTTTTTCATATATATATGTAGTGTGTGTGTGTGTATCTGTCTGTCTTCTGTCTGACAACATGTGCTTGGAAATCAGAGGACAACTTTGAAGAATGAGTTTTCTTCTACTATGTGGGTCCTAGGGATTGAACACAGGCTATCAGGATTGATGGCAAGTACCTTTTACTGTTGAGACGCCTCACCAGCCTTAGTTTGAAGGGTATTGTATTTATGCTAGATATCTTCTTCCTGGTTAGTTGTTTGTACATTTTGTACGCTCTTTATTCTCTAAAACACTGGTTGATACAGTTCATGCAGTTTTCCTGGGAACTGTAGTTACATGAACTTATATGAACAGACCCGTTTGATGAGGGTGGTTTTAATGATGTTTGGTTTAAATTGATTATATGCTTTTGCTGTATGATCCCTAAGTTCATAGGTTTGAAGCTGGGGGTAATGGTTCATGCTTGTAATTCTTGCTCTTAGGCTCAGTGAAGAGGATCCCTGCAAATTGGTGGTCAGGTGGAGCTATGTAGTAAGACCCTGTTTGAAACAAACACACACCTCCAAATTAGTTTTTAAAACATAATCTTAACACATTTTTACATAGGCTTTTTCCATTCTGAAATAATTTTCCAGCCTTTAAAAATGCAAGAAAAATATTAACATTTCTTGAGTGAGGGAGATGATGGCCCAGGGTATAAAGTGCTTGACAAAGAATTGTGAGTACCTACCTGAGTTAAAATCCACGTAAATCTAAGTACACTTTCTCTAATCGCAGTGTTCTTAAGTTGAGATGGGAGATGGAGACTGAATCCCTCCAGAAGCTTACAGGCCTGATGTATGCTCTAGTAAAGAACAAGATAAAACCAAGAACTGACACCTGCGTTATACTCTGACCTCCACATGTACACCTTGGTGCATGTGCTCCGCTACTCATATACATACTGAAAGATAAAAATGATAATATGCCTTTTCTGTTTCACCAAGATTTTCCATATGTCTTCCTAGCCATAGTAAACTTTTCATCACCAGGAAGTTAACACTGCTATAGTTTGTTAGCATACCAGTAAATCCTTTCAACTAAGATTCATTTTATTTTTAATTATGTATGTGGCGGGGAGGGGTACATTGCGTCGGTGTGCCTGTGGAGGCCAGAGACCTCAGCTCCCCCTGGAGTTGGAATTACAGGTGCTTGGGACCCACCAATATGGGCGTAGGAGTAGCATGCGCTGTAACCAGTCATCTCTCCAGCGTCGGCCATTTCTGTACATCTGCTCACGTTTTATTTGTGGTCCACCTCACTTTTCCTGATCCAGAGTCACACAATTAGTTGTCTTATCTCTTCAGCGTCTTCTACTCTAGTATGACCTCTCTTTTCTTTTAGGAATTTTGAAGAGCTTTTAGTTGGACTTTCACTAAAATTTTCTGATAATCCAGGCATGGTGGCACACACCTGTTGTCCTACATAACTGGAAAACTGAGGCAGGAGGATCACTTGAGCTCAGAAGCTTGAGGCCAGCATGACAGCATAGCAAGACCATTTAGAAAGAAAGAAAGGAAGAAAGAAAGAAAAAGAAAGACAAGAGAATGGACACAAAGGGGGGAAACAAGAAATAAATTAATTTTCTTTATGATTAAATTCATATTGTACATAATCATCATAAATAGCACAGAATTGATTTGCCCTTTTAGTGCACCTTGAATTTTTACTGCCCCAGTCCTAAAATCAGTCATTTTATCAGAGACCTTGTCTGTTTTTAATTTAAAAATAATTGCTTTGATAAAAAAAATATATAACTACTAAACATGCTTGTTAAATTTCTAAAGAGTTGTTGGACATGGTGGCATATGCCTGAATCTCCGGCTCAGAAGCAGAAATAGGTGGATTTTTGTAAGTTCAAGGCCAGTCTGGTTAACATAATGGATTCCTAGTCAATCAGAGCTATGTAATGAGACATTGTCTCAGAAGACTCCCTCACACCCCTCAAGACTCCATTATTTCTCAGTGGCTTGAACCAAGAAATGTGTATGTGTTAGCACCAAGAAAAGTGTGTGTGTGTGTGTGTGTGTGTGTGTGTGTGTGTGTGTATGTGTGTAGATAGATATCATTTGATCAGTTTGTGGGTTTTGTTCTCTGCTGTATCCTCAATACTAGCACACATTTATCATAATAGCTATAGAACATAGAATATTCTACCAAATACAGAAGGACTTAGTATAACATTAGATTAGAGAATGTAAAGACTTACCATCTAGTTCTGAGAAAGTGAAATGGGAAACTAAAGAAAACTAAACTTAAACAAAACTAAACTCTCTAAAAAGTTTATGGTAAGAAAACAGTAAAAGAGCACAAGACTTGGATTGTTAGAAAAAAAAAAAAAAAAAACGGCAAAGAGGTTGAAGACCTGTAGCAGACTTTGCTGAGAGAAGGAAAAGAGATTAATAGTGCTTTTATAAACTAAGGTATCTCCTTTACCGAGATTCTGTCTTTAATTTGCTTTTCACCATTCCTTCTTTAAATGAGTTTTTTTCCAAGTGCAAGATGTTTCTGTAATAATCCTATGTATGGGTTCATGTGTTATAAAATCATGGCCCCCAAACTGCAGAAAAGGAAAACTGGATTGGAGTAGAGTCCTCAAAAATGTATGGAATATTATGCATACTGATGAAAGCAACAAAATCATAAATATTAATTAAAAATCCACTAGCATTTTCATCTGTTGTCATAGCTAGTTCTTAAACTCCTCCAAACTCTCCTGATTGTGCTTCTTTATAGGAGAGATCGATGGTTGTTTTTCTCTATTTTGGATCTTTTGAATGAAAAATTGAAAATCTGATTCCAAGTAGAATGATTTTACAGGTAGTGTAGATGGCACAGTTGTTCAGGAATACTAGCTTCCTGACTCAGATTCTATATTCGCTATATTAAAGTCTTTTTGCTCTGTTTAGTAGGGGGAAAACCCTTAATACTTTTTAGCTCCTGGGTGTTTGTATTTTGGTCACCTGCCTGGGATCAGGTCTAAACTCACATCCCCATCAATGGAGCAATTATTCAGAACACAAAGAAATATCTGTACATTGGGCTACATACATGGGTTGTTGCTTTGGTTTAATAATTACTACTTTGGGAAGTTACTTCACCTTTAGAAATTTTATCTGATGCAAAGTTTAGTTTATGTGGCTATCTAGAAGGAAGTGAATTTCTGAGAGGAATCTGGTAATACTTGCTTTACCAAATTTTCATGATGTAACTTAATTAACCTTTCTTAGACTGAAGCTTTTAGCTACATAGTGTGTTTGCTTGTCATACTGTATCTTTTTTATTTCTTTTAAAGTCTGATAGTAGGTAAGATAAATTTCTGAACTTTGTCTGGTATTTAAATGCTAAGCCCTAGGATTCTGCTTCTGGCCCCTGAGCCTATTTCAGGAAGTAGCTGGGCAGCTGTGTGATGAGTGTCTGCTCTAGGCTCTGCCTACTGCTGAGAAAGTATCAGTGTGCTCTGGCTCACTCGAGAGCAGATTTAGGGTTCTCTGCTGCTTTTTTCTGTTGCTTACCATTAGCCCTGCTGCTTCTTATTGACACTGCTTCTTTTAAGGAGTTCCCTTTACTGGGATTATACTGGTGTTACGGAAGAAAAGAGAAATAGGAGAGCCTTGTGGGTCACCTGAGTTTTAAAAAGACTGAGAGGAAACTAGCCTGCTAGGCTTGTCTTTCCTTCACTGGTGTTAGCATGGTCATAGGGGTCAATAAATAAGCCTCTGTGCCTGGAAGACAGAATTCTTTGAGTTTTTGAATTTTGTGACTTAGAAAGATGAGCTGAGAAAAAAGCCAGAGCTGGGAACATCCCTGGTTCCTGAAAGGCAAGGGCAACCATTTCAAGCTGCTGTTATTCTTTGCCAGGTTTAGATTCTTTCAGATTTGTCCTCAAACTACCAGCCAGCATTTTGAATAGATGGTTTTGTTTTTTTGTTCATTTGCTTGAGATGTAATCTCACTATATCACCCTGGCTGGCCTAGAACTCACTGTGTCTTTGTCTCCCAAGTGCTGAGATTAAAGGTGTGCACCACCATGCCTGGCTTTAACAAGCATTTTTAAAGTTATTAATAAGATTCAGTGATAACTAGTGTGGGTGGAGAAAACTTGGTGTGCTGTTTTAGCTGTAGTACCATAATGCTGATACCTTAGAGGGTGTGAGTGCATAAAATACAGAGCTAAGTGTGGCGTTGCATACCTATAATCTTGGCATTTGGGAGGCCAAGACCTCAGGATCAGAAGTTTGAAGACAGCTTTAACTACAAAGGATTTTGAGGCCAGACTGGGCTACATGAGGCCTTGTCTTAAAAACAAAACAAAAATGTAATAAAAAGACACAGCATTTATGTAGATGGCCTTAGTTTATCATTGAGCAGTCACATCTTGTTTGCAGTCTCACATACTTCACATAAGCCAGTATTTCACAAGATGTTCATTACCAAATAGTTGAACACCTTGTTGCTGTGTGGTTTTTATAGTTTTTAGAGTGTGTGGAAATAGGATCCTTGCTCTCAAACACACATAGTTAAAAGAAGCCATATGCCTGTTTGGGAAGCAGGAAGATGAGTCAGCAGTAAGCCTGTTACTGTCTCAAGTACATCGTTCTTTGAGATGCAAAGTTTTTCTTTAAAGTAATAAAGTGAGCAAAAAAAGGTAGTCACAGATACAGCTGCTTATGCAGCAGCTCTAAGGTCTGTGATTTATAAACCCCGTCAGCATGTGCTACACTTTGTCAAGTACAGTTTTACCCATCTGAAGTTACTCTTTATCTGATTTTCTTAGAAGAAAAATGGAGGTGAAATCTAATATGAAAACAAATGAATACAGAAAGAAACAAAAAACAAACCTTCATGCCAAAAAACTTGAATAGTTATCATTTCATAGTTTGGTAAAGGGCATGTATATTTGGGTTTCTGAATAACCTCTCTTCTTTTGAAAATGATTCCTAATTAAAACCAGAGGAAAGTAGCAAAGGAGACATTTAGGACACTGAAAAATGGATGTACCTCATGAATTTTGCAGAGTTCATCAATACATGCAACAATGATTTATAATTGCATTTGGTCTTAACACATATCAGTGTGGATCTAACAGCCACAGTAAGAGAGTTAGAATAAAACACTAAGGTGAAAGGGTTAATTGGCCTTGCACAGTTCAATTTGCCACTCTAGTGGCACTTCTGTCATCTGTGTCAACAGAGTTGCTAAGTACTTTCCCACTAAGCTGCCACTCTTTTGTTTATACAGTTGAACCACCAATGAGGAATGGTCAATTTACCAGTTGTCAGGCCTTTTCTTCCACTTCATGCTTTTTTACTCCAGCTGTTGCTACACACTTCCTGATCTTTCCTTAGTTCCATGGTCTTCTTTCTTTCCTTTTTTTCTTCTCCCTCCCTCCCTCCCTCCCTCCCTCCCTCCCTCCCTTCCTTCCTTCCTTCCTTCCTTCCACAGCGTCTCCCTTACTCTTACTAGTTGATTTGAGCATATAGACATGCATAATTGGTTGAACTATTCTGGATTTCCTTCTCTCTCTGCTCCCCCTTTACCAAATCATACCTCAAAAATTAGTCGAACCATTCAATACTTCTTTGAAAGTCACCCTTAAAAAACTACTTAAAAATTAGCACATGCCTTTAATCCAAGGACTCAGGAGGCAGAGGCAGGTGGATCTCTGTAAGTGCAAGGCCAGCCTGGTCTACAAAGTGAGTCCAGGACAGAGAAACCCTGTCTCAACCCCCCACACACAGACACACACACAAAAAAAAAAAAAAAAAAAAAAAGAAAGAAAGAAAAACCAACCAAACAAAACTATTTAAAAATTAAAGCATGACATCTATAGATAAAAGTCCTATGTAACCAGCCTTTAATTGTGAGTACTTCACTCTACTATAATTTAATATATTGAAATATATACTTCTAGACTATTTTCTTATTACCAAATTTATGAATATATTCATAACTATAGTGTTGCTGGAAATTTACATAAATGTTAGTTTTGAGATATATTTGGCTGCTTATTTTTTCACTTTATATTATACATACACAGAAAGATGTATACATACTTACAACAATATCTTACTAAAACTGTTAACTGCTTTTTGTACATGGCATTTTAGTCATCTATTAATAGATGTTTAAGTTATAATCAGTTTTTTCTCTATTTTAAACAATGCCACAGTAAATATCCTTATAGATGTTTCTTATATATATATTCCTAGGGTTTTTTTTGGGGGAGTGAAGGGGGAGCAGTGTTTTCCAAACAGCAAATAATAAAACCATATTAGTAGGTTCAAATCTACATTACAAAAAAGAATAGAAAGCAATAGGAAATATTAATGTTAGAGTATTTACTTTTTTGTGTGCAATAATGTGTTAAGTTGAGTTGTGTTATTAAGTTTATCTGCTACTTTAGGTACCAAGCAAAACGCTTACACTGTGATGTCAAGTGTATTTTGTGCTGTGGGTTGTGTGCCCAGTGGTAGATTATCTGAGGCTAGGCTGCACAGCGTGAATCTTCTTAGAGCCAACTTTCAGAGTGCCTACACTAGTTTATACCCCAGTACCCTAATTAGAATTTAATATAGTCAGATCTTTACATCTTCTATATTCCTGAGAGTTAAAAAAAATCCCATCTTAATTTCATTACATTTTAACTTGTGAGGTTAAGCATAACTTATTTCTTAGAGAAAGGTATTAATTAGGCCTTGGCTGATAGGCTATTATTCTTGACAGTCATATTAAAACAAAGAGAAACCTTTATCTCTGTAATCTTTTTAAAAAATTTCCTTTTGTTTTTTCATTCATTAATTAACTTATTTACTTTATATCTGATAGAAGCTTCGCCTCCCTCCTCTCCTCCCAGACTTTCCTTCTCCCATCCCTTCCCCCCATTTCCCCTTCCCTTTCTCATCAGAAAAGGGGAGGCCTCCCATGGGTATCATCCCACCTTGGCGTATCAAATTGCAGTAGGACTAGGCTCATCTTCTATTGAGCCTAGGTGAGGTAGCCCAGCTAGGGGAAAGAGAGCCAAAGGTAGGGAACAGAATCAGAAACAGCCCTGCTCCTGCTGTTAAGAGTCCCACATGAAGATCAAGCTGCATAGCTGTTTTATATGTGCAGAGAACCCAGGTCCATCCCATCTATGCTCTCTGTTTGTCAGGTCAGTCTCTGTGAGCCCCTGTGGACCCAGGTTAGTTGATTCTGTATGTTTTCTTGTGTCCTTGACTTCTCTGGGTCCTTCAGTCTTTCTACCCCTCTAGTACATGATTCCCAAGCTCTGCCTACTTTTTGGCTGTGGGTCTCTATATGTTTCCATCAGCTGCTGGGTGAAGCCCCTCAGAGGACATTTATGCTGGGCTCCTATCTGCAAGTATAGCAGAGTATTATTAATAGTGACAGTGGTTGGCCCTTTCCCATAGGATGGGTCTCAAGCTGGGCCAGTCATTGACTGGCTATTCTCCCAATTTCTGCTCCATTTTTACCCCTGCACATCTTGTAGGTTGAAGGTTTTGTGGGTTGGTGTCCCATTCCTCCATTGGAAGACTTGTCTGGTTAAAGGAAGTGGCCATTTCAGGTTCCATATTCCCTGTTGCTAGGAGTCTTATCTAGGGTCACTTTTGTGGATTCCTGGGAGTTTCCCTTATCCTAGGTTTCTGGCTCATTCAGAGATGCTTCCCCTGCCCCATTGATTTCAGTTCTCTGTCCTGTTCTCCCCATACTTGATCTCTCCTGTTCCCCTTCCCACCCCCTCTCCCACCCAGTTCCCTCACTCCATCCATGTCCAATGTCTATTTTATATCCCATTATTAGTGAGATTCGGACATCCTCCTTGGGGCCCTCACAGCTTCTTTGTTTCTGTGGATTGTAGCATAGTTATCCTGTACTTTTGGCAGATAACCACTTATAAGTGGATACATGCTGTGTGTTTCTTTCTGGGTTCTTCACTTAGGATTATATTTTCTAGTTCCATTCATTTACTTGCAAATTTTATGATGTCCTGGTTTTTAATAGGTAATACTCTGTTGTGTAAATGTACCGCATTTTCTTTATCCAATCTTCAGTTAAGGGACATCTGGGTTGTTTCCAGCTTCTGGCTATTATGACTAAAGCTGCTATGAACATAGTTGAGCAAGTGTCCCTGTGGTATGGTGAAACATCTTTTGGGTCTATGCCCAGATGTGGGTTTTGAGGTAGATCTATTCCCAGTTTTCTAAGAAAGCTCTAAATTGATTTCCAAAGTGGTTGTACAAGTTTGCATTCCTACCAGCAATGTAGGAGTGTTCCCCTTGCTCCACATCCTCGCCAGCATGTGCTGTCCTTTGAGTTTTTGATCTTGGCCATTCTGATGGGTATAAGAGAGAATCTCAGAGTTGCTTTGATTTGCATTTCCCTGATGACTAAGGACACTGAACATTTCTTTAAGTGCTTCTTGGCCATTAGAGAGTCCTCTGTTGAGAATTCTGTTTAGCTCTGTACCCCACTTTTAAATTGGCCTATTTGGTTTGTTTATGTTTAATTTCTCGAGTTCTTTATAAACTTTGGATATTACCTCTTTGTTGGATGTAGAATTGGTGAAGATCCTTTCCCAATCTATTGACTGCCCTTTTGTTCTATTGACAGTGTCCATTGCCTCATAGAAGCTTTCAGTTTCATGAGGTCCCATTTATTTATTGTTGATTTTTAGTGTCTGAACTGTTGGTGTTCTGTTTAGTAAGTTGTTTCATGTGCCAGTGTGTTCAAGGCTATTCCCCCACTTTCTCTTCTATTAGATTTAGTGTATCCGATTTTATGTTGAGGTCTTTGATCCACTTGCACTTGAATTTTGTGCAAATATTCATCTGTTTGCATTTTTTTTACATGCAGACATCAAGTTAGACTAGCAACATTTGTTGAAGATGATTTATTTTTTCCATTGTTGCTTTTGGCTTCTTTGTTGAAAATCAAGTGTCTGAGGGTGTGCAGGTTTATTTCTGTCTTTGATTTGATTCCATTGATCAACCTGTCTGTTTTTATGCCAATACCATGTGGTTTTTATTACTACTGCTCTGAAATCAGGGATGGTGATACCTCCAGAAATTCTTTAATTGTACAGAATTGTTTTAATTATCCTGAGTTTTTTGTGTGTTTGCTTCTTTTTGTTCTAGAGCATTCAGGTGTGCTGTTAATTCACTAGTGTGAGGTCTCTCCAATTCCTTTATGAAGGCACTTAGTGCTATGAACTTCCCCCTTAACACTGCTTTCATCATGTCCCATATGTTTGGGTATGTTGTGCCTTCCTTTTCATTGAATTCTAGAACATCTTAAATTTCTTTCTTTCTTCCTTGACCTCATGGTCATTGAGTAGAGAGCTGATCAGTTTCCATGAGCGTGTAGGCTTTTTGTTGTTTCCATTGTTGTTGAAGTCCAGCTTTAATCCATGATGGTCTGATAAGATACAAGTGGTCATTTCAGTATTCTTGTATCTGTTGAGGCTTACTTTGTGTACATGCTCAGTTTTGGAAAAGGTTCCATGAGGTACAGAGAAGAGGGTATGTTCTGTGATTAGATGCAATGTTCTGTAGATATCTATTAGGTCCATTTGATTCATAACATCTATTTGTTTCATTATTTCTCTGTTTAGTTTCTGTCTCAATGACTTGTCCATTGGTGAGAATCAGGTGTTGAACTCTTCCACTATTAATGTGTGGGGTTCAGTGTGTGATTTATACTTCAGTGATGTATCTTTCACCAATGTGAGTGTTCTTGCATTTGGGGCATAGATGTTCAGAGTTGAGGTGTTATCTTGGTGGATTTTTCCTTTAGTGAGTATAAAGTGTCCTTACCCATCTCTTTTGATTAATTTTGATTGAAAATTTATTTAATTAGGTATTAGAGTGGCTACTCCAGCTTGCTTCTTGGGTCTATTTGGTTGGAAAACCTTTTTCTCCCAGCCTTTTACTCTGAGATAATGTCTTATCTTTGTTGCTGAGTGTATTTCTTGTATGCAGCAGAATGATGGATCTGTTTTCCCATCCATTCTGTTAGCCTGTGTCTTTTTATTGGGGAATTGAGTCCATTGATGTTGAGATACTAATGACCAATGATTGTTAATTCTTGTTATTTTAATGTTGTTGTTGTTGTTTGTGTGTGTGTGTGTGTGTGTGTGTGTGTGTGTGTGTGTGTGTGTGTGTATGCATGTGCGCGCGTACATATACAACTCCCCCTTTTTAAGTTTTGCTTATGTGGAGTTACTTACTTCTTGTGTGTACTTATCCTCCTTAGATTGGAGTTTTCCTCCTAGTATCTTCTGTATGTAGCACTGGGTTTGTGGATAGATATGCTTAAATTTGTTTTGTCATGGAATGCCATGTTTTCTATATATATGGTGATTAAAAGTTTTACTGGGTATACTTAGTAGTCCAAGTTGGCATCTGTGGTCTCTTACAGTGCATAATATTATCTTCCTAGGCTTTTCTGGCTTTTAGAGTCTCTGTTGAGAATTAGGTGTAATTCTGATTCGTCTGCCTTAATAAGTTATTTGGCCTTTTCCCCTTGTCACTTTTAATATTCTTTCTTTGTTCTGTACATTTACTGTTTTGATTATTATGTGGTGGGAGGATTATTTTTTCTGGTCCAATCTATTTAGTGTTCTGTAAGTTCTTGTATGCTAATAGGCATCTCTTTCTTTAGGTTGGGAAAGTTTTCTTCCATGATATTGTTGAAAATATTTTGTGGACCTTGGGGTTGGGAGTCTTTTTTTTCTATTTCTATTACTCTTGGCTTTGGTCTTTTTTTGATAGTGTCCCAGATTTCTTGGATGTTTTTATCTTGGGAACTTTTTAGATTTAATGTTTTTTTAAACCAATGTATCAATTTCTTCAATCATATCTTCTACTCTAGAGATTCCTGTTCCATCTCTTGTATTCTGTTGGTGATGCTTCATGTTTAGTTCCTGTTCTCTTCCCTAAGTTTTCCATCTCCAGGATTCCCTCAGTGTCTGGTTTCTTTATTGCTTCTATTTCCATTTTCAGGTCTTGAATAATTTTATTCATTTCCTTCACCTGTTTGATTTTATTTCCCTTTATTTTTTAATGCATTAATTTAGTTCCTGTTTAAAGGCTTCTATCATCTTTGTAAGGTTGGATTTAAGGTTATTTTCTTGTGTTTCAGTTGTGTTACAATATCCAGGGCTTTTTGTAGTAGGGTAGCTGGGCTCTATTGCTGCCATATTGCCCTGTATCCTGTTTATTGTGTTCTTATGCTGGCCTTTAGCTATCTGGTTGTCTTTGGTGCCAGCTGGATGTTCCTGAAGTCTGCAGGACTGCCGGATGTTCCTGGGGCCTGCAGGCTCCCTTCTGGAAGGCAGGCAGAGCTATGGGCTGGACAGTGGAGCTCAGAAGACAGTGCAGCTCTTCTCTGCTCTCCTTTTGTTTTTTGTTTTGTTTTGTTTTTCGAGACAGGGTTTCTCTGCGTAGCCTTGCCTGGCCTGGACTCGATTTGTAGACCTGGCTGGCCTCGAACTCACAGTGATCCACCTGCCTCTGCCTCCTGAATGCTGAGATTACAGGCATGTGCCACCATGCCCAGTGCTGAGCTTGATTAGTTAGTGATTACTAAAGATAATTTTGTTAATCATACTACATTGTATTAAATCATGTTTATCTCAAATTTATTTTGAAACAATTATTTTACATATGATGAATAAACTTGGTATATAACATATTTGAAGAAGTGATATCCTTCAATATAAGAATTTACTAATAGCCAAATTCCATTATGTCCATTTCATTTATTGTAGGTGAGAAGATGGGTTCAAGCTAAGTGATTGGAAATGTATCTTTCCTTTGGTTAAGACCAAAATAAATGATAGATATTGAATAGGATATTATAAAATAATTTTGGCTTAATGTTGCTTTCAGATGTTTTTTGTTTGTTTGTTTGTTGGTTTTTGTTTTTTTGTATAGATATGGTCATTTTTGTTCCAGGTAGTCACTTTCAGTGTTAGTGTTGGCTACTGGAAGATCTGACCTGCCAGTTTCAGTTAGTGTGCTTTGTTTGCTTTTAAAATCACATAGAAAGTTAACTTCGTCAGTGATGATGAGTCAAATGCTAAAAATGTAAGATTTCTTCTTTGAGTGGAGGAATTTTGATTTTTTTTTTTTTTTTTTTACAAGATTCCGACTTAGAGTATATGACAGGTAGCCCTGTTAATCAGGAAATTGTGGACTAATATGTCCTATACATTACTAATTTCATTTGGGTGGCTTCCTTATTATTTGATAAATTGATAGTTTAAAATTTTTCAGTTAAGCAAAGTTGGAAGCCGATTTGAAAAATGGTGTCATTTTCTGTCAGCTTTCTATTTTTTTTTAAAGTAGGACTTTTTATTGGACTGTATCATGCCATTTAGATATTCTAGTTGTTTTCTGTTTTCAACTGAAAATTACCCTATTTCCAGTTTTTTGGTGCAAGATATGAAATATCTGAGCAGCTATTCTCCAGTCGGAGCTAGGACAGAAGTACTTTTAGATTAAAGCAGTGGGTGATTGATCAGTCCATTCTATGCAGACTGTGGCTTTGGCCTTCTGATTACTTGGAGCAAGTAACCACTTATGTTTGAGAAGCAGGGATTATTTATAAGACTGACTTCCTCTTTGGGAAAAACAGGTCAGCAGCTTAGATAAAATATCATTTGTAGGGTTTATTTTAAAGGCCCAGTTTTTCTCATTTAAATTGATTGCATGCGCAAACTTCATTGAGTTCTGCACTTACTTTCAAATATGTTTAAAACCGCTGCTTAATTTTAATAATAAAGTTAAATTAGTGTATTTTATTAGATTTAAATATTTATTATTTAATAGAAAATTTAGAGAATACTTAATAAAGCTTTAGCTGCTCATTCCTGATTAGTATATGTTTTTTCCTTAGTCTCTGTATAAAAGAAGAGAACTCAAAGCGTGGTTAAAAGAAAACCAAAAACCTGGCATGGTTTCCAAATTGTTTGTTATTTTGTTAATTGCTTGGAATGAAACAAATACTGTAATTAAACAATAACCATAAAAACCGTTTAGAAAAATTTATATCAGTTTGGCAGAATAATTTTACCACAATTGAATTTAATAATAATAAAATTGGGGGTTATATTTTATGTACCTTCAATTTAAAATTTCATTTATGCAGAATTTATATTTTTTTTTAAATCTTGAAAACAAAATAAACTAGATCAGATTTCAAATCAGTGAACAATAACTGCAGTACATTTCTTAATATTACACCATTGAGTATAAGGTAAAAATATAAAGAAAAATGAGAGAGTGAGCTCAAATTGTAGATTCTAATTTTCCCAAATCAGATTATTTTATTTTATTTTATCTTATTTTATTTTATTTTATTTTATTTTGAGTACTGCCAAAAACCTTGTGCAGACTGGGAAGTGTTCAGTCTCATAGAGCTGTTTCATACTCACTGCTAGTTACAATTTCAGTAGAACTCATTTGAATTATGACATCAAACTTTGGTTTTAGAAGTTTTAGAAAATAAATTTTAACCAGATGGTGGTGGCACATACCTTTAATTAATCCCAGTACTTGGGAGGCAAAGGAGTCAGGTCTCTGTGAGTTGAAGGCCACCCTGATATACAGAACTAGTTCCAGGATAGCCAGGGCTACAGAGAAAAGCCTTCTCTCAAAAAACTAAAACAAACAAGCAAACAAAGGACAAAATATCTATTCTCAAAGGAAGATACTTAAAAATTATGGGTTTTTTAATGTCAGTTTTTATGCTAATATTTATTTAAAAGATTCTTAATTCTGCTTTCAGATATTGTGTTCTTTCTGAGAGGCCGTTAAAGCTTCTGAGCAATTTAGTTTTGATAAATATACAGTAAAGAAAAGAATAAAATGTGATTTCTTAAAATTAGTTTAGCTCCTCAGAATTATGAATGTCATTGGTTGATTGCTTACCTAGCATGTGGATCAGTACACATCCCTAGGGACTGTATGCCTTTTAAGATGGAATTTGATGGTAAATGTACAGCTAATCATTTGTCTAACTAAAAGGCATCCAGGTATTTTTACTCAGTGATTATTGAAGTATTGATGAGTCAGATCTACAGTTTTCTAATTCAAATGCATTATATCACATATAACTAGACAGACAGTGATTATACTTCTAAGTCAAAAATTATATCATTATAAACTAAAATAGTCATCCTGCTTAGTATGAAATAAAAGTTTAGAAATATTTTGTATAAAAAAAGCAACTATGAGATGATATGTTATTTGATTGTCGGGTGTGTGTGTGTGTGTGTGTGTGTGCGCGCGTGCATGCACATATAACTATTCTTGTCAACTTGACTACATGCGAAATTAACTAAAACCTAGTAATTAGGTACACCTATGAGGCTTTCTTTCTTTCTTTCTTTCTTTCTTTCTTTCTTTCTTTCTTTCTT
>OU015749.1:20283751-20307866 GCA_907169655.1 Acomys percivali | reverse complement strand
CTTTCTTTCTTTCTTTCTTTCTTTCTTTCTTTCTTTCTTTCTTTCTTTCTTTCGTAATTTGAAATGGAAAAACCCACTTTTAATCTGGATCTTTTGGGATGAGAAGATAAACCTTTAATCCTAGTGGTAAGATCCACCTTTAATCTGGGTCACACCTTCTGCTGTGTCAGCCTATATAAAAGACATGGAAGAAGGAAGCTTGCTTTTTCTTTGCCTGTTTGTTCTCACTCTCTCTGGCAACTTTATTCCTTCATTATGTTAGAGCCGACTTCTTTGGGATTGTGGCATCCATTGAAGACAAGTTGAGATATCCCCCTCTGTGGATTGAACAACTCTTGTATTCTTGAACTTTCTGTTGGCAGATAGCCCGTTTTGGACTATTTAGACCATAGCCTAATATATATATATATATATATATATATATATAGTTTGTTTGTTTTTCTCAGTTTTGTTCCTCTAGAGAACCCTGACTAATACAAGTTTTTGTGCCAAAAGTGGTTCTGTAGCAACAGAAGTATAAGGATGAATTTTTCAATTATCTGGAGTAGGGTTTTCAATTTGCCAACACCTACAGCTACTGAAGCCTCTCCAATAATTGAAGCCTTTCCTAGAAGCTTGGAGAATACTAAAAGCTCATGGTGTGAAGTATTTTTACATACTTAAGGAGACAGATGCATTTGATTTTCCTGATTCACCAATTGTGAGAGGCAAAGGATTTGGTGACTCCGTATATAAAACATTTGACAGTTTGTGGAAAATTAAGAAAAATGATGATGGTTGGTTGCTCTTAGCATCTCTGGACAAACTGGCAAAGGGAAAGAATGTACACTGTGATAAAATTAACCAACTTCTATCATGTCAGAATATGGTGATGGACAGCAATGACATTAGTGAGAGTTGACCAATGCACATAAACAGTCTAAAGGTTTCTAACTGTGCCCTGGAAGAGAATCTTCTGTCCAGCAGCCATAGAGCTCAAGTTGTGGAAGATCAAATGGAAGCCCTCATTATAAGGTTGGCTGAATTACAGGGAAAATTCAAGTCTCAGCCTTGGATGGTGCTAAAGTAAGGGTATTAATTGGTAAAAACAAACAAACAAAACAACAACAACAACAAAACCAATCAGGAGCCTATAACATGGATTGGTGATATGTGGGAGTACCCATTGAAGCTGAGAACTTTGGTCTCTCAGCCTCTCGAAGGGTTATCTCACCCAAGGGAGCAGTCTCTTCACCCACAGTAGAAGATACAGTCCTATCTGCTGAAATATTACTCTTTCCACCTTTGACTAGGGAAATTAATTCTTCAGTGCCTGCTAAACCAGCAGTGATTTTTAGTGAAAGAAATGCCAGGCATGACTATACTGATGTCCCTCAGGGCCCACCAATAGTTGCCTCTAGATCTATACTCAGAGTCAAGGCTAAGCAGGCTCCTAGAGGAGATACTGGAAGTGTAGTTGATGAGTATGTGTGCTACTAGAGCTTGATGAGTTTGCTAGTTCAGTTCAAGCAGAAGTCTGGGGAAGTGTGGGAGTGTATTGTAAGGGTGTGGGATAATGGTAGAAGGAACGTAAGCTGGACCAGACTGAGTTTATTAACATGAGCTTTAATATGGAAGCCTGCACACTTGTTTTAAAAGGTGTCAAAAGTTTACTTGGTTAGCGGAAGCATTTGTCAAAATATAGCCTACTGGAAAGGAGCTGGAAATGCCCAGTATCCCTTGGCTTAGTTTAATGAAGGGATTTTAAGGCTCGGGAATTGCAACACTAGAGTGGGTAAACTGCTTAAAATCTAGACCTTTGGGTTGATGACATTACTCCTCAGTTGGAAAAATTAAATACAGTGGGTTTAATTGGGCCCCAAAGTATTAGGGGCCAGGTGGCAGCAATGAATCACTAAAGGCAAGGTAATCATAGTTATTACCATAATGGGCAGCATAGACAAAGCAGTGTCCATAATGGCCTAATCCTAATGGACAGCCTAGGCAAAGTGATTTTTATGGTGACATGACTCATATGGACTTTTGGTACAGGCTAATCAATCATGGTGTTTCTATGTGTGAAACAGAACAGAAGCCTCCTGCATTTTTGTTTGATCCATATAAGTAGAAAATTTCTCAAACAAATGAAAGAAAGGATACATTGGATTTTTGTGAATCTTGGCCTGGGAACCAATTTCTAAGCCTGAGCCCCATGAATGACAGGATGGCCAAGTTCCCTTGAGGAAGGACTTTGACAAAATACCTAAGAGTTTTACTGTTACCCTTTCTTTGCTTCCCACAGAGGGACATGCCTACAGCCTTTTACAAGAGTAACTGGGGAGTCTCTCTGCTCTCTACTCCTCTCTATCTCTCTACTTCTCTACCTTTCTAACTCCTCTCTACCTTTCACTACCGCCCCCATCCTCCCCCTCTCCATGTGTGTCTCTAGAGACGGTTCCTCTGTTTCCTTATTAAACCTCTTAATTGGGGGGGGAAAAAAGAGTAACTGGGGGAGAAGAAACAATCAGACTTTTCAGTGTCTTTTGGATACTGGTTCTGAATATATGCCAGTTCTGGGAAATTCTAAGAAACAGTATGGCCCTCCAGTTAAAGTAGGAAATCCTCTATAGAAGTCAGGTGAGTAATGGAATTTTGGCTAAAGTCCAACTTACAGTAGGTCCACTGGGTCCCCAAACTGATCCTGTGGTTATTTTCCCAGTCCCAGAATGTAGAATTGGAATAGATTTACCTAGATGTTCGCAGAATTCTCCCACTGGTTTCTTGATCAGTGGAGTGAGGACTATTATGCTTGGGAAGGCTAAATCAGTGATTCTCAACCTTTCTGATGCTGCAACTCTTTAATACAATTCTTCATGTTGGGGTGGCCCCCAACTATAAAATTATTGCTACTTCATAATTGTAATTTTGCTACTGTTATAAATCGTAGTGTAAATATCTGGTATGCAGGATATCTGATTTGTGATCCCCCAGGTTGAGAAACACTGGGCTAAGTGGAAGACTTTAGAGTTGCCTCTGCCTGGGAAAATAGTGAATCAAGAACAGCACTGTATATCTGGAGAAGTTGTAGAAATTAGTGCCACCATCAAGTACTTGAAAAATGCAGGGGTAGTGGATCTCACCACATCCTCTCTTAACTCTCCTATCTTGCCAGTACAGAAGACATGTAGATCATGGAGAATAGTTGACATTTGAAAGCTCAATGAAGCAGTGACTTCAATTGCAGCTTCTGTACCAGATGCAGTGTCTTTACTTGAGCAGATTAACACACCTCCTGGTACATGGTATGTAGATAATGATCTAGCAAATGCCTTTTTCTTGGTACCTGTCCATAAAGACCACCAGAAGCAATTTGCTTTCAGTTGGCAAGGCCAGCAGTATACCTTTACAATTTCAGCTCAGGGATATATTAACCCTCCAGCCCTGTGTCATAACTTACTGTTCAAAGGGATCTTGATCATCTGTCTCTTCTACAAAATACCGCATTGGTTCACTATATTGATGACATTATGCTGATTGGACTAAGTGAAGAGGTGATAGCAACCACTTTGGATTTGTTGGTAACACATATGTACACCAGAGGATGAGAAATACATCCAAACAAAATTCAAGGGCCAGCTACCTTAGTGAAATGCTTAGGAGTCCTGGGGCGTGGAGCATGTATAAATATATTCTTTCTAAGGTGAAGGATATGTTATTGTACCTGCTCTCTCGCATCATCAAGAAACAAGCACAAGTTTTAGTTTAGTGGGCCTATTTGGCTTCTGGAGACAGCATACTTCTCACATGGGGATGTCACTTTAGCCCATATATTTAGTTACTCCAAAAGCTGCTCTAGCTTTGAGTAGGGGTCTGGAACAGGAGAAGGCTCTGCAGCAGGTTTAGGTTGCTGTGTAGGCAGCAAAAGAATTTTATGATATTATTAAACTATATTAAAGGGTTGCAACTTTAGAAGGTTGAAAACCACTGCTTTAGAACCTGTGATTAAAGTCAATGGAAAACTGCAACAACCTTATCCAGACAGGATGACAAAGGGCATTGACCCATCAGGAATGAAGGTATGGGTTACTCCTTTAAGAAGAGTACCAAGACCTGTTCAGGTGCTTGCTAAGGTGGAGGAAATAAGAACGAGTGGTAGAGGAAGGTAGTTATACATACCAACTAAGGCCATGTGACCAGTTGTAGAAACAAAGATTATAATTAATGTGAGTGTTTCTGTCATATTTTGTTAAGAATGTGTTTGTACAGATATGTGTTTTCTTTCCTTAATTTCTTTATCATATGATAAGATACAACATCAATTAAGAGAATATCAGTGGTTATCATATTTAAGTTTGAGATACTATAAGAATGTCCCTTCAGAGATATGTCACCTATTTGAAAATTTATAACGTGTTGTGGTTGTATGAGGGATAGTTACATCATGTTAGATGTAATTATCACATGGTTAAATATATAATGTGTTTCCAATTGTAATGGGATAGTTATATCATGTTAGGTTTTAATTATGATCTGTTTATTGATTTTATTTGGAAATTAGGCATAAAATAAGGAGATATGAGTGTATTTCAAGCTGACAAGGGGTAGACTTGTGATAGCTATTCTTGGTTGTCAGCTTGAATACATCTGGAGAATTAAATAAAACCTAAGCAGCTGGGTACATTTGTGATAGATTTTTTTCTTAATTAAATCATTTGAAGTGGGAAGACCCACTTTTAATCAGGATCTTTTGAGGGGTAAGATCTACTTTTAATCTGGGCCACATCTTCTGGTGGCACTGGAAGAAGGAAGCTTGCTGTCTTTGCCTGCTTGTTCCCACTGGCAAGTCTGTTCCTTCACTGAGAACCTACTTCTTTTGGATTTCAGTGTGTACTGAAGACCAGCTGAGATATCCAGCCAGGTGGACTGAATAGTACTGGATTCTTGTGCTTCCCATTGATAGTTAGCCATTATTGGACTAGCTGGACCACAACCTGCAAGCCCCTCTAATGAATCCCCATTATATATGTATTCATTCTGTAAGTTCCCTCTAGAGAACCATGTGTAATACACAATCAAAATCAACTATCAAGCTTTGTAATATAAATATTATAGCATTACATTCTTATACTATCAACTGTATTTTAATAAAATTTGGAGTTTAGAATGTATATTTTATAGGTTAGTATATAAAATGATAAAAAGACAAATTAGAGTATGATTGGGGGTCTCTAAAATATTATGACTCCATATTCCATTGTGATCCATTTTTGAAATTAAATCTTGAGTGTGCCAACTTTGGATAGAGATTCTAATAAGGAGGAAGTTTGTCAGGATCAACAGTTCACTTTGGAAGGACAAAAACAAATATTTGAACAGGATTGCAAGTACTTTCAATCCCTAATAAGCATCAGATCTTTCATTTTAAAAATATCTGTTATTCTGTTTTGTAACTGAGACTTTCCTATTTCTGTTTACTCTCTAGTTCTTAAGCCATGTCTACATTTTCATTTTAAAATCTTATATACCTATGACTTGTTATTTTCTGCTGACCTTCTTTAAACAACGTAGCAAAGGAGTAAAAGAAACTAAGAATATATTAGTTATTTTAACTTTTAGAATCATAACATGAAAGGCCACAATGAAACAATTTAACTAACTTGTAGTAATCATTACATTTTTTACTTAATTAATTTATTCAGATTACAACTCAATTGTTACCCCATCACTTGTATCCTCCTGTTCCTCCCTCCCTCCTGCTTTCATCCTATTCTCCTCCCCTAGGTCTATGACAGAGGGGCACCTCCTCCCCCACTATATGGTCATAGGCTATCAAGTCTTATCTTGGTAGCCTGCTTATTCTTTCTTTGAGTGCCACCAGGCCTCTCTACCAAGGGGAGGTGGTCAAATATGGGGCACCAGAGTTCATGTCAGAGTCAGTCTCCGCTTTCCACATAACTGTGGAGAATGTCCTGTCCATTGGGTAGATCAGAGTAGGAGTTAGATGTTTACTATTTGTATTGTCCTTGGTTAGCATAATAGTTTGAACAGACACCCCCCCCCCCAGCCCTGATCCACCCATCACGATGTTTTTCTAGTAGGTTTCTAGGATCCTCTAGATCTTTCTATTTCCCCATCTCCTATATTTCTCTTACCTAGAGTCCCAGTGGGATGTCCTCACATCTGTCCCAATGTCCTGGTAAGTGAAGACTTTCATAGGACATGCCTTTTGCGCTAGTGCCCAATTATAAGTGAGTATATACCATGTGAGTCTTTCTGCTTCTGGGTTAACTCACTCTGGCGAGGATGTGGAGAAAGAAACACTCCTTCATTGCTGGTGGGAATGCAAACTTGTACAACCACTTTGGAAATCTATCTGGCGCTTTCTCAGAAAAATGGGAATAGGGCTTCCTCAAGACCCAGTTATCCCACTCCTTGGAATATACCCAGAAAATGCTCCTCCACACAACGAGGACATATGCTCAACTATGTTCATAGCAACCCTATTCATAATAGCCAGAACCTGGAAATATCCTAAATGTCCCTCAGTTGAAGAATGGATAAAGAAACTGTAGTACATTTACACTATGGAGTACTACTCAGCTAATAAAATCAAGGAAATCCCGAAATTTGTCGACAAATGGATGGGGCTAGAAATCATTACATTTTTATTTGCTAGTATAGTATTATATTAATGTAACTTTGAATTACATTTTTTTGTTTTTTGTATATAATAAAAATGTTAGGTTTTTGGGCTGGAGAGATGGCTTAGCAGAGTTAAGAGCCCTGGTTGCTCTTCCAAAGGTCCTGAGTTCAATTCCCAGCAACCACATGATGTCTCACAACTATCTGTAATGTGATCTGATGACCTTATACTTAATAAATAATAAATAAATCTTAAAGCAAAAAACTAGAAGTCTAAACTTTAAAAAATAATGTTACTTTTATAAAATTTAGGAAGACCAAAATAATGAGAAGTGAAAAATGCCAGTAGAAAAATAAATGAATTTGCTAAAAATCACAATTATAATGGTCACTTAAATATATGCAGTAATTTTACCTGTCATCTTCATCTTTAAAAATTGTGCAAACTTTAAGATATGAAGAAAATCAGGAACTTATTAAAATATTGCACTGAAAAATATTTAGAGAAATGCCAAGGCTGTAATATGCATTAATTAGTCAGTCATTGATCTATGTAATATATAAGGTCCTGGCCAGAAATGGAGCAGAAGGGACTGTATGGTCACTGATGTGATGGCTGAATTCAGTAGTGAAGTGTCTTATAGTAAATTATTTGTAGCACTTTGCATCATACTACATTACTAGCAAAAAAAAAGTAAGAATGCATATTCTTTATTACAGCCCAATATTCCCATTATTTTAAAGTCCTTCATTCCATTTGCAGTCAATTCCTACTTCAACATGTAACCCCAGGCAGCACTGATTTATTTTCTATATCTCTTTAGTTTTATCCTTTTAGAAATTTCCTATTCATTCCTTGCTTAGAATTTTTTCAAATTTGGATCTGGCTTTTTTCTTGTTCATTTGTGTTGCCTGCTTGTGCCCTTCTCTCCCTCCCTTAACAAAACTCTGACCTAGCCATATTTTAAGCATGTGTTTGTTTTCATGTGCCACAGTGTTCCAGGTGTTCCTTTCATTTTTCCTACTCAGCCCTGGAATTAGCTACTTCTTCAGTTAGTCTTGTTTTTTGTTTGTTTTGGGTTTTTTTTTTTACTTTTCTTTCAGTTATCTTTTTTCATATCTAGAAGTACTAATTGGTTCTTTCTAAATCTGTTTGGCTTCTTTAAAGACATTAGTTAGAATAAAGACTAAGGCCCTGTAACAGAGAGACCCTAAACTAGAGAGGCAGCTCAGCACACACTTCGCACATTCTGAAGATTCAAGTTTTATTAACCATCAGTACACAGAACTAGGAGTAGGAAGGGAGAAACACAAGCATCACCACATGACGGTTCACAGTTATTATTAGTTAGCACCTCATCAGAGTTCCAAACAACCTTCAAGGGAGCTTAGTAAATATAGTTTCCAATGTGACCTCCACATAGCCACATATTGTAGAGGAAGGCACCAGTATTGCCCTGTCCTTTGCAAAACCCATGAATACACACATCCCTCTCAGCGCGCGCGCGCGCGCGTGCACACACACACACATACACACACACACACACACACACACACACACACACACAGAGAGAGAGAGAGAGAGAGAGAGAGAGAGAGAGAGAGAGAGAGAGAAAGAGAGACAAACAGACAGACAGACAGACAGAGAGACAGAGAAGAGAGCGAGCTACAAGTTCCTAGAGAGAAAAGTACATTGGTATCTAGCTTTGCTTTAATGTCCAGTCATTTATGCAATCTTTCAGCTTATTATTCTTTTCGTCTGTTACAATGAATAGGGAAATTTGAAGTAACTTAAAATATACAGGAACAGTAGGAATGATTTTTCAGGGCCAAATAAAGCATACTAATGGCGTGGGTAGGAGAGTCAATGATAAAGGGCTTTAGTTCCAGCCTTCATGGATATAATTGACTTTGGAGTAATCATAGAACTTTATCTAATTATGGAGAAGTTTTAAGAAATAGTGAGTTTTATTAATCGACCAGTAAGCATATATTGGTATTTAGACTAATTTATTATTCATTAATTTTTCTTTCTTGCTGTATACGTGATACTGTTTTGAAGACACAGCATTGAACAAATCAGAATTCTGCATTTACAGTATTTACATTGTAGCAAAGGGAAATCACAATGAGTACATGAAATATGTATTAAACTATATAGTTAAAATCCTGTAGAGAAAAATACAACAGAGAAGAGACATAAAGAATGTTAGGTGGAGGATTATAGTTTCAGATAGAGTACATGGGGGAATGCTGAATGCTCACTGAGCAAAACCATGAAGGACAGAAAATGTGAGCCATGATAGTAAAAGGGCAGACCATTTTAGGTAGAAGGATCTACAAGTGTGTGCTCAAGGCATAACATCTGGGAGGAGCTATAAGTGGATAAAAAAGAGGAAAAGCAGTTGCAGGTGAGTTCACAGATAATGAGATATCTGGTCTCTATAACTTTGTAGGCCATTTTGATATGATTGTTAAGATACTGTGCTTTCAGTGTGTGTGTGTGTGTGTGTGTGTGTGTGTGTGTGTGTGTGTGTGTGTGTGTGTGTGTGTGTGTGTCTGTGTGTCTGTGTCTGCGTGTAGTTGGTACTGGACATTGCACCTAGGGCCTCATACATCCTAGGTAGATGCTCTACTACTGTTTTATATCTAGCTTTCCTTTTTAATTTAATGTATGTGTATCAGTGTTTTGTCTGCACATAATGTATGTGTGCAACCTGCATGCAGTAGGGTGGAGACCAGAAGAGGATTTCAGTTCCCCTTGGACTGAAAAGGTCATCTGCAAGAGCAGCAAATGCTCTTAACTGCTGGGCCATCTCTCCAGCCCTTTCTTTTTATTTTGAGCCAGGGTCTAATTTGCCCAGACAAACCTTGAACCTGCAATTCTCTTCCCTCAGTTTCTCATATAGTTTAGATTACAGGTCTGTAGTACCAGCCCAGTTAGGATTTAGGCTTTTAAAAAAGAAACTATGGTAAAGTGAGTATAACAAGAATATTGCCATTTTAACCATGTTTAGAAGTAAAATTCATCAACATTAAATACATTCACAATGTTCTACATCACTATGATTTCCAATTTTTTTCATACCTCCAAAACTCAGTGTTAACTCATTAAACAACAATTCCTTTCCCAGTCCCTGGAGGAAAAAAAGTTAACAGATTAACTCTAATCTGTGTCTTGTTTCTATGAATTTGCCTCTTTCAGATGCTTCATGTAAGCATAATCATACATTATTTTTACCTAATTTATTTCACTGAGTATAATGTGTTTGAAGTTCATCCCTGTTGTTAAATGTATTAGTAACTCAATCTTTTTGTATGGTCTTGTAATACCATTTTATTTTGACCACTTATCTCTGAGGGATATTTGGGTTCTTTTTCAAGCTATTGTGAACATCACTACCAAGTATGATGATGTTTTTATTTTCAATTTTGGGGGGCATATACTTAGAAGTGGAATTGATGTAGCATAGGGTAACTAGATGCTTAATGTTTTAAGGTCCTTTAAGGGATGAGCATAGTGTTTACTGGAGTAGTTGTATCATTTTGCATTCCCACTAGTAAGCTCTCAGGGCTCCAATTGCTCTATATCCTTGCAAACATTGTTACTTTCAACTTTAAAACTATAGTCATCTTAAAATAGAAAAACAACAACAAATACATCCAGAGTGAGGTAACCTAGACCTTAAAAAACAAATACATTTTTTAAAGGCATGTATTCACTTACATGTGAATGTTATCTGTAAAGTCTTTGATAAACAGGCTACAGTCTATATAACCACAGAGGTTGGATATAGAGTAAGGGACTATTAGGGAGAGAAGGATCTCCTTAGGAAGGAGAAATAGGATGATAGTTTTATATGGACGGGGCATGAGTAACTGAACCAGGAGGGTCAAATGGGAGGGTAAAGGAAGAGGTAGGGTAAGGGACTGACTATGGGAAGGAACAGTTAAAAACTAAGGGCTTCTTAAGGGGATTATATGGAAACCTACTATAGTAAAAGCATCTTGAAATATGTACACGTATGAAAGAAATCTAAATTGGAATTACTAAATAACAGAGGAAACAAAGCCCCGACTAGGCATCTCTCTTTATCAAATAAAACCTTCAGAGTTGGAAATAGATCACATCTAATTGAGCTGTTGGCCACAGAGGCATCATGGAAACCTAAAAACAAAAACAGAACAAAACAGAAAACCCAGCTTATTGCGGAAACTATTGATTATTCTTCAAAAACTGGTAAGATCCTCTTGCTGAAGACATACCTACGTAACTTAATGAACTTGGAAAAGTTGGGCTTCTTTCTACCTAGAGTGTTCACCCCTACTGACTACTGTTCGCAGTATTGGAAAGTACTCTGCACACTACCAGGGGAGAAAGGTAAATACCAGCCCAGCTATAAACACTGTGATGTACAGTGATGATGGTCTGCCTGCAAGATACACTGGTGCAATAGTGGCACAAAAGTTGTAGGAGTAACCAACCACTATCTGATTGGAATTAAGGCCCATTCCATGAAATGGAACCCATTCCCGCCCCTGCTCTGATGACCAACAATAGGCTATGAAACTAGGGAAAAACCAAATATTACTGTTCTGCTAAAGGAACATAGCAATCCAACAACTCCTAACAACATTTTACTATACTTATAGGTCAGTATTTTGCTCACCCATCATCAGAGAAGCTTCCTCCTACAGTAGCTGGGAACATAGATGGAGACTCACAACTAAACAATGTACAGAGGCGGGGAGGGGGAGAGGAGAGAGAGACACCTTGGAACACACATTCATAAATGGGATGTCTCCATCAAATATCTCCCCTTAGGACACAGGGAACACTGTGAAGAGGAGGCAGATTGTAACTGCCAGTGGGGATGAAGACACCAAGGAAACAAAGCCTTCTAGATACAACAAGGCTGACGAATGTATGAATTAATTTATAGACTGTGTCAGAATGCACAGGGCTTGTGCAGGTCTAAGCCAGATGGGGTCCTAGTGCTGCCAGGGGAAGTAGACACATGCCCTCATCCTTCACTTAGAAGCTGTCTCAAATGGATAACTCTTGCAAAGGAAAATTTAGTTTTCACCAGTGGAAAAAATCCCACTTAAAAGCAGGCCCCATGCCAAGCAGTAGAGACAACAAGAACAGCAACAACTTTTTGGAGGGTCTTATTTGCTTGTTTGTTGTTTTTTTTGTTTTTTGTCTCACGATGCTTTGTATGGACGTTCCTTTACAGATCTTTTGCTTATATATTTGTTTTTATCAGTTTTCTTTTTGTGTGAATTTGTGTGTTTCTCAGTGTCAGTATGTGTTCCTTGTGTTTTTTCTTTGCCCTGCCCCGACTCTTCCACCCTTAACCCCCATTTATTTTCTCCTATTCTGGTTTGTTTTTATTTTATCTAATCTTACTATTTTTTTTTTAGATGTTTGTCTGTACTCTACTGAGAGAGAAAGGGTGTGGATTTGGGGGTGTAGGAAAGTGAGGAGAGGATCTGGGAGGGGTTGGGGGAAGGGGAAACCAATAATCCAAATATATTGTATGAAAAAATTATTTTAAATTTAAAAACTAGCAATTCTAGATGTGAAGTGCATAGTATAGTTTTGATTTGCATTTTCTAGTGACTGATAATATTCAGCATTGTCTCAATTCCACTGGGTCCACAGTGCTGCTAGCATGTGAAATGAGTATGGGGCCATCTACTGGAGCATAGCAAGCCTCTCAGGGAAGTATCCCTTATTAAAACCGACTTTCCCTTTCCCAGCAGCCATCAATTCCTAATAGCTACTCAGCTAGGAGTGGCACTTCATGACCCCTTCCTCACATTCACTGGGATTGTTTTCTGACTTGATGTAGCACAGGTCTTGTGCATACTGCTAAAACTAATGTGAGCTTATGTGTGAAATTGCCCTGTTATGGCCAGAAAACCTTAGTTGGCTGTAGGCATCCACGACCTCTGGTTCTTTGCCCTTCTCCTACTCCGCTCCCTGAGCCTTGGGAGGAAGAGGCGCTTGATACAGATGTCCTGTTAGAGCTGAACATTCTAAAGTCTGTTATTCTCTGCAGTTTGACCAATCGGTCCTCTGACTATTTGGCATCTACTGTAAAAGTAGGCCTCTCTGATGAAGGTTGACAGATGTACTGATTTATGGGTATAAAAATTAGTATTTAGAGACAGCTTAATACAAGGCCCATTTAGCGGAGTGATAGTAGTAGGCTCTCCCCTAGGGCCTATGCACTACCCAGCCACATATTCTTGGCTCTGTTAGTGGTGTCAGGCATGGGAGTTTCATCTTGTGAAGTAAGCCTCAAAGTAGATGGTTACTTCTGTAACATTTGGGTCACACTTGCACCACTGAGCATGTCTTGGCAGGCCAGTATTATAACTCAGAGGCCCTCAGAGTTGGGAAGAACTGCTGATTACTTTCTTCTGCCTGACCTTGTAGCATACATGGCACCTTCCAACACTATGAAAGATGGCCTACCTTCCAGGCAGATCTAGCCTGAGTTCTTGATGCTCTGTGATTCAAGTATCTGGTGTGTTCATCATTGAGTCTTAATTGTAAAATTCTGGAGAGTAATAAATAATAGCCTGTAATGTAATCTCATTGGCCAAGAGCTCTAACCTATTCTTAGTTCTGGGATTTTTATTTGGTAATATATTGTGTCTAGTTGGAATATTGTTCTCCTATTATAGCATAGTTCCATTTGAAATCTTTTAATATAATCATTTGTATATATTTTAGGGCACTTCTACAGTAGGGAGTTTCCATATGGCCTTTCCAAAGGTCTTTAGTGTTAGTTATCCCTCCCCAGAATCAATCTACTGAAGAAGAAGCCTACAGAATTGGAAAAGAATCTTTACCAGCTATACAGCTGACAGAGGGTTAGTATCTAGAATATATTCATATATTCAAAGACTTAAAAAAATACAACCCAAACTCTTATCCTTCTGACAGAATCTTTTTCTTTCTATTAGGCTGACCTTAGATATACAGTACTCCTGTCTTGGCTTTCCTAGTACAAAGATTACAGGCATGTGCCACCAGGCCTGGTGTCTTGTTTTCTTTTACTGTGTTCTTTGTTCCTCAGATCCTCTAGTACAGCCAGTTTTTATGTCTATTTTTAATATTTGGTTTTGGTAGCAAAATAATTGCTACCAATTTTGCATGCTAGGCTAGTGCTTTGCCCCTGAGCTATATGCCCTGCCCTTTAGTTGTTGTTCTTGGTTTAATAATGTAGTGTTTTGATTCCTTTTTTTTCTTTCCTGTTTTGTATCTTTTAAAGTTATTTTCTAAGTGGTCACCTAGGCTGTTATAAGTTAGTCTAGGTTATGATAGGTTTATAGTATTGCTTGTGATTCCCAAGATAACAATTAGTCTTCGTTGGTGGTATAGTTGTGAGCATAGCTGCTTTCCAAGATAGTGTGTCTAGCTGCTGTGCTAGAAATAAACCAATAGAGAATATGCAAAGATGGGTATAGTTGGAAAGTATATTAGGATTTGCTATGATTCAGGCAAGAAGTGATGGCATGACCCTTCTTCCCTCTGTGGTAGGTTCACATCTCTCTCCTCTCTTCTCTCTCCTCTCTTCTCTCTTCTCTCTTCTCTCTTCTCTCTTCTCTCTTCTCTCTTCTCTCTTCTCTCTTCTTCTCTCTTCTCTCTTCTCTCTTCTTCTCTCTTCTCTCTTCTCTCTTCTCTCTTCTCTCTTCTCTCTTCTCTCTTCTCTCTCTCTCTCTCTCTCTCTCTCTCTCTCTCTCTCTCTCTCTCTCTCTCTCTCTCTCTCTGTGTGTGTGTGTGTGTGTACAAGTTTATTCATGTTTATGTGAGTGCTCATGAATGTGTGTGCATGTAAATGCCAGAGGTCAATGTCTGGTCTTCTTAGCCCTCTGCCTTTTTTTTTTTTTTTTTTTTTAAATAGAGGATCTCTCATTGAACCTAGAGCTCACCCATTGGCTATGCTGGATACTGGGGTCTGAACTCAGGTCTTCATGCTGTTGGTTAGCACTTTACCAACAGAGGCATCTCCCCAATCCTCCTGCATATATTTTTGATGTATAAGCCAATCAGATTTGCTAATGAATTGTCTGTAGACTGTAATGGAAAAATGAGTCAATAATGACACCAGATATTTTTAGACAATGAAATTCCACTTAGACGTAGAAATCCAAGTAATTGAGGTGTGCATCTCAAGGTTAATATGCTTTTATCGTAGTGGAGGGTTTTTTAAGGTTTACCCTTGGTTCATCCATTTGTACTATACTCTGTATTGCAAGTACAAATTTGTGAAAAGAAAGAAGGAGAAGGAAAAAGCAATTCAGTTAGCCTGTGATGCCTTTTCCAAGCACACTAAGCATGATGATAAATTTTTTTAAAAATTTCAGCAGCAAAATACTGCCAAAAAGCAAAATATTTTTGTTGTTAAATCTAATACTTAAGTAGATCTGAAAAACCTCAGCCTCCCCATTGTCTGAACTGCCCAGGAAACATAAATTTCTGCACAGAGGCATAAAGAACTTTTGAGACATATGAGAGTACTCTGAAACTGGATTGTAAGGATTTTGTACAAACACTAAATTTTTTATTATTACATTTTATTTATTTACTTAAGGGAGTGGGACACATGTGCCCTGGTGTGCATGTGGAAGTCAGAAGATAACTTGCTAAAGCTGGTTCTCTCCTCCAATATGAGTCTCAGAGAACAAACTCTGGCTATCAGGCTGGCTGGAAAGCAAACCATTTTGCTGACCTAAAAATCTTTTTTAAATGCACAAAAGATGATACAGGGGCCAGAAAAATCTAACCCTCACAAGCCATCCTCTGGCCTCCATATGCATGCTCTGGAATGCATGGGACACACACACACACACCAAACAAACAAACAAACAAACAAATACAGTGTCTTTTGTGAAGTGGCTAAATTTATATAAATACGTAAGGAAAAAAATCACCCTTACTCATTAATCATTCTGATTAATATATTTATATTTGTGAGGAATTGTTTAAGTTTTAATATCTCATTGTAGTTTTAGTTTTATCTCTCTATAATCTTATGTTAAAATAGGATCTGATTTACACAAGAGGCATTCTCAATTATGTTTCTAGTAATAGCTGAATCTTTAAAAACTGCTGTTAGGGAGCATAGTTTATGTGAAAATGATGACTATTACAGTAAGCAATAAACAAATAAGTGAAGAGATAAAGCAGGCAATATGAATACTTTTAATACAAGGAAAGTACTTTGCTTAATGATGTATAATACAAAGGAGAACATTTCTGCATGTACACATACATAAAAGTAAGTGCATTTTTAAAAGCATAGAATTATATGTACTACTGATGATTGTTTGGCAATAGGGCTTTGAAGAAGGGTGTACCTATTTTATTTCTTCATTATTACTTGGATAACTAATAGAAAGCAAAATATAAAATAAACAACTGAAAGAAAAGAAAACATCAAAAAGATAAAGGCTCTAGTAAAGATAGTAGTGATAGAAAAATTGCTTAACTATATGAAAAATATTTAGTTCCCAGGTTGATAGGGTACAAAATGATTGTATTGATAAAAGATGATGTTTTAAATGGATCATCAAGTTAACTTTACTGAGATATCACTCAAACATTAAATTTATAAAGCAAAATGGGAATTTTTTTACTAAAGCGAAAAATACAATATAATATTTATAACTAGTTTGCAACAGTAAAAACAAGAAAAGAAAGATGAAGAGAATATTAATAAAGTCCAATAAAGAGAGAGACCCTCATTATTTTGATTGCCTTAAAGGGTATATAATTGTAACTATTCAAAATAATATGGAAAGAAATTTTGCTATCGTCAGAATGGATAATATATTACAAATTATTTTTAAAGTACATAAGAATAATTTGACAAGAATAATGTCTACCCACCTTTATGGATTTTTGAGTAGCATTCGTGAAAGTCATACCTCTCAGTGTTATTTTAATTGTTCAGTTTGCCAGGCTTCCAATTTATAGTTAACTAATTTTTGTTTAATCAGGCATATTATGTTAATCATGAAATTGTTATATACTCTGTGTTAGCATGTGAGGTGAATGTAAGAATATGTGAGAAGCATGTCAAAAACAATTCACTAAGTAAATAAATACAACTGAAATGATTATGTTAAGAACAGAATTTTTTAATTTTTTATTTCTAATAACAACAATTATTGTAGCCAGGCATGGTGGCACACACCTTTAATCCCAGTACTCAGGAGGCAGAGGCCGGTAGATCTCTGTGAGTTCGAGGCCAGCCTGGTCTACAAAGCGAGTCCAGGACAGCCGGGCTACACAGAGAAACCCTGTCTTTGATAAGAATTCAATATGTTTAAGTACATGTTAAGTGTTCTCACCACAAAGGATGATAATATGATATATATTTAAATTAATTAGTTAAATTTAGCCATCTTATAACATATACATATTTTAAAACACATTGAATCTAAGTGTGGTAGTACACATTTTTAATCCCAGCATTTGGGTGGCAGAGGCAGGCATATCTCTTGATGTGGAGGGCAGCCTGGTCTACAGCATGAGTTTCAGGACAGCCAGGGCTACAAACAAACAAACAACAACAAAATGAAAATCCCACCTACATTGCGTATGATTAACATACATAATTTTATCAATTGAGAAAACATTAAAAAGAAAAATAAGCTGATGTGATTTTTGTAGACTCAGTAGATAGGGCAAAGGAGTCTCAAGTTAAGGCCATCAAAGGTTACTTAAGAGACCATGTCTCAGAAAAAGAAGTTAATGTAGTATAAAATGTAAAATAAAAGGTGACACTTCTACTTTTCTATTTTATTCCTCAGTTCTATTTGCTAGAAACAGTGTTTTTGTATTTGCCTATATAAGCCTTGCACCATCAAGTTTGCTCCTCATCGGGTGATTTTAGATTATAAGTGTTAGACTATTACCATTCTAAGCTATTGGTAGATTTATAATAGTCTGTGTTGCAGCAACTAATTTAAAATTAGGAGTCACTTGATTTCATTGTTCATCAGTGTATTTCAGTGTTAATAAATTATACATCTATTAATAAATCTCAGTTTCCCTAGCTGGGACATTTAACAATGGAGACATTTTTGTTATCCCAGCTGAAAGAAAGGAGAGCTGGCATTGAGCCCACACTCCTGTCATCTGTTGTCAGAGATTAAGAGTGTTGCTAAACATCCTATAGTGAACAGAACACCTTTTCCACAGAATTATCTTACCCAAAATATCAGTAGTGCGTAGATGGAGAAGACTGGCCTTGTGCAAAAGCCATTGCTAGTGTGGGTCGCCCAGGGTGCTTACGCATCAGAGCCCCAGCACTTACTCTGTGACAGTGGGTCATTACTTAACCCCTCTGTGCCTCAGTCTGTTTTTTTAAAAATCATCAATATAATGATAATTGTGCTTGTTTTAAAGAGTTATTGAAAGTTTTATTTGAAATTCTACATTTGAAACACATAGAATGTTGGCTGCACTTGTTAAACAGTTAATTTAATGAGGGGATCTATACCTATAATCAAAGCTAACAGTCTTCTGAAATTTAAAACCAGGCTTATCAGGAAAAATTATAATCACATTAAAACAATAAAATTGTAATTTTTATAAGTATATAAATTAAAAGGAATAACCTTTAAATGTGTGTTAGCAATTTGGGGGATACTAAACATAAGACTGAGATAACTCTACCTTCATACAGTATTTCACATACAGTTTTGGTGAAAGTTTATAGTTATGTCTTAATTTGTATTTCATAACATTATGTCCTGAACTCTGTCATTATTGCATTTATCTTTTTTTTCAGGGTTCAGAAAAGCCCTAAATCCCATTACGAAATTAAGAAAATGCATATTTAAAACAGGAAAAATTTTAATTTCTATTTGAATTTTTTATTGCTTCTTATTTATTTTCTTGGCAGAAATTTTCTATTCTGAGTTTTTCCTCACTCACAGACTGTTTATAACATTTTGGGGTAACCATTGTTGAACTACAGTCCAACCATACAATTTATTTAAACTGGCCGCTATCTACTTTATTAAACCTTAGGCTATTTTGTGTAGGTAATAGAAAAATACCTATCTTCTTACTGACTGCTGTTACATAAATTTGCTAATCTTAAGCAATTCTTTATTTTATTCCTACTATCCCTTCAGTTAAGTAATTCATGAAACGTCGTAAGTAGATTTTATTCACATTTTTATTTCTGTTTTTTGTTTCTTTGTTTTTTTTGTTTAATTTTTTGCAAACTTTAAAATCTGTAGCCAAAGCTTTAGATTTATAGGCTAGATATAAGCTGGGCTTGGTTTAATTTTTTGCAGACTTTAAAATCTGTAGCCAAAGCTTTAGATTTATAGGCTAGATATAAGCTGGGCTTGGTTGGCATGCACCTTTAATCCCACTGCTCAGGTGGCAGAGGCAGCTGGATCTCAGAGTTTGAGGTCAGCTTGGTCTACAAAGTGAGTAACAGGACAACCAGGACCACACAGAGAAATCCTGTATTCAAAACAACAACAACAAAATAAAACAACCCCCCCCAAAAAAGAAAAGAAACGAAAGAGAAAAGAAAAAGGCCAGATACTCTTTCTGAGAAAACAGTGTGACCGTGTTTTTCCAAAATTTGATAAAGATAGTAAATTACATAGGATAAAAACAAACAGTGATAATAAAGAGTATGCACAGTTCTTTTCTGTCTCTGCTTTCTTCCTGTTCTGTTTTTAGGTTCAGTTTTACTTTTTTACCACTTGATGGCAGTGATGGAGCTAGAGCCACTCAGAGAAGGTTAGGGCAAGAACTCATTATGAATAACAAAAGAGTCTGTACAAAAGAAATGTCTGACATTTCAATATTACTCACATTTCTAGGTGATATTACTTATATTGCAAGTGACAGTGATAGGAGGAAAAGCCTCTAGATGGAGCTTCAGTACTTTCTAAGACAGACTGTTTGCTTGCTTTTCAAATATGTGCTTTACACTATTTTACATAACATTGAATCCAAAGTGGACTTTTAAAAAATAATATTTAAAGATGAAATCCTGTCATGTGAAATTAATTCACCAAACTCACCAGTAATTTGAAGAATTGACTACTTAAGTTTCTTAAATTTCTGTATCATTGGAAAAAAGTATGTTAAAAGTATTAGTAATACATTTCTGTCTAGTGTTAAAATAACTTTGCATATCTAATGTTAGTAAAAAGTTTTAATAACAAATCGAGTGTTTAAAATTGGTATTATCTCATAATTAAGTGAACTTAATGTTTTTAACTGATTGTGACTATTATCTTTTTCACATTTCATTTAAGAGATTATTGAAATTCAAACCTGGTAGAATACTATACATACGTATATACACACACACACACACACACACACACACACACACACACACACACACACACACACACACACGCAGTTTTTTAAATTAATTAATTAATTTATTTTTGAGACAGAGTTTCTCTGTGTAGCCCTGTCCCTGTCCTGGACTCCCTTTGAGGACCAGGCTGGTCTCGAAGCCACAGCCATCCGCCTGCCTCTGCCTCCCGAGTGCTGGGATTAAAGGCGTGAACTATTTGGTCTTCAACCCCATCAGAGACTTGAGAAAGAATGAAACTTAATTACTTGAATGAACCGGAAGTGCAGGTTAGCAGCTTCCAAAATGAGGAAAAAAGAAAAAAAAAAAATGACAGAGACAGTTTGCTACCTGAACAGTCACCCAAAACTCTCTGTAATGTTGGAGCATCAGCTTTAGCCTTCTGACCCAATATATCCGACAGACATTTTTGTGAGGCAGGAACCACTGAGGACTTGCTTACCCTGTCTTGGCAGTTAGCTTGTGCTAACAAGAATGGCACCTAATTATAAGTCACAGATAATGAACTGGCAATACAATTCTTATCTTCACTCAGAGCTTAGCTTGTCAAGTAAGTTGTTTTCTAAGTAAGAGTATTAACCAGTTATATCCAAGGGTTTGCTTTGTTGGCAAATTTAGTAATAGATCTTTTATGGGTTGAGATGGAAGGATGTTTAACTTTTAAAGAATATTTTAATTTCTGAGATAGCTAATACCATTATCTCAATGAGTAGGTTATAGTAAAAATACTAGCACTAAATAGACAGTTTTTTGCAATCAATCACTAGTGTTCAAGTTATCTGTCAGTTACATGCATTTGAACTTCTGCCACCTTTGAAGGATGACAGAAGCCATTGGGCAAAATAGTCCTAGGAACAAAGTAAATGACAGTGTTAAATTTGAAGCATGTAGATGCAGTATCATGATGATTTTCAAGTTAGTATTGATGGAACTGATTTGGAAAAATTATAATTCCAAATTCTGTTCATGACCTCTAGTATACAGATAACATTTGTGGGAAGCTAAGACAAATTTAAAATATCCATTCTATAAAATTCTAACATCAGCTCCATTTTTCCCACCCTCCTAACTGAGTACTGTAGTAATAAGCACATTTAACTACCAAAGAGTAGCTTAGAGGGCAAGATGTCAACCCTCAGTTACATTAGAGTAAATTTATTTATTTTATTACTTTTGTGTTCAGTGTGTGTGTGTGTGTGTGTGTGTGTGTGTGTGTGTGTACACCATATGGGCAGGTGGAGTTCAGAATACAGAAGTCAGTTCTCTTTCTACCACGTAGGTTCTGGAGATGACACATTTGCAGGCTGGTGTTGGAGGATGGGCTAACGCATTTTTGTTGGTTTCACTTACAGTTGTTAAAAATTTCAAAATTTTGATGTGCATTTTCATAAACTTCTTTTTTTTCTTTTTCTCTTTCTTTCTTTCTTTCTTTCTTTCTTTCTTTCTTTCTTTCTTTCTTTCTTTCTTTTCTTTCAGACAGGCTTTCTCTGTGTAGCCTTGGCTGTTCTGGACTCGCTTTGTAGACCAGGCTGGCCTCGAACTCACAGCAATCTGCCTGCCCCTGCCTCCTAAGTGCTGCGATTACAGGTGTGTGCCACTGCACGCAGCTCAATTTTTCTGTTTATTAAAACAAGCACAGGGCTAGAGAGATGACTCAGTGGTTAAGAGCACTGACTGTTTTTCCAGTGGTGCTGAGTTCAGTTCCCAGCAACCACATGGTGGTTTACCACCATCTATAATGTGATTTAATGCCCTCTTCTGGCGTGCAGGCATATGTGCAGGAAAAACACTGTAGATGTAATAAATAAATAAATAAATAAATAAATAAATAAATAAATAAATAAATAAATAAATAAATCTTTTTAATAAAAAAGCACAAAGGAGATTATAGAAAAGAAACTGACAATTAACTAGTTTAAGGTTAATGGTTCTTTTTTTCCCTTTCTTAATGTCACATATGTGTTAAAACTGGGAATACATTGTTGAAACAAATTTCTGAATATATCTGGAAGTGGTTTTTTCTTTCTTTTAACTGAATTGTTAATTAATTTTCATATTTAATGGACTATATTCTATTATATTTTGAAGTCCCTGTGCTTTAATAAAATGATTGCCATATGATGCCAGAGTAGGTAAACTAGCCCTATAAATTTTGGGGATTGTAGACGAATTTTAATCCAGCAACATGGCTACTCTGGCCAGGGATCACATCCAAAGACCTAGGTTTGTGTGATCTGGCTGGAATACAGGCATGTCCTTAGTACATACCTTTAATCCCAAACTGCGATGTTTAATTGAGAGTCAGACAAGGTGACAAATCAGAGAAAGATTTGACAGAATGAATAAGAAATAGGATACTCCCAACTCTCATGAGAACAGACAAGAAAGAGAGGCTACTTCGCGGTAGGGTAAGGACAGAGAGTTGAGTTGTGCAGTTCTGTTCAGTTCAGTTCAGTTCATGCAGTCAGTACAGTCAGGGCAGTTCGGTTCATGGAGTAATTCAGTCAGAAGCCTAGAGAAGCCGATTTGAATCGTTCATCTTGGAGAGGCGTTTCCACCAAAACAGCTGAGTTGAACCAGCCAGCCAGAGTTCAGAAAGAGCTAGAAAGGGTGAGCTTATTCAGCAGTAAGTCTCGGAGACTGAAAACATTCTAGGCCTAGGTTAGCAGATGGAAGGTGGAAGCTGAAGCTTTCAAGGTCTGGGCTTGCAGAAGATTAGATTGTACTGAGGCTAGAAGCTTCCAGGCCTAGGGCTAGAGATAGGTAGAAATGCTCTGGGCTCAGCCTAAGTCATACATTTGTACAATCATAGGTATGGCTCTCATCCTTTCCTCTGAGGAAAATAAAAACAACATTTGTGGGTGGTTACTTTGGTAATTTGAACAATTAAAGAAAAATGAGGTTTTATGCAACATATAAATAGTATATATATTTTTTGAACTTCAGTGAATTTATTTCTAGTTGAGATATAAATAGTATATTATGTAGCTGCAAATATGTTCTATTTTGCTTGACAAAACATTGTAGAACAAGTTTCTTTTACTCAAAATTCTCTGGCTTTTTACCTAGATAAATGATTTCTCTTTATACATGTTCTTAGCTCAATTTATAATTGTATATAACTTTATTCTCTGGTATTATACAAAGGAAAATATATACATTGATCTACAAGAATAGTTTTTAATAGAACTTTACACTTGATAATTTCTACTGCATGTGCCTTATTCTAATAGTCTTTACTTCAGAATATTGACTATAGTTCACTATTTATTTGGAGAATAGTCTATTAAATCCTTTTCATATAGTTTGAAATACTGACTTCTTACCATTGCTCATTGCAATAGTCTTTTTATTACCATATTCTTTTCTCCCACAGCAACCAACATTACTTATGTCTTCAGTCACCAACACCTGCATTGTCATCTTGTTTCTTAGATCACATCAGACTTCTAGTTTAAATTCTTATTTGCCCAATTATCATTAAAACATTTAATTATTTTTCTCATAATTCTCTGCTTTACTTGTGGTCATAATTTCCCAACCCAATTAGGCTTTATACTCACTCTTTAAAATGAATAAATCAGAATTTAAAATTCAATGACTTTATCTGATTCCCCATATGGCCTTTGCAAAAGTGGAGTTACAAATTACTACAAATTTGACTAAATTCCTTTCTCCTTAAAATTTTATTTTATAATCTTTGTAAGTTATAATTAGTTGTACAGACATATACATACGGGGGGGGGGGGAACCGTACTACCTCTGTTACCATCATTTATCTTGCCTGCCTCTTTTGGTGAAATTGTACCTCCCATCAAGCCCTCTTCTACTTTCATGTCTTGTTTTGTAAGTTTGATCCATTAGGTTTAATTATTGCTGCTGTATAAACAATGGTGGGAGGTTGTGTGCTGGAGTGTGGGCAACTTTTCAGTGGCTACACCACTGAAGAAAATGACACCCTTCTTCAAGCAACCATTAACTTCCTGGAGCCCTGCAGAGAAGTGTGGGGCCAGATGATCCCCTTTTCCATCTGAAGGGCCTGGTGTTGAAGGGCCCAATGTTGTGTGGATGTTTTGCAGGTAACCACAGCTATAGTGAGTTTATGTGTGTAA
>OU015749.1:20239562-20273566 GCA_907169655.1 Acomys percivali | reverse complement strand
CACACACACACACACACACACACACACACACACACACACACACACACGGTGGGAGTGGAGGAAGATAGACAGACTAAAGGAGAAAAAATAATCATAGTCAGCACTTTTTGAGACAAGCTTTCTCAGTGTAGCCCTGACTATTCTAGAACTCCCTCTGTAGACCAGGCTGGCATACTCAGAGAGATTCACCTGCCTCTGCCAGCACACCCAGTCTATAATCAACTTTTAGTGAATCAAAATGTTCCTTGAGTCATCAATACAAAAGTCCCCACCAGTAATAAAATCCTGGTATTTTATGGAATTTCTTGTATCAGTCTTGAGCATTCTAAACATAATAGAAATATGTTTCTTTAAAAAGCTTTTTTGTTGTTCTATTCTAGAGTACAATTTTCTGATCTGTTTATTCTAAAACTCAATTTTTAAAAATTTTATTTTAATCCATCTTGCCTATTAGCTACTTTATCTGTTTTACATGCATAGTTGTATGGGGCATGCTTGTATCTTACTTGTTTTCAGTTCTTCGCTTAGTGCTTTCTTTTGTAATGGCTTTCAACTCAGATGCTCTGCCTCTGCTTCCTAAGCGCTAAGAGTAAAGGTGTGCTCCACCACACCTGCCCTTGATTTTTTTTATACTTTGTTGAGATTTCCGTGTTGGGTTTCTGTGTTTTATCTCACTTAGTTTCTTCATTTCAAAAGGTTTTAATTTTCACTTTTTTCTTCAAATATTTTTTGGAGTTCATCCTTTTTTCTTCCTTTCTCCTTCCCGAACTCAGTACATACATGTTGGTACTCTACACAATGTTAAAGGTCTCTGGGATATGATTTTTCTTTCATCCTTCTTTCTTATCTCCAGGTCAGATAATCTCAACTGTCTTATCATGGTCATTGAGTCTAACTTCTGCTGTTGCAGATCTATTGAGCTTAACCTAGTGAATTTCCATTTCATTTACTGTATTTTTAAAGTCCAGAAGTAGTTCTGTTTAGAACTTTTTAAAGTTTTCCATCTTTTTGCTGATATTTTGATTTGGATAGTGTTCTCATATTTTTCTTTAGTTGTTTATGTATGCTCTTTGACCACATTAAGAGTTAAAGTCTTTGTCTAATGGTCCAATGTTTATACTGTCATACAGCTGCTATTAATTTTTTTTCACTCTGTGTATCAACAAATTTTCCTTTTTCTTTGCATGCTTTGTCAGTTTTTTAATGTATGTATACTTCTAGACATTTTAAATATATAACATGGCAATTATAATTTCCCACCTTTCCAGAGTTTGTGCTATTTGTCTAATGACTGTTCTAAACTAAGTTTATAAAATGCCCATTCTTGGCTGTGTGTCACCATTGGACTCTGCTTAGATTAGTACTTAGCTAATGGTTTGGCAGGGATCTCTAAGGCACATGAAAGAGGAGAGAAAGAAAAGGTAACAGAGAAGTGAGCTGCAGACAAATGAGACTGCCCCAGTCTTGGCCTATGTCTTAATCACTGTTCTGTTGCTGTGAAGAGACACTATGAGCAAGGCAACTCTTATAACAGGAAGCATTAAATTGGGGCTTGCTTACAGTTTCAGTGTTAGTCCATTATCATCATGGCAGGAAGCTTGTGGAACAGTAAATGAGAGATTTACATTTTGGTCCATAGACAACAGGGAGAGAGAGAGAGAGAGAGAGAGAGAGAGAGAGAGAGAGAGAAGAGAGGAGAGAGAAGAGAGAGAAGAGAGAGAGCGCTCAGGAGTGACAGACAGACGAGACACTGGGCTATTGAAATCCCAAAGCTGAAACCCCCAGCAACAAACCTCTTCTAACAATGACATACCTACTCCAACAAGGCCACACTTCATAACCTTTTGAAACAACTCAACTGGGGACTCAACATGCAAATATATGAGCCTGTGGGGGCCATTATAATTCAAACTACCACAGCCAATGAACTCTTAGAGCATGCTTTTAGCGCTGATCTGGGTATTGACAACTCTTTCTTAGACTGTGCTTTCTGCTTACACAGAGCTTGAAGATAGACCAGTTGTGAGAACGTCAGTGCCTTCTCTGGTCTTTCTGAGCATATGCTTCGCTCTAGACATGTACATGGTCTTCTAGTTTCCAAGGATTATGAGGGAGCATTTCAAAGACACTTAGTAAAAGGACTGTGGCAGATGAGTGTAGGCATACTTCTAAAATCTATTTTATTTTGGCTTCTTATATCTATTTGTCCCTTCTCCACCACAGTCCCTTCTAACACCCCAACACCAAGTAGTAGAGAAAGAAGGTTAGTGGGGAGAAGGGGCAGAGTTTTCTCTGGCTACTTCCTGTTGTTAGGGTCATTGAGTTCTTTGGGGCAATACCAATCTCAGTCATCAGGACATTCAGCCTCAACAGCAAACACAAGAACAGCCTTCTCTCTCTCTTTTTTTTTTTTTTAATTTTTAAAATTTATTTTATTAATTTATTCTTGTTACATCTCTATGGTTATCCCATCCCTTGTATCCTCCCATTCTCCCCTCCCTCCCATTTTCCCCTTATTCACCTCCCCTATGACTGTTCCTCAGAGGGATTATCTCCCCCTATATATGCTCATAGGGTATCAAGTCTCTTCTCAGTGACCTGCTGTCCTTCCTCTGAGTGCCACTAGGTCTCCCCCTCCAGGGGACATAGTCAAATGTGAGGTACCAGAGTACATGAGAAAGTCATATCCCTCTCTCCACTCAAGTGTGGAGACTGTCCTGTCCATTGGCTAGATCTGGGTAGGGGTTTAAATTTTACCGCCTGTATTGTCCTTGGCTAGGGCCTTAGTTTGAGCGTGACCCCTTGGCCCAAATCTGCTTATCATAATGTTCTACTTGTAGGTTTCTAGGACCCACTGGATCCTTCTACTTTGCTATTCTCACATGATTCTCTCATCTAGAGTCCCGATAGGATGTCCGCCCCTCTGTCCCATTTTCCTGGTAAGAGAAGGCTTTCGTGGGACATGCCCCTTGGGCTAGTATGCAGATATAAGTGAGTATATACCATTTGAGTCTTTCTGCTTCTGGGTTAACTCACTCATTATGATCATTTCTAGCTCAATCCATTTATCCACAAATTTTGGGAATTTCTTGTTTTTAATAGCTGAGTAGTATTCCATAGTGTATATGTACCACAGTTTCTTTATCCATTCTTCTACTGAGGGACATTTAGGCTGTTTCCATGTTCTGGCTATTATGAATAAGACTGCTATGAACATGGTTGAGCAAATTTTCTTGTTGTGTGCTGGTGCATCTTCTGGGTATATTCCAAGGAGTGGAATAGCTGGGTCTTGAGGAAGCCCTATTCCCAGTTTTCTGAGATAGCACCAGATAGATTTCCAAAGTGGTTGTACTAGTTTGCATTCCCACCAGCAATGAAGGAGTGTTCCTCTCTCCCCACATCCTCTCCAGCATGTGGTGTTGCTTGAGTTTTTTATCTTAGCCATTCTGATGGGTGTAAGATGGAATCTCAGAGTTGTTTTGATTTGCATTTCCCTGATGACTAAGGAGGTTGAGCATTTCTTTAAGTGTTTCTCAGCCATTTGGTATTCTTCTGTTGAGAATTCTCTGTTTAGTTCCAAGCCCCATTTCTCTATTGGGTTATTTGGTTTGGTGGTGTTTAATTTCTTGAGTTCTTTATATATTTTGGATATTAGACCTTGTCAGATGTAGGGTTGGTGAAGATCTTTTCCCAGTCTGTAGGCTGTCGCTTTGTTCTCTTGACAGTGTCACCTGCCTTACAGAAGCTTCTCAGCCTCATGAGGTCCCATTTATTAATTGATGATGTTAAGGCCTGGGCTGTTGGTGTTCTGTTCAGGAAGTTGTCTCCTGTGCCAATATGTTTCAGGCTCTTCCCCACTTTTTCTTCTAAGTGACTTAGTGTCTCTGGTTTTATGTTGAGGTCTTTAATCCACTTGGATTTGAGTTTTGTGCAAGGTGACAAATATGGGTCCAGTTGCATTTTTTTACACATAGACATCCAGTTAGACCAGCACCAGAACAGCCTTCTCTTCCTCTTCCAAATGTTCTTCTAACAGCCCTCCTTCCCTCACCTACGCCAATCCCCATCTCCTTTACCTCCCCACCCTCCGGCTCTCATGTTTATACCCTCTCAGCATCTGCATGAGGATGTTTTCCACCTGGCAAAGAACACATACCCTCTCACAAGTTTGTGAATGGCTGTGGACAAACTGGAGCATCCCCTATATCTCACACCTGGAATTAAAACAAAAACATGTTTATGTAACATAACAGTTTTTAAAGAAACAAAAGTTTCTACAACAGAGGACTTAGCTTAGACCCATACAGGGTCTTGATTGTTGCTTCAGTCTTTGTGAGCACTATGAGCCCTGTTTAGTTGATCCTATGAGTAGTGTTCTTGCAGTGTCTTTGAACCCTCTGGCTCCCACAATCCTTCTTCTCCCTCTTCTTAGGGGTTCCTCTGGCCCTACCTAATGTTTGACTGTGGGCCTCTGCATCTGCTCCCAGTAGTTGTTGCATGATGCCTGTCATGGTTTGAATAGACATGGTCCCCACACACTCATGTGTTTCAATCCGTGGCACATATGGAGTGGTACTCTTAGGAAGTGTGGCCTTGTTGGAGGAAGTGTATCATTGTGGAGGTGGGTTTTACTGTCTCCTATACATTAGGCCTAGTCTGTCTTCTGCTGCCTGCAGATCAAGTTGTAGAACTCTCAGCTCCTTTTCCAGTATCATGTCTGCCTCCATGCCACCATGTTTCCTGCCATGATGATAATGGACTAAACCTCTGAACTACCAGCCAGCCTCAATTAAATGATTTCCTGTATAGGAGTTGCTGCAGTCAGTGTATCTCTTCATAGCAATAGAACCCTAAGATAACAAGATAACACCTCTCTGATGATAAATAGGCTAGGCACATCTATGAGTGTTGTAGACTGCTGTTAGGAATTATTTCATTGACTCTTTTCATTTTTTTCTTTTTCCTTCCTTCCTTCTTATTTTCTTTTTTCTTTTCTTTTTCCCCCCAGTTGTGTTTTGGGATGTCCAGCCTCTGGTTCCTGGCCATAAGTATTTCACACATGCATTTAGTCACACACATTGCAGCACCCTTGTGGACATCAGGACATTTTAAGGGAGTTGGTTCTCTCTTTCTATCCTGTGGCATCTAGGGATCAGCTCGGGTTGATTGGATTTGGTTGTAAGGGCCTTTAGCCTGCACACTCATCACGGGTCTTTAGACGCTCTTGACAAGTGTTATGTGTACACTTTCACAGTTGTAAACTTGATTTTTTTTTTAATGGAAAGTCTTTTAAATGGCAGAGTAGACAGAGGGGTCAAAACAACTACAGTTCTTTGAGAACAGGGTCAGCTGTGCTTTTTCCTGTACTGGAACTCACACCATGAATGGAGATTTGAGCCTTCAGAACTCTTATTGAGAATTAGTCTCATGCCATTTTAAGTGCTTGCCTGATTGCTATAGCTTTGATTCGGTTTCCAGAGTTCAGATGAAGTTGATTCTGACAGTTTTGTCAGTGTATTCACTGTTTCTGTGATGGGGAAGCCTTAGAGTTTTCTTTCCTGCCTTTTCACTGATGTTTCATTACAGTATTCCATTTTGCCAAGCATATATTACATTAAAAAGTATTGAGTGACATTATGTCTCTTCATTACAGAGTATCCAAGTGTTAAGAAAATTCATATTTTTCCTGCTAGTGAACTACATCACATTTAGAAGGAATAGAGTCATGGCAAATTAATGTAGTGCATCTCTTGACATCAACAATGGTCAGCTCACCTATCATGATGCCAAGTTTCTTTCTCTATAAGCCAAAGAGATTTTAAATGGTTTGTTCTGCTAAATTTAATAGAAGAATGTTCTGAATTCAAGTCTTTAGTAGAAATATGATATAGAGTGCTTTAGAGAAGCCAGCACACAGCAGACGCTTTACTTTTAAAACTTATAGTGTCATAGCTTGGTTGTTGTTTGATATGTATCTGCATCCCCAGCTATTCAGGAGACCAAGGCATGGTGATCACTTGAGTCCAGAAGGTTGAAGACAGCCTGGGCAACATAGCAAGACCTCACTTCAAACACCAGCAACCTAAGGAGGAAGAGGCAGAACTTTGTGGGACAGGCCTTACTGTTTGGTGGCTAATATGCTCCCAGTATTTATCAAATTAATAAGATTGTAATGGTTACTTTCACTGTCTCCCCAAAGCTTCCTCTTTTTATACATTTAAGCTTAAATCTTAAGACAGCCAACATAGCTTTGATCCCAAATTGATATGTTTTGGGGGGTTGAGTTCTGTCTTCATTTTTGTGTAAACAGTATAACTTGAATGTGTTAGTTTTTCCCTGCCTTACTTAGTTGTAAAATGGGTCCAGTAAGTAACTGTACTTACACAAGAGGTTTGCATGTGACTAAAATTAATATTGAATAAATACCTTACATTAAGTGTGTGTGTGTTTGTGTGTGTGTGTGTGTGTTACTTCAAGATACAACTTGTCCAGGGGATGTCTTTTTAGATAGGAAAAGCCATATTCACTTACAGTAGACCTTATTGGTGAAATACCCATGCTGGATGGGTTCCTAAGAGGAGACTCCTTTGTGTTAGTAGCCTGAGAGGCCAACTCCTTAGGAGAGGATAGTCTGGTTTTGTAGCCAAGTAAAAAAAAAAAAGAATACAATGATAGTAACTGTACCCTCAAGTGTAATTATTTGGGAGACCAGCAGGACAGGCCAGCAAGGTAATGTTAATGTGATAGGAAAGCAGTTGTTGAAGATAAATAAAACTCTTGGAGGTATTGAAAACAGAACAATTTGGCCATATTTATATTTGGAATGCAGAATGTGGCAGAAAATTGGAGGAGACAAGACCAGAAGCAAGGAAATGCCTTGAGTAATCAGTAATCATTTTTATTTTAAAGTCATAGATATTATATAATGTATGTGATTTTATAATGGAAAAATATAAACTGTATTTTATTAAAAAAATCTGCTTTTGGCTCTTCTTTGATACATATTAATTTAATAAAATTATATCTACATTTCTAGTTAGAGACTGTTTATTCATTTGACACATGCCCTCTTTGCATGACAGAAGGATTCATCACACATTTCCATTAAATAACCCTTTTCCTGCATGTTTTACCTGTTATCTGATGTGGGGAGTACAACCTTTCCTTAAGTAAATTTAAAATGAAATAATACAAACATTATCTGCAGGTTTTACTCTGTTAGTTTTATAGCTTCTAGGCCCTCCATAAGTCATGGAAGTATTCAGACCTAGGGTAGCATTCTAGCCTGAAGCAACACTGACCGTGAAAATAATGTCTTAGAAAGGAAAGCTCTGACAGGCTAATTGTAGTCTGTCTTTTTTACTCCAAATCTTTTTAACAACTATTTGGCCCCTTATGTATAGATTTTTTATGTATTGGTTTGAGTTTTCAGTTGTTTGAGCCTATTAGTAAAATAGTTTTAGTACTTAATTGGACAAATAGCTATCAAACAAAATGTAATAAGCTGTTTTACTATCACTGCCTCAAGAATCTGTTTTTAAATATAGTGGAAATGAAGTTTTGAACTTTGGTGTGTATTTATTCTAGCCATGTAAATAATGTCTTACTGTATCTGCACAAGGTTACTTATTATGTTAACATATACCTAATCTGAACCACTAATCTATTGTGACCTTGTATGTATTTTGAACTGTATTAGTAATGCATGAATAATGGGCAAGGTTTTTTTTTTCCTTAAACCAGACGATGCAGACTGTAGAATGGTAGAAATGCCCTTTAAAGTACAAAACTGTTTGTAATTATAACTTTTTTAAAATAAATGTAAATTTACCTCCCTTCACATCAATATTTTTTTGACATGTGAAATTGGGATTCTATAAATTGTTCCTGGATGGTAACTTTAATACAAATAGCAATAAAGAAACTATACATATAAGCTTAGGCTTCAGAACTGGTTTTAGGATCCTCAAGTAAATAATAAAGTTCTTTGATGTCTTACAGATATATTAATTTTTAATTTGTCTCTTTTTTATATCTTAATTACTGGAAAAGATTTATTGGTTAATTTTAGGGAGGCAAGTGTTTGCAAAGTTTTGCCAAATACCGACTTCTTTAAATGACTGTATGGTAATGAAAAGTTAAGAGGAGAGCCAAATTAGATTGAATAATTGTTCAGTCATGTGGGTCAGGCTAGCTGCATAGCGGGGCTGTTAGACTGATTGCTCAAATTACATTGCCTGGGGTCCTGCACTTGCTTGGCTGTCTTCTCAGACCTTAACAAGGTTCTGGGAATTTCTCTTTCTGACAAAGTTCGCTTTGTATTTCCCCCTCCCCCTTCCAACTCAGGATGCTTCATCTGCAGACATCAGAAAAGCGTATCGTAAGCTTTCCCTAACCTTACATCCAGACAAGAATAAAGATGAAAATGCAGAAACTCAGTTTAGACAAGTAAGTAAAATGCAGTTTTACTAATATGTAAATATATAGGGACAGCTGTATTAATATGTTTATGCTAAAAATATTAACTTAAATGTAGAATATTCTCATTTGAACATAAACTAGTCTAAATGTATAATCTTTAAATTTGGGTTTTTTTTTCATGGAATACTGTTTGACCAACATTTTATGTCATTTAGAGTTTCTTAGTTATTGGAGGATCATGGTTGTCATAATTTTCTTGTCTATATTATACTTGTCTATATTATACTTTTATACCTTTCACAAAATTTTATTTTGATATCAAGCAGTTTTTAAACTACTAAAATGCTTCCAAAAACATAAAATGTTACTTATAATTGGATTTTTGCTATTTATTGCATAAATGGGCACATGGGTTTTCTTCATGTACTTTTTAGAGCTTTCATCCTTCTATATGATTTCTTACAGTTGAAGTATGTATATTTTAAAATAATGCTTCTGTTTTAGTTGGTGGCCATTTATGAAGTCTTAAAGGATGATGAGAGAAGGCAGAGGTGAGTGCTCATTTGTGTTTTTGAACTTGGACAGGCAAGTTTCATGCTACAGCTTTTAAAAGGAAATAATTAAGTCCTGTTCAGGTTAGGTTTTGTTTGTTTCTTCAAAGAAATGTATTTTTTAGCTGGGTGTGGTGGCACATGCTTTTAATCTCAGCACTTGGGAGGCAGAGGCAGGCAGATCGCTGTGAGTTCGAGGCCAGCCTGGTCTACAAAGTGAGTCCAGGACAGCCAAGGCTACATAGAGAAACCCTGTCTCGAAAAACCAACAAAACAAAAAAGAAATCCACCATTTTACAGTCTAGTGAAGAGCAGAGCTCATTTCTTTTGAACACATTTCCTAGGCTGATTCACTTCTTACAGACTAGTATCATGATGAAATACAAAGTTAGCAAGTTTTGCTTCAGTAGAAAAGAATTTTCAAGCCTGGCATGATGGCGGTGGTGCACACCTTTAGTCCTAGCACTAGAGAGGCAGAGGCAGGTGGATCTCTTTGAGTCCCAGGCTAGCCTGGTCTACAAAGTGAGTCCAGGAAAGAGAGGACTACATAGAGAAATCCTGTCTTCAAAAAAAACCAAAAATGAGAGAAGGAAGGAAGGAAGGATGGATGGACTTTTAACATGGGTCTTTATGCCCTGGGAAACACCAGTAGACTTGATTTCAACCAAATGCAGGATCTTTACAGTATATCATAAATAGTTCCTATCTGTATCTAGTGGACTCTACTCTCACAACCTCTTCTTAAACGTTTGAGATTATCATTTTAGTAATCACTTAAATATACTTTCCTGATGCTTCTTCACCCCCAGACAGCCCAGGTGTATATTGTAAGACTTTCATGATTGCTTTCTTTCCTAAGTCTGCTACAGTGATTGTGTATCTGGTAACCTTAGAGTAGAGGCGGTCCTTCACTCAGACCTGTCTCTGCCCCTTTCAGAAGTGCAGTAATATATATGCTTGCATAGTGGCTTATAGTGCCAGTGACTTAGAGAAGCCTTCCCTGTGCTGTAGAATGTCTAGAGTGTAGATCCAATTGTGAGGTCTTCAGAGACCCATAGTAAGAAACACATTTTAAATTATTCTTTGAGACACATACAACTGAAACAAAAGTTACACACACACACACACACACACACACACACACACACAGACACACACATACACACACTCATACACAAATCATTGCAGGTAAAATAGACTGGTTGTTTTGTTTGTTTTATTCTGAACTTGTTAGTCTTTAGAAAAAAGAAAAACAATAACAATGCTGGCTGGAGTCCCAACAGGTTGATATCATGAGACAGTAATTGTGAAAGCCATGTCGACAATATCAAATTTTGGCAGTGTTTTAAACAAAACAACTCACTTCAAACTTAAACTAAGGCAGACCTAAATATCTGATTTGTTTATGTGGCTAACACAATCTTATAGACAAACCCCAGAATTACACCATGTGACAACTGAAGTTTTCTTCAGATATATGGCCTGGAATAATTTTGTGTTCTAAAATGTTAGCTGCCCTTCTTGGTTCTTACCTTAACTGTTTAATTTGAATACTCCATTAGGTTAGGTTGTAAAGTACAGGATTCAAATACTGTCTTGAAGCTCTTTGCTTTACGACAAGGACTGACTGGCATTGGTCCAGGCATTCCTCTAGTTTAGGTAATCTATCCTGTGGAAAGGAACTTTGATTAACTCTGTACGTTTATTCTAGTAGATTTCCTTTAGTGAACCTCTAGTTTTGTTTCACACATGAAGAATGTGTTGTAAAGATGGCTTGCTTTATTCTGCCAACATCTTTGCCATCAAAGTTTGTCTTTTTGCTGGTTGTTGTCTAAGTGGTCAGTAAACTTTGTGATAACTTCTTTTAATTACTAAAGTAATTTCTGTCTTTTCATAGCAGATCACTTCTTACCTATTCATTGTTTCTGTTTTAACATAGTCTCATATGACAGAATCTCTTTAGGAATAGTTCTTTCTATACTTACTTTAGTGTTAGCAGGGAAAAGAAAATGGACCTGACAGTTACACAAACATCTGTAGTATTTATACCCCTTGAGGGACAAGTAACTCTTTGGTAACTGGTTTTCCTTGAGGCAAAAGTCTTAACTAATCAAGCTGAGAATCAATGGTCTAAAGCTTGTGCCTGAGGCCAGGTGACCTGTGAGTATTTAGATATATAGCAGAAAGGCATGTCTATAGATCTTTTCAGTAAGACTCCTAATTCCTTAAAAAGGAAAGAGTAGTCAGCTGCATCTTCTAAAACTCCATCTCTTACTATTCTCGCTAAATGTACTTTATCGGCACAGCTCTTTATTGTAAATATTCACTGAGAAAGTGCTTTAACATAATAACCTAAACATGAGCAGTTTGGAAAGTTATCATAGAAATGTTTCCTGTTTATTCTCCAGACTTGTAATTGTGCTGTTGAAATTAGATGGATTGTTAGGTGGGAAAGGGGATAGCATGCAATAAATTAGTTAACAAATGGAATAGATTTTTTTTCTTTAGATATTGACATATTTCATTTTGTTTTGTAATGGCCTCATTTAGGTATAAATTGCATATCATGAAAATCGCCTGCTGTAAGTGTATAATCCAGTGACATGTACAGTAGTAGTACCTGTACAGAGTTGGACATACTCTCCCCAGAACCCAGTCTTCAGACATTTTCATCCTGAAAAACACATTTCACAAGCCCATTTATAGGTAATTCTTGCTTGAGTTCCAGGCCTAGGCAATCATAAATCTGTTCAGTGTGTTAATCAATTTGTCTTTTCTGTTTATTTCATAGTAACAGAATCATGAAGTGTCTAGTCCTTTGCATCTGGCTCCTTTCTCTTAGCATAACATTTTTAAAAATTTATTCATACCGTACTACATTCTAATACTTTATTCTTGTTTATTACTGAATACTGTTTTGTTATGTGAATATTTTTGTTTATTCATTTTCCATTTGCTGGGCCTATGGCTTTTAATACTTTGTGTTGAAGATGCTATGAACATTGCATAAAAGTCTTTGTACAGACAGGAGTTTTTTTGTTTGTTTGTTTGTTTTTTTAGGCAGATTCAGAAGAACATTTGAAAACTTTTAAGTTCTCCATTCCTCAAAGGCTTGGATTATAGCATGAAATTAACAGATTTTCCTGGTGAATGTAGAGAATCATATCACAGAATTCTTTCCCCAACTCCATAACAGATTTGCTCATTTGAAAGTCTAGCAGCTTGAAACCCTGTCTCAAACAACAACAACAACAACAAAAAGACTAGCAGCCTATGATCCAACACAAATTTCCTCACAAGTTCCCCAAATTTTTACATACTTTTTTGAAAACTATTTACTACCTGTGCATTAGATTATACTTAGATAATATCAATCTGAGTACTTTTGTTTTAAGTTTATTATAAATTTTAATTAGTTTTTGTTTGTTTGGTTGGTTTTTTTTGAGACAGGTTCTATATGTAGCTGGGGCTAGCCTTGAACTCAGAGATCTTCATTTTTCTGCCTACTGTGCTGGGATTAAAGGTGTGTGCCCCAACACTTGATAAACTAGTATTTCTATTAATCTAATTATGCAAGTCATATTGCTACATTTGTAAACCTTAAACATTTTACAGTTTACCAGAGAATATCAACTTATGTACAAATGAAGTTTAAAATATGGCATTAACTTTAATCTACTAAAACTTTTATAAATTACAAAGCTATGTAAATTTCATTACAGATCTGTTCAAATTTCTTATTCTCAAATAAGAAATCTAATTTAGGACTATTCCTAAATTGAAGCTGTTAGACACATATATATTATATAAAATGCTATGTCTCACAATAGATTTGCCAAATACACACAATTTAGTGTTGTTTCTTGTTTATATAATATCGGTACAACTGATTTTTACTGAAGGCTTAACATCTGACCTAAGTAGAAACTGTTATCTTTAAGAAACTATAATTTTTAATTCTAATTCTGTATGATAGGAAATTCAGTTTTGACAAATGCTAGAATTATTTATTCATGTTTTACCACTCAGATTTTTTTTGTTTCTATTTTACTATTTTGTTGCTATTTTAAATGAATATAAATGTTTCTGCAGGTAGTTATAGTGTGGAACTCACTAATGATTGAGCAGCATTATTTTATGTTTATCATGTGTATTAAGAAAACACAATGAAGCAAATGTGCATTAGCCATATGTTAGATATGTGGAGCTGCTCAGTCAGGGCTTTAAGTTCCAAGAAGACGCCTTTATGATTCCATGTCAGTTTTTACTTGTATGTATTAGTGATTTTTATGAGAGATTTGCTTCTGTCTAACTTGTAACATATTTATACCTTCACACATTCTTAATCTGGCTTAAATGCAGACTTAAGAATAGCTTGTATCCATCTCAGTTACAGAGCATTAAGCAGTATGTATTTAAATATAGAAACACATAGTGAAGGGATGTAAATTTTGTGTTGTCAACACATTTTTTTCCTAAATTACTTCTGAGTGTCCTTCTATGTATATTTTAAGAAGTATATTTGACTTTTCACTGTCGCGTCAGAAAGGTAGTAATTTATCTTTTAACAACATACATTGTTAAAAGTGAGCTATAATAAAAGCTGTCTTTCCTCAAATGGCCAGTTGTGTGAGCCGTAGTGTTCACCAGGGTAAAATCAATACAGCATTGACTATCTGCTTAATCCCTAGACACTATTCTTTAGAGTGCTGGCACAGCCGAGTAAATATCCACTGCTTCACGTGTCCCATTGATTTGAATTTGGTTGTATACTAAATATACTAAATTTATAAGTATGATAGAAAAATAGTAGCTTTCCCCAGTGATAGTGACGAAATATTTGATACTTCATTATAATAAATGATACTTCATTTTTTTCCCAGTTCAGTTCAGATACAAAACAAGTTTAATATTTTATAAATGCTAACAAAGAATCAACTCTATATCTTTAAATACTTTTTTTGAATAGCCATACCTTTTAGAAGTTATTTCAGTGGAGATATTCCTGAAAATAATGATTTCTTTCATTTACCTTATTTTTCCTCATGAAATCTGATGTAGAACCGGATTCAGAATAAATGTGGGACTTGATGTTCACTGAACCTCATTTGAGTGCTGTGATCCTATGACACACTAACTGACACCTTTTTGCCTGGGTCTAAATTAGCCAGTTTATAAAAGATTTAAACATAAAATTCTGAAGACAGAAGTAAATTTTCTAGGAGGTCATGTGTTATATCTTGAAGTCAGTATTCAAGGAACTCTCTGAACAAAAGGGAATATTTAATGTCAAATTTTGCCTAGCCTTACCACCACAAAAACGTATTGTAGCTTGGCTTTTGTAAATATCCTTTTCTTTTACTACTTGGATATTGTGATCTAAGAGTGGTAATAATTAAAGTTGATTTAAAAGTCACATTTTTAAAGATTGGCTAATAAATTATAGTTTACATTAATAACTAGTATTTTTCTACTGAAAAAAGTTTTCTATAATAAACCCTCTTTATATTTTTAGCATATCTCCAAGGTATCAATTTAATAACTATCAAAGTAGCTACTGCAGTTGTCGAATTTAAATTGATTTGCATGTAGAGGCTAGCAGTTTAGCAGCTGCACTCTTATTTCTAGATCGGTCAGTTGACTTGAGAAAACCCTGCTACTGAGCTCTACTGAGCTGCCTGACAGTACAGGCCCTGTTTCTATCCCTGTAACTAGGCCTGCAACTAACTCAGAATATTTTTAATTAAAATATTTTGGTCAATGTGTTGCACCAAATTAGGCTTTTCAGTGGAGGAAATAGTGTCATTAGAATATTTAATGACTTGTGTTCAATGAAGATTAACAGGTTGTATGTATTGTGCATACAGTGCGTGTGATCATTTTGAGTTTCACAATCATAAATGTTACTCTATTTTTAACCTTAAAAATATTAAAAACTGACATACATTTAAATTCAGTTGAAATTTTACTTTAAAACAATTCTTTTGTCCTCATTGTACCAAGAATGATGATTTAAATCTACTATAAGGAAAAACTGTTATATATTGATGTTCTTTCCTTCCAGCACAAGCCGCAAATGAGGAAATTGCTACTTAAGTGTTTACAAATAAGCAGTTTTATTGTGAGCTCTGACATACATTTGTAGTTTTCATGTCTTTCTCTAATTTGAGATCTTTTTAATTCTTAAAGGAACATGAACTCTGCAAAATCTTAAGGCACTCATTTATGTCATTAAGAAGCTTTAATAAAATAATGTATATAGGTATTTCAACATTCAGCTACTGTTATCATGAGGGTAATAAAAGTGTGGAGCAGAAAAATATATCCTAAGTTTGATTCAATTAATGTTTAATTCATTCAAATAATAGATAATTCAAATAGCTCTGATTTTATTTTATTTTTTTCCTTCATGAGAGCCTGTGTTTTGTTGCTGACTCTGTGGTAGAGAATTTTCCACAGACAGTGTAGACAGATACAGCATGTCAGACCAGGACTAGGTGCTGTCAACGGTGAGATCTGTGTCTAGGGTATTGCTCCTTTAGGCCTTACTGAAGCTACATAATCATGCTTTGACTTAATATGCACTGCAATGCTAATAAATTACATAGATGTTATGTCTCTGAGAGAAATTTTACTCTTTTTAAATATGGGTGCAAATGAAGTTTTTCTTTAGCTTTGCTTTGGTTTTGCTTTATCTTAAACTCTCCATGAAAAACTGTTATATTTGCTACCACAGGTATGATGATATTCTGATCAATGGACTTCCAGATTGGCGACAGCCTGTATTCTACTACAGGCGAGTGAGAAAAATGAGCAATGCTGAGCTGGCATTACTCTTGTTCATTATTCTCACAGTGGGTCATTATGCTGTGGTTTGGTCAATCTACCTGGAAAAGCAACTGGTAAGTATTGGTGATAAATCAACGGGCCTAGCCTCCCTTATTTTATATAGAATTCCAGACATTTATTTCTCAAGTAATAGAAATTTCTATTTTTCTACGTGTTCTCCATATTCTAATAGTTGTGCTGTCACTAGTTAGTGCTTGATTTATTTTTATGCCAAGGAAAACACATGAATTAAAAAAATCCTTCTTTAAAAAAATATAGCATTTAAGTCATAATAAAACTTTGTAAAGTAGAGCCATATCCTAACAAGTAGAATTTTTAAATGTAATTGCCTGAGAAATTTTTGTCATGGGCTTCTTGTATAATGTGTTTAGTTAAAACAACAACAACAAAATTTAAAGTGTATATTTTATAACTTCATGGATCATTTTGTTAAAGGATTTATTACACTTTCTCACTAATAATATGCTATGTAGTTTGTTCTGCTATGGATTTTTGTTTATATGCTATAAATGATCAAACATTTATAAACATTCATGAATTATCATTTACTTATTTATTCTTTTTAAAGTAGCTCCATTGTGCATGAATAATAGAAAATAAGTTGAATGCTTTCTCTTCTTAGAAATTTTGATTGCTATGGAGATGCACATGACTGACAATGCTGAATTTCATGTGTCTGTAAGGTCAAATACCATGGCAACGATTATTGTGAAAGATTGATGATTTTACTCGATCATGTTGGACCCTACATACATTTGCATAAATGTTCTTCTAGTGTTTTCTTTTTATAAAAGAATCTTTATAGCATGTGAAGTATATATACCTTAAAGACAATCAGTTACTGTCATTGTTTCCATGGTAAGGACGAACTGCTTGGTAGAAAAAAGAGAGAAAAAAAGAAGAAGACGGGAAGCAAGAGTATGGATGCAGCAAAACTTGGTGCTTCTGAAAAGAATGAAAGGTAGGAGTGCAGAAAATAGTATGTAATGTAACATGGCTCTACATCATGTGTGTATTCACTTCAGATATGCTGTCACATCTGTCTTAAGCTTATAGAAACAGATGTGCCATAATTTATAAGATAAATTCTAAGCTTAAGCAAAATTCTTTTAAAAATTCTCTTCTTATAAAGTATTCTTATATATCTAAATATTAAACTCTCAAAGTCTAGTAGTTTGAAATTTTTGTGTTGAGCTTTAGAGATAAAATTCTACTAGAATAATCTGCCTTAGCTTAGAATTGAGAGTAAATAGAAAGGAAGTGAATGGTAAGCAAATCCATTCTCCTTGTCTTCTGTTTTGATGACATAAGTAAGTAATGCTCCAGCAAACTGCAGATGTCATTAATTTTTATGCCTCGATTTGTTTATTCTGCCATCTTGGGAGTTACTTGTCAGCACTTGTGAACACTTTGATGATGACTAGTGTTATAAGCTGAAGTAATCATAAGGTTTAAGAATTCATTTTGAGCTGGCACTCAGGAAGGCAGAGGCAAGTGGATCTCTGTGAGTTCGAGGCCAGCCTGGTCTATAAAGTGAGTCTAGGTCAGCTAAGGATACACAGAGAAACCCTGTCTAGAAAAACAACAGCAACACAATAGCAACAACAGAAACAAAAACAAAAACAAAAAATCATTTTTGTAGAAATGATGAAAGCCCAGGTTAAATGGGGAGGGGTTAGGGGATTTTTGTATTTCTTCATTCAGAATTTCATACATGCATATAATGTATTTTGAGCAAATTCTCCTCCAGCCCCTCCCCTCTAATTAGTTTTTTTAATTTTTATTACGTGATTAGAAACCTCTTTCCCCAAAATTCTATAGGTTAGATTCTTATATATCATATTTGTAACCTCTGCATTTCAAAGCACACTGTCAGACATAAATATGTTATTGAAAACGTTCTTCATTGCTTAATTTAAATTGATATTCATAAAACATTTCATAATTGCTAAAAATATGCAAATGTTCTCAACTTTGTCTATTTTTCTGATTTGTTACTTGGGTTTCTCCCTCCTTTTAGATTGCTAATAAAACCACAATGGCATGATTTGCTTCCGTGCAAACTGGGAATTTGGTTTTGCCTTACACTAAAAGCATTGCCTCATCTAATCCAGGTAAAATGCCTTTCTTCTTAGAATGTTAGATGCTTTCATTTTTAATTATTCATGAAATAATTTATAACTATGTCTGCTATTTGAATGCCAATATATAGTACCTGCTTCATAATAATGACTGAATAAGTTAACCCTAAATTAGAAGTGTTCTAAGAATCATGTAGACACCTATTCCTATAAGTATCTCTTATTTTGCTTATTGAATTCCAAGTCAGTGGAAAAAGAAATTTTATTTTATTTTATTTTATTTTATTTTATTTTATTTTATTTTTTATTAATCTATTCATATTACATCTCAGTTGTTAGCCCATCCCTTGTATCCTCCCATTCCTCCCTCCCTCCCGCTTCCCCCCCTACTCCCCTCCCCTATGTCTGTGACTGAGGGGGACCTCCTCCCCCTGTATATGCTCATAGGGTATCGAGTCTCTTCTTGGTGACCTATTATTCTTCCTCTGAGTGCCACCAGGCGTCCCCATCCAAGGGACATGGTCAAATATGGGGCACCAGAGTTTGTGTGAAAGTCAGATCTCCTTCTCCACTTAATGGTGGAGAATGTCCTGTCCATCGGCTAGTCTGGGTAGGGGTTTGAAGTTTACTGCCTGTTTTTCCTTGGCTGGTGCCATAGTTTGAGGAGGACCCCAGGGCCCAGACCCACCTGTAGTTTTCCAGGACCCTCTGGATCCTTCTATTTCCTCATTCTCCCAGGCTTCTCACCTGGGAGACTTTAGGGTCTCAATTGGATGTCCTCCCCTCTGACCTACTTTCCTGGTAGGTAAAGTTTTTCATAGGGACGTACCCCTTGGACTAGTGTCTCGATATAAGTGAGTATATACCATTTAATTTTTTTTGCTTCTGGGTGAACTCACTCATTATGATCATTTCTAGTTCAATCCATTTGTCCACAAATTTTAGAAATTCCTTGTTTTTAATAGCTGAGTAGTATTCCATAGTGTATATGTACCACAGTTTCTTTATCCATTCTTCTACTGAGGGACAAGTAGGCTGTTTCCATGTTCTGGCTATTATGAATAAGGCAGCTATGAACATGGTTGAGCATATGCCCCTGTTGTGTGGTAGTGCACCTTCTGGGTATATTCCAAGGAGTGGAATAGCTGGGTCTTGAGGAAGTCCTATTCCCAGTTTTCTGAGAAAGCGCCAGATAGATTTCCAGCATGGTTGTACTAGTTTGCATGCCCACCAGCAATGAAGGAGTGTTCCTCTTTCTCCACATCCTCGCCAGCATGTGGTGTCAGTTGAGTTATTGATCTTAGCCATTCTGAGGGGTGTAAGATGGAATCTCAGTGTCGTTTTGATTTGCATTTCTCTGATGACTAAGGAGGTCGAGCATTTCTGTAAATGTTTCTCAGCCATTTGATATTCCTCTGTTGAGAATTCTCTGTTTATTTCTGAGCCCCATTTCTCTATTGGGTTATTTGGTTTGGTGGTGTTTAATTTCTTGAGTTCTTTATATATTTTGGATATTAGACCTTTGTCAGATGAAGGGTTGGTGAAGATCTTTTCCCAGTCTGTAGGCTGTCGCTTTGTTCTCTTGACAGTGTCACCTGCCTTACAGAAGCTTCTCAGCCTCATGAGGTCCCATTTATTAATTGTTGACATTAAGGCCTGGGCTGTTTGTGTTCTGTTCAGGAAGTTGTCTCCTGTGCCTATGTGTTCCAGACTCTTCCCCACTTTTTCCTCTAACTGGATTAATGTCTCTGGTTTTATGTTGAGGTCTTTAAACCACTTGGACTTGAGTTTTGTGCATGGTGACAAATAGGGGTCTAATTGTAGACATCCAGTTAGACCAGCACCATTTGTTGAAGATGCTGTCGTTTTTCCATTGAATGGATTTGGCTTCTTTGTCAAAAATCAAGTGACCAAATGTGTGTGGATTCATCTCTGGGTCTTCAGTTTGATTCCATTGATCCACTAGCCTATTGCTGTGCCAGTACCATGCTGTTTTAATCACTGTTGCTCTATAGTACAACTTGAGATCAGGTATGGAGATTCCTCCAGAGGATCTTTTATTATATAGGATTGTTTTTGCTATTCTAGGCTTTTTGTTTCTCCATATGAAGTTGAGAATTGTTCTTTCAATATCTTCAAAATATTTTGTAGGTATTCTGAAGAAGTCAAATTATCCCTATTTGCAGATGATATGATAGTGTATATAAGTGACCCCCAAAATTCCACCAGAGAACTCCTACAGCTGATAAACACCTTCAACAAATTGGCAGGATACAAAATAAACTCAAAAAAGTCAGTAGCTTTCCTATATACAAATGACAAACAGGCAGAGGAAGAAATTAGGAAAATTACTCCCTTCACGATAGCCACAAGCAATATAAAATATGTAGGAATAACCCTAACCAAGCAAGTGAAGGACTTATTTGAAAAAAACTTTAAATCTCTGAAGAAAGAGATTGAAAATGACATCAGAAGATGGTGGGATCTACCTTGTTCGTGGATCAGGAGAATTAACATAGTAAAAATGGCCATCTTACCAAAAGCAATTTATAGATTCAATGCAATCCCTATCAGAATACCTACAAAATATTTTGAAGAAATTTTATAAAAGCAATTAGAGTTAAAGGCTTAACTAGTAAAAAGGAACAAGGTTTAATTAACTTGTCCATTATTTTAATAGCATTTAAATATATTAAAAAGAAGATCTTTATGTGAACATTTACACAAAAATACATATTACTTGCCATTTTACTTGCAACTTCAAGGAGAGTGGAAACATTTTTTTCCCCTACCAATATTTAGAATTTTATTTGAGCTTTTCTCTGATGAAACAATAAAACAAAAATATATTAAACACATAAAAATGAGGCATGACGGGGGCACTGGAAAGGAATATGCCTTCTAGGACTTGCCACTTACAGCACATGAGTACAGGTTCCAGATCAATAGACTTCAAATATGTGGCATCCAGTGACACCTACAATTGTTCAAAGATGTCAGGTATATGTATTTACTATGACAAGGAAAACTCACACTATGACAAGGGCCTCACACATTGCATTTTGTCACTGAGCTATGCCTCTGGCCATGGGATGTTTTTTATTTGATCATGTTCTATTTTCAAGAAAGTAGCAGAAGTTGATAACATATAATCAGTGCTATATCTGTTTTCAACTTTAACTTTATAACCTAGTTTATTTTAATCATTATGTATGTTGGAGTTGGATATGTTTGAATTTATAACAATTTAATTGTTAGGACCTTCTATTTCAGGAAGTGCCACATATCTACAGTTGGCCATTAATTTATATCTTATAGCCATATTCTTCACATTTTTCTGAAGTAAGACAGATCTTAAATACCCACAATTTACTTGGTGGCTTGATTTTCTGGGAACTCATCATTTTAGTAGCTTACTACCTGATACATAACATTTCTTAGTAATATACAAAATTTATTTAGGTATATATTTCCTAAAGTTGTAAAATTATTACATTAAGGTCTAGTCCTTAATTAAATGTTAGTTATCATAAAAAGGCTCCAGTGTGTGCATCCTTCGCCACCATCAGGACTCATGGGCTGCATGAACATGGTGGCTCAGTAGAGATGAGAGTCTTCACTGCATTACACTAGCTGCTTTAACAGTTGCCTAAAACTCCCTAGAACACTGGGAGGCTTCGCAGAACGCTCTGTGCAAATGCCCTCTCTTCTTAGAAGTTTCTTCCCTGGACCATAACTGTGGACAGCTTGGAGCTGCTTCTTTCTCTTAGATCCAGGGCCCTTCATTACTGCCCCCTCTGCTGCTTGTGGAGACTCCTCTTAGACTGCATGCAAACAAAGCGCTGCCTGGGGAAGGAAGCAACCTCTTCAGTGTGCTGGAAACAGAGGGGTTGCCCTTCTACCCAGACTTAAATAAAGATTCTCCGAGGTTGTTGCTACTTATTTCATAACTCTAAAATATATTTTAAAAATTGTAGGCAACCCTTTTTAATATTAAGATTACATAAGCAAATGAAAGCATAAGTTCCATGTCTAGATAATTACATATTTTTCAAACCCTTTTGAATGCTCAAATCTCTTTAAAATATATATTAAAGAATACCACACTCTCTTCTTGAATACTACATACAGAATCAGTTTATTTTTAAGCTAATTTTTATTATTAAAAATATTTTCATATGTTTATTTGAAATTGAAGTTTCCATTTTTTGAACTTTATACAATATTCACAGTACTCTTCCTTTGATGGCTCTTAAAATTGCTTGTGGTAGATTATCCCTAACCTTCTCATCTCTTGTCCTGTGTAAAACAGAATTTCAAGCTGCTGCACCATATGGTAATTATCCTTTTAGAATGTTCTTGATTGTAATGTATCTTTTTATGATTTTTGTTTGTTTATTTGTTTTTTGTAAGCAGAGTTTTCTCTGTGTAGTCCTGGCTGCCCTCAACTTACTCTGTAGACTAGTCTGTTCTCAAACTCACAGAGATCCACCTCTGCTTCCCAGAGTGCTGGGAGTAAAGGCATATGCCACCATGCCCAGCTCAGATTGTAGTGTATGCTACACTGTACTATGCATAAGGATAGTGGAAACAGCAGAATTATTTAGTTACAGTAGAACTATCTGAAGTGGTAGGTTTGTCAGGGAAGTATTTTTCTTGTAAAAGGCAAATTGTAACTGCAACTTGAAAGTACAAGTAAGTTTTAAAAAAGCATCAGGAACATTTAAGTAAATGCTACCACATGACTATATGGAAGATAAGATTTCTTTGCCTTGGAAAAACAGGCAATGAAATAGGGAATTTGTCAAACAACCCTGAGTTAGCTAGATAGGAGGGTTAGGTGCTTGATACTTTACAACTCTCCAGCTAATATGACTATATCAGAGCAGACTCTTGGTAAAATTATGTGCTCTAGCAGGATGAGGAAACCTTAGTGGAGAAATGTTTATCATTGACAAGACCTCTAGGGAAGAGGCTGGTACTGCCCAGTAACAGGTCTTTTCATTGAGTGAAGTAGTGTGCAGACAAGAAGAAAAGCAAGAGGAATCAAGATTTGACAGGAGGCATTTTGGGGAAGTGTGAAGCATAAACACTTAGCCTTACTTTGTAATGGAAAATAGAGTGGTGCCAAATGATTAAGAAGCCATAGTATACAAAAGACCCAACTATGCAGATGACTCCTAGGTGTCTCTTAAATAAATAGTAAAATGTTCAGTCTTCATAACAGTCCTTTGAGTTAGACACTTAATATCCTCATTTATGGATCAGAAAACTGACCTGTAGAGAAACAATTTGCTGAATATCTCCTAACCAGTAAAATAGAAGAGTTGATATCTAACTCAAGATAGGTGAACTCCAAAATCTGATCTCTCTTCTTGACGTATGCCTGTAATCCCAGAACTTAAAAGCTAAGGTAGGAAAATCATGAACTCAAGGCGTGCTGGGCTATCTAGTGAGAGCTTGTCTCAAAATCAAATCTGTCCTCTTAAACACTATGTCTCATTGTACTATATACTCTGGTGATATATTTCAATCTATATTCTTTCACCTCATAAATAACTAATTTGTGCCCTCCCCCTTTTTTTTTTGCATGGTGCTACATTTTCTACCCCCCTCAGGAGCCAATGCCTTCCTGGGCCTTTTGTTCTTCCCTACTATTAAAACCTACTCTGTGGAAAGAAGCTAATAAGCTCATTCATTCATTCACACCAAGATATAAATAGCTGATACGACTTACTATAAAGTAGTACTCTTTTAGAGTTGAGAAAGTTTTTTTTTGGGGGGGCGGGAGGCTGAAAATGTTAAGGGACCATAAAACCCTTAGCCCCAAACCCTGAGGAAATGTAGGTATAATTTGTGTACATATCAGTATTGGAGGATGAGTAAATTGAGTGAACTACTATCTGTGGTCTTCTGATTATACAGCTGGGTATCTGACCCGCAACTTATAGGAATGCTTGTAGTGGAAAATAGGAATGTGAATGTCAATTAAAAGAATAAAAAGAAAAATCTTCACTATGTATTTATTCAGATGTTTTAGGAAAACTCTATATAATTTCCCTAATTCATTCTCTGGTGGAAGCATTCCAGGATAATCCCAAGAAACAGACCCCATGAGATACCATTGGCTTGCTTATAATCATGAGTGAAATGAGGCGGGAGCATTCATGTGTTTACGTCTAATCTAGGTAGTAGTTTGTTTTCTATAGACATGATCACATATATCTGTGATTCATCTTCTCTAGGAATCTTACGATATAGAAATATTACCTTAAACTATGGCACCAGCCAAGGACAATACAGGCCGTAAACTTCAAACCCCTACCCAGATCTAGCCAATGGACAGGACATTCTCCACAGTTGAGTGGAGAGTGGGGTCTGACTTTCTCACGTACTCTGCTGCCTCATATTTGACCATGTCCCCTGTATGGGGAGGCCTGGTGGCACTCAGAGGAAGGATAGTAGGCTACCAAGAAGAGACCTGATACCCGATGGTTGTATAAAGGGGGAGGAAGTCCCCCTCAGGCACAGGTCATAGGGGAGGGGAGTAGGGGAAAAATGGGGGGGAGGGAAGAATAGGAGGATACAAGGGAGGGGATAACCATTGAGATGTAACAAGAATACATTTTTTAAAAATTAAAAAAAAAATATTGCCTTAAACTTATCCTTGATACCTACTTCTTTCCATACTCTTCAACAGTCAGATCATGCCTTTCATTTCCTTCTTTATAAGATTTCACATGTATTTCAGTTTGGTTCAGTGTAGTAAACACTTACAAAGTACTTGCTCTCTGCCAAATCTTGGTTCTGCCTCCACTGTCCCATCTTCTAGCTGACTCTGACATGGTACACACATATGAGCGTTTAAGTACAGAGACTTGTTCTGCTGGAGAAAGTGAAGGCAATGGTTTTTGAACAGGCTTTGCAATATGAAAACGAGTTTGTCAAGATAATGTCAGGGAGCAATAGTCCAACTTCAGGGAAGCAAAAGCAGGTGTGGAAACACAGTGTGGCCTGGTACTTCTGGAATGTGTTGCAACTTACATCAAGGAATATGGGAAGATCTGCTTTGCTACTTCTCATTGCTAGGGTTGTCACATGCCTAAGTGCCAACAGGTTAATTTTCATCTCTGTCATTAATGTGATGCCTAGTCTTTTCTTTTGGTTCCTTGCTGAAGACGCCTATGTGTCGCTCATTGAGACTTTAGCCACTGGATGTTTACAATGGAGGGTCTATGTAGCATGTGTCTTCAGTTTCCCATGTCAACTATGTTACCCTCTTCCCTGAGAGTCATAGGAAGGAAGAGTGGCAGCTTTCATGCAGAGCTAAATTGTTTCACCTACATAATGCAGAAGATCTGGAGCTGAGATAATAACACAAAAATGGCACTAATACTTCGTTAGTCACAGTAATGTAATTCCTACACCAGATACTTGGTTCAGTCAGTAAGCTTTTCTGCTGCCTGTGCAATTGGGAGACATCACACAGTGGAAGAGAATTGACAGGGAAACCCTTCTTTCCATAAGTGAAAAATTGACTTAAGCTTATACCCATGCAGCTTTTGGACTTAGTTCTCCAACAAAGAAACGTTATAGAGAAGTGTTTGTTCAGTTTCTTTTGTTCATCATGTCATTGGAAAACAGAGGAACGCATATGTGGAAAATGAGTGCATTGTTCTAAAAGGAAATTACAGGGAGTATACTGTCAAAGCAAAATTATTTTTATGTTAATTTACTTGTAACTTCTCTTTTAAGGATGCTGGGCAGTTTTATGCAAAATACAAGGAGACAAAATTGAAAGAAAAAGAAGACGCACTGGCTAGAATTGAAATTGAAACACTTCAAAGTGAGTTCTAAATATTGCTTTACTTTATTAACTGTCATATAAAATTAAATTCAGTTTTTCCTTTAACACTAGTTGAGTTTTCTTTGCCATTTCCAACAGAGACACTTGTACTTAATGTAGTATACATGGGAAATACTGTTACTGAGCCAAGTCCAGTGTCAAGAGAGATGAACCAACCTGGGGTCATACAACTCTTCAAGTGTGGGACTATAGCAGTGGGTAAACCTGAAAAAACAACAACAACAACCTAGTTTCTGTTTTGAAAGCCTTAGTTTCTTTTGTAATATTGTTATGAAATACAAACAACCTTGAATAAATTTTCAGTATATTGAAAAGAAATCAGGAATGGGGACTCCTGTAACCTAGCACCTTGAACGCTGAGTCAGAAGGCCATGGACTACATGAAGGCAAGATCCTACCTTAGGGAAATAGAAGCAGAGCTGGAGAAATGGCTCAGAGGTTAAGAGCACTGGCTGGTCTGACCGAGTACCTAGGCTCTATTCTAAGTACTACTTGCAGTTCACAGCTATCTGTAACTCCTATTCCAGGGGATCTGATGCCCTGTTCCAGCCTCCATGGGCACCATGCATACAAGTGGTACACAGCTATACATGTAAGAAGAAGAAGGAAAAAAAAAAAAATATATATATATATAATAGAAATAAGCAAGTCTTTTAAAATCTTTTTAAAGAAAAGACAGAAATGTTCCATGGAACACAGAGACATTTCTTGGTGAGTTTTAGGAAAAGCTAAACATACTATCAAAGATGACATTCTCTAAGCATCAGTCCTTTCATTGATTTGGCTTTATATAAACCTTTCCAACATTTTCTAACAACCACAAAATGTCTACATGTACTGTTATTTTACTCACAGCATTTACTACTGCTCAGCAAATGCTTATTAACTTTTTGTATCTAGTTTCTCCCATTAGATATAAGCTCTATGAATGTTAGAACTTTATTTTGTTCACTGTTATATCTTCAAGACAGTTATTTTTAGGGACAGTTCTTTTGTCTGTCACAATTCTCCATGTGTCTGAGCAGCTTTAGAACAGGAAATGAATGATTCTTTTTCACTCTGTATCTGCAACAGTGAACTGTGTCGTGGCACATAGTAAATGGTGAGGTGAACAGACAGCTGTGTGTAGTCCACACATAGTCGTGAATGCCAGCTGAGTGTCTGTCCACACGGTACCTTGTCTCGAGGAGAATGTCATTCAACTCAAAAGGTTCTAACAGCCACTGAATGAGGGGAAGAATCAAGATGATAGAGGAGTGTATATGAAGGCTGCTAAATGTGTGTTGAGCAGTAAAAGTAGGCAAATGGAACTCTAGATGCAATTTTCATGAAATTATTACTTTTAAATAATGTACATTAACATTTTTTAAGTCCTTTAAGTGAATCAGAAGGAAAATGAACTAATAAGAAAATAGGGAGAATCTTAAAAGTAACTCCAAAGTTACCTGTTAAGGCAGGAAGAGTTTTACTATATACATTTCACTACTTTCTTAGTCTGGCATTTTAATCTGACTTTTATAACAAATGAACTTACTGGTAAAATTTGGAGTATGCATTAGAATTGTCTAATAATAGCAGATTAAGAACATAAAAGAAAGAAAGAAAGAAAGAAAGAAAGAAAGAAAGAAAGAAAGAAAGAAAGAAAGAAAAGAACATATGAAACCCCTTGTGAAAACTGGGGTTAAACATGAGATGTTTATCGCAATGTGAAATCTACATTGGAGGTAGCCATATTTCAGAAATTTTTTAAAGACTTAAAAATTCTGTTCTGTTAAAATTCTCAAATTTAAGCCAGGCGCAGTGGTGCATGCTTGTAATCCCAGGATTCAGGGAGGCAGAGGCAGATAGATCTCTGAGTTCGAGGCCAGCTTGATTTACAGTGATAGTCCATGGTATCCGAGGCTATACAGAGAAACCCTGTCTTGAAAACAAACAAACAACAAAAAAACCAACAACATAAAATTCTCAGCTTTAAAATTTTTTTCTTATTCTGCTACTTAAAAAATCATTTAAAGAAATGCAATTTTTTAAACTTTTTTTTATTAGTTCATTCATTTTACATCTCAATAGTTATCCCATCCCTTGTATCCTCCCATTCCTCCCTCCTTCCCACTTTCCCTCTACTCCCCTCCCCTATGACTGTGACTGAGGGGGACCTCCTCCCCCTGTATATGCTCATAGGGTATCAAGTCTCTTCTTGGTAGCCTGCTATCCTTCCTCTGAGTGCCACCAGGCCTCCCCATCCAGGGGATGTGGTTGAATATGGGGCACCAGGGTTTGTGTGAAAGTCAGTCCTCATTCTCTGCTCAACTGTGGAGAATGTCCGGACCATTGGCTAAATCTGAGTTGGGGTTTGATGTTTACTGCACGTATATTCCTTGGCTGGTGTCATAGTTTGAGCAGGACCCCTGGGCCCAGATCCACCCATCATAATGTTCTTCTTATATGTTTCTAGGACCCTGTGGATCCCCCTATTTCCCCATTCTCCCATACTTCTGTTGCCTAAAGTCCCAACAGGATGTCCTCCCCTCCGTTCCACTTTCCTGATAAGTGAAGACAGAAATGCAAATTTTTAAATCGACAAACATGTGGAAGTTCTGTCAAAGTAGTAAACAGCCTTGTAAAACACATGGCAGTCCATCACTAACTAGCCTAGAGCTCTTATGAGGCTTATGTGATAGAACTGTCTTGTGTTTTCATGTCAGTGGTTTATTGGTAAAGGTAAGACTATCATTATTTAGGGCCAGTAAAGAGCAGTTGCATTCACTGTTAGCAGAATAAAAAACTGCATGTATTTTTAAATATAGACTCTAATTGTTATATGCAAGGAATCTTTAATTTTGTTAGCTTCATTATAGTTTTGTGCATTGTATAGTTTAGAATTAATATATGAATGTCCCAGATTCCCCCGTGTTTTATATGCCCTATCTTTCTTAATTTTAAAGATGATCATTTGAATACTCTGTTCATAATAATATTTTCATCTACTTGATTAAGTGCATCTGGTATAGATTAGTAAGAGTTACTTTATACTACCAGTTTTTCAAGGCCTAACTGTTCATCTGCCCTTTAGCCAATCTATCTGCCTTACTACTTAGATGGTACACAAAGTGTGGAGGGCTGCACCAGAATTAACTTTCAGGCTGTGGTGGTCTTACTAGCATGGTATTGCACAGGAGGAAGTCTAAAAAGGTAATTTTTTAAATTTAATTTTTTAAGAATTCCGCACATGAGTACTGTATTAACTTCATTTCTACCCCTTCTTCTTCCCCTCTAACTCTTATGTCTCCTTAACTCCCTCTCAAGTTCATGTCCTCTCTTTAACTAGTATTGATAGACACACATACACAAATGATTCTACAATATTTATTATATATATGGGTAACAAAGGCTGTAAGCCACCATGGGGTATCTGGAATGAAACCTGAGTCCTCTGGAAGAACAGCAGGTGCTCTCACCTGTTGAACCATCTCTAGCTCCCCACATAGTGTATACCAGTTCAACCTGTTAAGCTCCTGTAGTGCTGGTCATGATCAGTGTGATTAGGGCTGATCACTTGGATTAGAGAGCCTAGCAGGGGCTTTACTTTGAAGACTGAGTCTTCCTCTCTACAGACATAAAACTAGTCAGTTTGTAATAAATAACAACTTTTTTTTCCAGGTAGATACTAACAGGTTTTTGTTTTTTTGTTTTTTTTTTGTTTTTTTGTATAAGATTTCTCAGATGGATACTTACTTTATTTTTATTTTATATGTACGGGTGATTTGCCTGCATGCATGTATGTATGGGCACCATGTGATTGCAGTGCTCATTGAGGGGCTGAAGAGGAAATCTGTTGGGTGAAGGAGAGATAAACCTGTTTTTTTAGGATTCCAAGTGTGGGATCGAACAGTCTCATGAGTGAACAAGTGAGGTTAATTCACTAGAAGAGCAACCACCTCATGCAGGAGCTTAATTGTTGCCAGCTGAAAAGATCTCGTGAACAGACTCTGGGAGGAGATATATAAATGAGCCCAGAACTAGAGGCGGGGTATTTTTTGGAGACTTGGGATAGATTTGGCTGTTCATGGCTGCACTTCAAGACGCTCCTAGAGAGAACAGCTCGAGGGAAGGCTTCGGTCCGGCTCCTGCTGAGGTTCTGGGTTCTGGTTACCCCAGGTTCCAGCAGAAGAAATCCTGCGGCTCACGCCCAGAGAATCGTTCCTTGGAACTGATATCCTTAAGGTTTTGTTATTGTGTCCATTAATCCTCATTTCCTATTGTTTTGGTTAGTCGGGTTATAGGGACGTATGCTTAGTCACTAAGTTGTTAATAAAATATATTGGTTAAGAAAATAGAGCCTACAGTTGGGAATAGGTCTGGCATGCTGTGTATTCAGCTGTTGAATTCTGTACCTCAAAATCTAGTTGCATTCTGGATATGGGCATTGTCATGACCATTGATCAATGTTGTGTAAGCATTGCTCCTCAGTTATCTCTGATTGGTTAATAAAGAAGCTGAGCAACCAGTTAGTGGGCAGAGGAGATGGGAAGTCTGGTCTTATGGTCCCAGTCTTGGGGGTCTCAAGTAGGGACTACAAGGTAGGGAGAGAGAGAAGAAAAAGAAGAGCAGGAGGAAGAACGTGGCCATGAGGACTGTGAGCAGAAGCAACCCAGGCAGAATCAGTGTGGCAAGCAGTTCAGGGCATGTGGCTGGGAAACAGCAAGACTAGCATAGATGGGTTAGAATAGATGATTACCGGCCCAGTTTTAGTGCTTAAAGCTCGTTGAGTATATCCATAGGTCTCTGTCTCACTGTTTGGGAGCTAGAACGGGTGATTAGAAAAGGCCCCTCAAATTATACTTTATCTTTTCAGGCATCAGATCTTTTAGAACTGGAATACACACTGTTGTGATTTGCCATATGGGTCCTGGAAATCAAACCTGACTTCTGCAAGAGCAACAAGTGCTTTAGCCACTGAGATAAAGTATCTACCCCCAGAAAGATACTTAATTTTAAGAAAATGCCCTCATCATACTTCTTCATTTGAAATACAGTTTTAGTAACACTGCCATAGCCTGCTCACTCATTTTCTTGCAGCTCTTTAGGCCTAGTGTACAGTCCAAGCAGTATGGCACATTGCCATGAGAGCCCATTAGCGTTCACGTTCTACAGTTTTGTTTTTTCCACGCAGTGTCTTACTATGTAACTCTCACTGGCCTGGAACTCACCAGACTGGCCTCCAGCTCATAGATTGCCTGTCCTGCCTTGATGCTGGAAACTGCCATGCCTGGCTTCAGCACTAGTTTGATTTTTGTTTTGTTTTAAAGGAAAATTCCTCTGCCATTGATACAGACCTGAACCTTTTTGGTCATGAACTGTACCATAGAAAAAGTATGCTTTTTCACTTGTCTATATTTTTCCCTTTGCCATGATGATGTCTTCATTATGTGGCCATGAAAGTTGTTAAATTGGATCAAGTGATTATTGGCACTTTTTTGTCCCCAAAAACTATATTAGCTCTTCTAGTTTTTTTGCCTTTTATTATAAAGTTAAGGTATGTTATAGTGGAGGAAGAGGGTAGATATAAGTATACAAGTGGGACCTGGTGTTTTTCTGCTTGTCACCAGGTCTCTACAGAAAACACCCTGCCTTGGTGGAGCATGAATGCCTGCTGTTCCCCATTGCTACCCAGTAGTATTGTATGAGAATGACACTACCCAAACTACTGATTTTCTGCTTGGTTTCCTCTTAAGCTGGCCTTTCAGGGAGGGTAGAGACACCTTTTTATTGCCAGATAGTCAGGAAGTACAAGTTGTCAGCACAGTCTGCATGAAGCACACAGATGACCTGGGACCCTCATTACCTCTCAGCCTTTCTTCTACCACCCTGGGGAAGGATGGTGCTCTGGTACTTCCCATCAACCTTTTCTATGTCGGGGAAGAGGATTTGGCTGTAGTTTGGTTTGGTTTGGTGTGTCTCATTTTCATGAAAGAGTGGTTTTTGTCTGATCATTGGAGAAATTCTGGGTCTGCCAGAAAGGCATATTTTAGGGTGCTGTGATCCACTGTTTACTACACTGCTATGGTACAGTTCATGGCCAAAGAATTCAAATCATTATTGACAAACACCTTCATACTTTGAGTCCAAAAATAACTGATCAAGTAACTGATTCGTAAGATTTCCAATTTGAGGGGCTGGAGAGATGGCTCAGTGGTTAAGAGCACTGGCTGCTCTTCATAGGTCCCGAGTTCAGTTTCCAGCACCCACATGGTGGCTCACAACCATCTATAATGAGATCTGGTGCCCTCTTCTGGTGTGCAGGCATACATGTGGGCAGAACACTGTATACGTATTAAATAAATAAAAACTTTTTTAAAGTAAACACTATAAAACTTTTCTAATTTAAGAATCATGGTCTATAATAAGTAAACTTCTTATGTTGGAAGTTTTGTTACTTTCGTGATATGGGAGATTGAACCCAAGACCTTGTACATTTTTAGGCAAGTGCTGTATCACTTACCTACATCTTCAGCCACATAATATTATGGGTTTTTCCTTCCTGTTTCTCTTGATCCCCAAACTCCTTTTTATTTTGTTTAGATGGGGTCTCTTAAGGTGTTAATGCATTGATAATGTTACTGAGTACATTTTTCTTTTGAAAAATAACCGTTTCTCTTCATTCACTACATATTTAATGAATCAAAAGTATAACCTTTGTTTTTTGGGTTTGTTTACTATTTGTTTAGTTGTTTGAATTTTAGTTTGCTTGGTTTATTGGCTGATGTTAATTTTAATTTGCTTTTTTGAAGCTTAGATATCATTAAAGTATAAATGGTTTTTTAATTGAAAATAGGTTCTTTTTTCATATAATATATCCTGATTATAGTTTCCCCTCCTTCCACTCTTCCAAGTTCCTTCTCACCTTATCTCCCTTCCAGATCCACTCTCTTTCTGTCTCTCATTAGAAGAGAACAAATCTAAGAGATAGCAACCAAACATGTCAAAATAAAATAAGATGAGGCCCAGACTTTAATATTGAAGTGGGATGTGGCAGCCCAACAGAAGGAAGAGTCCCTAAAGCAGGCACAAGAGTCAGAGACCCATTCAGTCTCAGTCAGGAGTTTTATAGAAATACTAAGCTGAAAGCTATAATATACCCTCAGAGGACCTGATGCAGACTCCTGTAGGCCTGTGCTTGTTGCTTCAGTTCTCTGAGCTCATATGTGCCTTGCTTAGTTACCTTAGAGGGCCATGTTCTCCCATGTCCTCCATACCCTCTGACTCTTAAAATTTTTATACCTCCACTTGTTCAGAATTTCCTGAGCTCTGAGGGGAGGGGTTTGATGGAGACCTCCCATTTATACTGTCTCCACAGAATGTCTGCCTGTGGGTGTCTGTATCTGTTCCCACACTGCTAGGGTGGGGCTTAAGTGTATAAGTACAGCAGACTATCATTAGGAGTCATCTTATTAGGTCTCCTCCTCCTTTTCCTTCTTTTTCTTCCTCCCCCTCCCTTTTCCCTCCTCCCCCCTCTTTCTTGTTTTTTCTTCTTCTTCTTTGATCAGTTGCATTTGCTTTTACTCTAGATCTCTGAGCTGTCTAGTATCTGGTTCTTGGTCATCCAAGCAGTGTCAGGCATGGGTTCCTTCTTATGGAAATGCCTTAAGTTAAATCAGACATTTATTGGCTATTCCCGGAGTCCTGTGCCACCACTGCCCTAGCATCCTTTGCAGGCAGGACAGATTGTAGGTCAAAGGTTCTGTGGCTGGGTTGGTGTCCACATTCACTTTTTGATAACTTGCAAATCTTGAGATGCTTTAAAAGTATTTTATTATTTTTAATAGTGTGCATGTATGTTTGTTTGTGAGTAGATATGTACATGTGATTACAGGTGCCCACAGAAGCAGGAAGTGTTGGATTGCCCCTAGAGCTGGACTTTTGAACCACATGGGTTCTAAGAAACAAACTTAAGTCCTTTAGAAAAGCAGTAGTTGCACTTAACTGCTAAGACACATCTCTCTAGCCCTACAATCAAAAGAAACTTCAGTAAGATTCTCACAAGTAGCATCAGGATATTACATATTTTTATTTAAGCCAATTTTTCTTAATAAATCTCACCATGCCGCTAAAAAAATAAATCTTGGGTTTGTTTTTCTTAAGTGAAGTATAATTGGTGTTCTTCTGTCCAAAGCTCTTGTGCGTGCCCTGTACTAAGTATGTGGGTACTGGAGGGATGCTGAGACTACTTGTACT
>OU015749.1:20201291-20239552 GCA_907169655.1 Acomys percivali | reverse complement strand
TACTGGAGGGATGCTGAGACTACTTGTACTAAGTATGTGGGTACTGGTGGGATGCGGAGACTATTGTACTAAGTATGTGGGTACTGGAGGGGTGCTGAGACTACTTGTACTAAGTATGTGGGTATTGGAGGGGTGCTGAGACTACTTGGCAAATACAAATCTTTGGGTCACTCATGCTTTTTTTCTAGACATTTAGTTTTGAAAATACCTTTCAATTTATAAGATTTTCCCGAGTACAAATGTTAGATAGTGCAAACTTATAAAAAAAATTATTTTAAAAGAACAAAATTTAGTGGTGGGCACAGGTCCATAGGTCCGCAGGTTTGAAAGAACAGAATTTAATGAATATTTACTAAGCTATTGTTCATTGGTTTTAGAAACCTGAATTTACAAATAGATCTATGTTGCAGAGTCTTTTACATTTTATATTTATGTTTATAGTTTTACCAGTCATCTATCCCATAAGACACTGACTGCTAATTGTTATGTCTATAAAAACAATAAATAGCCTCTCTTTCAACACACACAAAATCCACACATTTATTTGTATGCCCACAACAATATTCAAATTCTATTATGCTCCAAAAAGGTTTACATATTTAATTGTAATATATCTTTTTAGGCTACTTGCCCACAGGTTTTAATAGAGTAATTCAGATTTCTACACCTCTTCCCCAGTTTAAATAGAGCCTTTTCTCTGCCTAAAGTATATATTATTAGATTTTTAAAAACTCATACCCGCATGATAGATCTTAAATCATACATGGTATTACTTGAACTTTCATTTCTTTAACTTGAAAGTATAGGCTTCTTTTTTTGTTTCTTGGCCTTGTGGATTTATTCATTTGGATTGCCTGCTCATGGCCATTACTTACTTTTCCTCTGGGGCTCCCTAGCCTCTTCTTTAAAACAATCTCCTTCTATAAGCTCTTTATCAATTTTTTGTTTGTCATCTGACTTGCAGACACTCTTTCCAAATGTGCTGTCTCTTGGTATTTATCCTGTCTGTATTCTTTATGGGATTTGGGTTTGTGATGTAACTTAGGATTTCCTCTTTATATAGCACATGTGATTTTAAAGTTAATTTCTCTAAGATTTTTGGAATTCCATCTTTAGAAATCATTATACTTTTTCAGATGAAATTTATTTATATTTAGAAGATTCATGTCTGGTTTTCTTTTAAAAGAGTAGTCAGTCTTTTTGACATCCATTGTTAAATCATTTGCCCTCTGAACTGAAAGATTTATGGATTGTCTGTTTTTTTTCCTAGAATATTTGATGATTTTGTCACACTGGCATTATAATATCCACATGCACACACAAATATCAGGTGGTAAAAATGTGGTCGTGGGGTAGGAGAGTTTGCTGATGAAAAAGGAGCAGCTTCTCAGAGTTATTACTGAGAGTGAAACTCCGTAAGAAAATAAATGAACATTGTCCAGTGCATACCAGGCATTGCTTGAAGACAGGCGAGGCAGTTTCATCATTGTAGGAGTATCAAGCGGTGTGCTGACACAAACAGAGATAAATATCACATTGCTTGTTGATCTCTGCAACCACCATCATACTTGAACTGCTGGAATCTTTTTTTCTTTTCTTTTCTTTCTTTCTTTCTTTTTTCTTTTTTCTTTTTCTTTTTTTTTTTTTTTTTTTTTTTTTTTTTGAGACAGGTCTCTGCATAGCTCTACTTAAACTATCACTTTGTAGACCTCGCTGTCCTTTAGCACACAGAAATCTGCCTGCCCCTGCCTCCTGAATTTATGGATTAAAAGTATGTGCCACTCTGAATAGCCTTGGAAATATTTTTATGAAACATTTGACTGGTGCTCCCAGATTAGATTTTCTTTCTAAAATGTTGAAAATATAAATATATACCATTTATTGAGAAATACTTTGTAATGCAAATGTGAAAAATGCATACTCTAATAGTTAAGTTACTTGTTCAAAACTATATAGCAGTGTGCAATAAAGGTATGATTACGAAACTAAGAGCTGTAGAGATGGCTCAGTGGTTAAAAGTGCTTCCTGCACTTCCAGAGGATCCAACCTTTAATTCCCAGCACCCAAGTTGGACAGGGTCACCACCTAGCTGACAAGGTTCCTGTAATTCCAGCTATTGGGTATCTGACACCCTCTTCTGGCCTCTGTGGGCAACTGCATATATGTGACACACATTCACATAGACACATACATATATACATAGATAAAAAAATAAATCCTTAAAAAAAGCTGAGACACTAAATTAGAGCTCTTTCTATTGTGCTAACTAAAAGTTTGACACAATAAGTTTTAAAGAAAGTTACTTTGAAAACCAAAGGTATATACAAACTCACAGTGTGAGCATGTCATAATCATATTAGCAGCATCTCAGTTTGTTTTTAAATAATGTGGTGATCAATGCACAATAGATGGTATAGCTATTTACAACAAAGCAATTCTGTCTTGATAAAATAACATTGTTTAAGTGTTCTTCAAAGATGTAGTCTACGAATACCATGTTACAATATTTTCTATTTCTTTTTATTTTGAACAAATCTCAATAATTGGTTCTTTTAAATATTCTTTTTAGAACAGAAGAAAGTTAAAGTTAAAAAACCAAAACCAGAATTTCCTGTATACATGCCTTTAGAAAATACATATATTCAGTCTTATGATCATGGAACTTCTATTGAAGAAATTGAGGAACAAATGGATGATTGGCTGGAAAACAGGAACAGAACACAGAAAAAGCAGGTAATTAAACTTTTAAAAATTAATTTGAGGAGCTGGATGGAGATCAAATTTAGAGCCCAGGCAAGCATAACCATTGAGCTATGGCCTCACCCCTTGGTGTTTGATGATTGCTTTGTGTGTTTGTTGTTATTGTAAAAGTTGAAACAACCCATCTCTTTTAGATTTTCCAACTTAGTGGAATATATGGTTTTTAAAGTAAGATTTAGTGGTTATATGAATTTTATTGATATCTGTTGTAATGGTTTTCTTTCCATCTCCAATTTTACTAATATGGTCCTTCTGTGTTTCTTTTGCTAAGTTCTGCTCAGGATTTGCCAATCTTGCTTGTGTTTTCAAAGAACCTAGCCTGTTTCTTTGTTATGTTTTTATTTTGTTTTGAGATTAATTTCTGCCCTCAAGGATTTCTTTCCATCTATTGATTGTGGTTTGGCTTTTCTCATTTTGCTTGACCTTAAGATGAATCATTAAGATACTTATTTGAGGTGTCTTTGATTTCTTCATGTAGGCCTTTTTAGCTATAGATCATGGAAACAGGGGCTTGGTAGTTAAGAGCACAGTCTGCTCTTCCAGAGGTTCTGAGTTCAATTCCCAGCAACCATATGGGATAATGGGATCTCATGCCCTCTTCTGGCATGCAGATATACATGCAGATAGAGCATTCATATACAAAAATAAATAAATAAATATTATTAAAATGTTTTTAAAAATTAATGGGAACAGTTCTATTTACCACAGTCTCAAAAAACAATAAGGACAATAACAAAAACAAAACTTTGGAATTAACCTAAGCAAAGATGTGAAAGATCTCTATAATGGGAACCTTAAAGCACTAAAGAAAGAAGTTAGAGAAGATGCTAGAAGACAGAAGGACAGCCCATGCTCATTAATATAGCAAGAGTGCCCATCCTATCAACAGCAGTATAGAGATGATGCAGTCACAACAAAAACCTCAATGATAGCTTCACAGTGAAAAACATCTTAAAATTCATACACAAGTGTAAGACCCCACAGCCAAAGTAGTCTTGAACAGATATTGTTAGAGTTATCACTTTATTTGAATTCATGCTATACTACAGAGCCACAGTACTAAAGTATGGTCCTGGCGTAAAGCAGACATGCAGATCAATAGAACAGAATAGAAGACCCAAACAGATACAGGGTCGCCCAGCTGCAGCCACCTCTTCTTTTTTTTTTTTTTTTTTTTTTTTCTTTTCTTTTTGGTGCTGGCCCTCACCTTTATTGTGTGTGTGTGTGTGTGTGTGTTAAGTTTGTTTATTTTTTCCAGATTTTTAAAATTATTCCATTCATTTTATATCTCAATAGTTAGCCCATCCCTTGTATCCTCCCCTTCCTCCCTCCCTCCCATTTTCCCCTTACTCCCCTCCCCTATGACTGGGACTGAAGGGGACCTCCTCCCCCTGTATATGCTCATAGGGTATCAAGTCTCTTCTTGGTAGCCTGCTATCCTTCCTCTGCATACCACCAGGCCTCCCCATCCAGGGGACATGGTCAAATGTGAGGCACCAGGGTTTGTGTGAAAGTCCCCACTCTCTGCTCAACTGTGGAGAATGTCCGGACCATTGGCTAGATCTCGGTCGGGGTTCGATGTTTACTGCACGTATATTCCTTGGCTTGTGTCATTGTTTGAGCAGGACCCCTGGGCCCAGATCCACCCGTCATAATGTTCTTCTTATAGGTTTCTAGGACCCTCTGGATCCTTCTATTTCTCTATTCTCCCATACTTCTGTTGCCTAAAGTCCCAACAGGATGTCCTCCCCTCTGTTCCACTTTCCTGATAAGTGAAGATTTTCATGGGACATGCCCTTTGGGCTAGTGTCCAGATATAAATGAGTATATACCATTTGACTCTTTCTGCTTCTGGGTTAACTCACTCATTATGATCATTTCAATCCATTTGTCTACAAATTTTGGGAATTCCTTGTTTTTAATAGCTGAGTAGTATTCTATAGTGTAAATGTACCACAGTTTCTTTATCCATTCTTCTACTGAGGGACACTTAGGCTGTTTCTATGTTCTGGCTATTATGAATAAAGGCTGCTATGAACATGGTAGAGCATATGTCCCTGTTGTGTGATGGAGCTTCTTCTGGGTATATTCCAAAGAGTGGAATAGCTGGGTCTTGAGGAAGCCCTATTCCTAGTTTTCTGAGATAGCACCAGATAGATTTCCAGCGTGGTTGTACTAGTTTGCATTCCCACCAGCAATGAAGGAGTGTTTCTCTTTCTCCACATCCTCACCAGCATGTGGTGTCAGTTGAGTTATTGATCTTAGCCATTCTAATGGATGTAAGATGGAATCTCAGAGTTGTTTTGATTTGCATTTCCCTGATGACTAAGGAGGTTGAGCATTTCTTTAAGTGTTTCTCAGCCATTTGATATTCCTCTGTTGAGAATTCTCTGTTTAGTTCCGAGCCCCATTTCTCTATTAGGTTATTTGGTTTGGTGGTGTTTAATTTCTTGAGTTCTTTATATATTTCGGATATTAGACCTTTGTCAGATGTAGGGTTGGTGAAGATCTTTTCCCAGTCTGTAGGCTGTTGCTTTGTTCTTTTGACAGTGTCTCCTGCCTTACAGAAGCTTCTGAGTCTCATGCGGTCCCATTTGTTAATTGTTGACGTTAAGGCCTGGGCTGTTGGTGTTCTGTTCAGGAAGTTGTCTCCTGTGCCAATGTTTCCAGGCTCTTCCCCACTTTTGCTTCTAACCGATTCAGTGTCTCTGATTTTATGTTGAGGTCTTTGATTCACTTGGACTTGAGTTTTGTGCATGGTGACAAATAGGGGTCTAATTGCATTTTTCTACATGTAGACATTCAGTTAGACCAGCACCATTTGTTGAAGATGCTATCCTTTTTCCATTGAATAGATTTGGCTTCTTTGTCAAAAATCAGGTGACTATATGTGTGTGGATTCATTTCTGGGTCTTCAATTCAATTCCATTGATCAGCCTATTGCTGTGCCAGTACCATGCTGTTTTAATTACTATTGCTTTATAGTACAGCTTGAGATCAGGTATGGAGATTCCTCCTGAGGATCTTTTATTGTATAAGATTGTTTTAGCTATTCTGGGTTTTTTGTTTTTCCATATGAAGTTCAGAATTGACCTTTCAATGTCTTTTAAAAAATTGTGTAGGTATTTTGATAGGAATTACATTGAATCTGTAAATTGCTTTTGGTAAGATGTCCATCTTTACTATGTTAATTCTCCCAATCCATGAACAAGGGAGATCCCTCCATGTTCTCAAGTCATCTTCAATCTCTTTCTTCAGGGACTTAAAGTTTTTTTCAAACAAGTCATTCACTTGCTTGGTGAAAGTTACTCCTAGATGTTTTATACTGCTTGTGGCTAGCGTGAAGGGTGTAGATTTCCTAATTTCTTCCTCTGTATGATTGTCATTTGTATATAGGAAGGCTACTGATTTTTTTGAGTTAATTTTGTATTTAGCCAGTTTGCTGAACATGTTTATCAGCTGTAGGAGTTTCCTGGTGGAATTTTGAGGGTCACTTATGTACACTATCATATCATCTGCAAATAGGGATAATTTGACTTCTTCCTTTCCCATTTGGATACCCTTGATCTCCTTTTGTTGCTCTGGCTAGAACTTCAAGAACTATATTGACGAGATATGGAGATAGTGGGCAGCCTTGTCTGGTCCCCGACTTTAGAGGAATTTCCTTGAGTATCTCTCGATTTAATTTGATGTTGGCTATTGGCTTGCTGTATATAGCCTTTATTATGTTTAGGTATGTGCCTTTTATCTCCAATCTCTCCAACACTTTAAACATGAATTGGTATTAAATTTTGTCAAATGCTTTTTCTGCATCTGAAGAGATGATCATGTGGGTTTTTTATTTTCAGTGTGCTTATATGGTGGATTACATTGATGGATTTCCGTATATTAAACCATCCCTGCATGCCTGGAATGAAGCCTGCCTGGTCATGATGAATGATATCTTTGATATGTTCTTGTATTCGTTTTGCGAGTATTTTATTGAGTATCTTTGTGTCTATGTTCATAAAAGAAATTAGTCTGAAGTTCTCCTTTTTTGTTGGGTCTTTGTGAGGTTTAGTTATCAACGTGACTGTGACCTCATAGAAAGAATTTGCTAATGTTCCATCCATTTCTATCTTTTAGAGTAGCTTGAAGAGTATCGGTATTAGCTCTTCTTTGAAGGTCTGATAGAATTCTGCACTGAAACCATCTGGCCCTGGATTTTTCTTTGGTTGGGAGACTATCAAGATTGCTTCTATTTCTATAGGAGAAATAGGACTATTTAATTTGTTTATCTGATCTTGATTCAATTTTGGCAAGTGGTATCGATCAAGAAAATTGTCCATTTCCCTCAGATTTTCAAATTTTGTGGCATATATGCCTTTAAAGTAAGATCTTACGATTCTTTGTATTTCTTCTGTGTCTATTGTTATATCTCCCTTTTCATTTCTCATTTTGTTGATTTGGATAGTATCTCACTGCCTTTTAGTTAGTTTGGCTAACGATTTGTCTATCTTGTTGATTTTCTCAAAAAACCAGCTCCTGGTTTTGTTTATTCCAAATTATTGATTTCAGCCCTTAGTTTGCTTATTTCCAGACGTCTACTCTTCTTGGGTGTTTCTGCTTTTTTTTTCTAGGGCTTCCAGATGTGTTGTTAAGTTGCTTATGTGTGATGTTTCCAATTTCTTTTTAAAGGCATTCAGTGCTACGAATTTTCCTCTTAGCACCGCTTTCAATGTGTCTCACAAATTTGGGTATGTTGTTCCATCATTTTCATTGAATTTCAGGAAGTCCTTTATTTCTTCCTTTATTTCCTCCCTGACCCCAGGTATCATTAAGTGGAAAGTTGTTTAGTTTCCACGTGTGAGTAGGCTTTTTGTTATTTCTGTTGTTAAAGTCCAGCTTTATACCATGGTGATCTGATAAGATACAAGGTATTATTTCAATCTTCTTGTATCTGTTGAGGCTTGCTTTGTGACCTACTATGTGATCAATTTGGAGAAGGTTCCATGGGGTGCTGAGAAGAAAGTATAGTCTTTTGTGTTTGGGTGGAAAGTTCTGTAAACATCTGTTAGATCCATTTGATTCATGGCATTGGTTAGTGATGTTATTTCTCGGCTTAGTTTCTCTTTCAATGACCTATCTTTCAGTGAAAGTAGGGTGTTGAAGTCTCCCACTATTAATGTGTTGGGATCGATGAGTGGTTTAAGCTTTGTTAATAGTTCTTTTACAAATGTGGATGCCCTTGTATTTGGAGCATAGATGTTCAGAATTGAGATGTCATCTTGCTTGATTTTACCCTTGATGAGTATGAAGTGTCTTTCCTCATCCCTTTTGATTAATTTTGGTTGAAAGTCTATTTTATTACATATTAGAATGGCAACACCAGCTTGCTTCTTGTGACCATTAGCTTGGAATATTTTTTTTTCCCAGCCTTTTACCCTGAGGTAATGTCTGTCCTTGTGGGTGAGATGTGTTTCTTGGATGCAGAATAATGTTGGGTCTTGTTTATGCATCCATTCTGTTAGACTATGTCTTTTTGGTGGAGAATTGAGACCATTGATGTTGAGAGATACTAATGACCAATGACTGTTAAGTCCCTTCATTTTGATGTTTGTTACAGTCGAGAGTTTGTAGGTTGTGATTTTGTGATGGTGTGGTTATCAATTTCCTGTGTAGTTTTGGTTGTAACTCATCCCTGTGCGGTGGAGTTTTCCTTCTAGTAATTTCTGTAATGCTGAATTTGTGGATAGGTACTTTTTGAATTAGTTTCTCTCATGGAATACTTTGTTTTCTCCATCAATGGTTATTGATAGTTTTGCTGGGTACAGTAGTCTAGCCAGGCATCTGTGGTCTCTTAGGGTTTGCAGGACCTCTGTCCAGGCCCTTCTAGCTTTTATGGTCTCAGCTGAGAAGTCGGGTGTAATTCTGATAGGTTTGCCGTCATATGTTACTCTGCCTTTTTCCCTTGCAGCTTTTAATATTTTTTTCTTTGTTCTGTATATTTTGTGTTATTATTATTGTGTGGAGAGAAGATTTTCTTTTCTGGTCTATTCTATTTGGTGTTTTGTAGGTCTCTTGTATGTTCATATGCATCTCCTTCTTCAGATTGGGAAAATTTTTCTTCTATGATTTTGTTGAAGATATTTTCTAGGCCATGGAGTTGGGCGTCTTCTCTTTCCTCAATGCCTATTATTCTCAGGTTTCTTCTTTTCATGGTGTCCTTGATTTCTTGGATGTTCTGTGTCAGGAACTTCTCAGATTTAGCATTTTCTTTGATGGTTGTTTCAAGTTCTACGATTGTATCTTCAAGTCCTGAAATTTGTTCCTCCATTTCCTGGATTCTGTTTGAGAAGGCCATCTCTTTTTTGGTTGCTTTCTTCTCTATGGCCTCTCGGTCACGGTTTTTCTTCTGTGTATTCCTTTATCATAGATTCCATTTTTGTCTTCAGATCTTGAAGTGTTTTATTAATTTCCTTCATCTGTCTGTTTGTGTTTTCCTGAAATTCTTCCAGTGCCTCTCTGTATGACTCTTTTATGTCCTTCCACCCGCTTGGTTGCATCCTCCTGCAGTTGTTTACAGATTTCATTCATTTCTTCCATTATCATCTTCCTTACTAAGGACTTGAGGTCATTTTCTTGTATTTCGATTGTGTTTGGGCTCTCTGGGTTGTTTTCTTTGGGATAGCTGGGATCTGGAGGTGCTGAGCTGTTTTGTTTTTTGTTGTTGTTGTTTGTTTGTTTGTTTGTTTTTATTGAAAAATAAATTCGTTCATATTACATTTCAATTGCTATCCCATCCCGTGCATCCTCCCATTCCTCCCTCCCTCCTGCTTTCACCCCATTCCCCTTCCCTATGACTGTGACTGATGGGGACCTTCTCCCCTTGAATATGATGCTAGGGTATCAAGTTTCTTCTTGGTAGTCGGCTATCCTTCCTCCGAGTGCCATCAGGCCTCCCCATCAAGGGGACATGGCCAAATAAGGGGCACCAGAATTCGTGTGAAAGTCAGACCCCAGTCTCCACTTAACTGTGGAGAATATTTTGTCCCTTGGCTAGGTCTGGGTAGGGGTTTGATGATGACTGCACATATTGTCCTTGGTTGGTACCATAGATCAAACAGAACCCCTGGGCCTGTTTTGGTTTTTGTTGTTTGCGTTCTTACGTTGTTCTTAGACATTTTGCTGTTTCTGTTAATAGGATGTGGCTTCTGGTTTCCTTCACTGGTTGTTGAGAATGGATACTTGGTGAATGATTATAGGTCACGTGCTCTTGCCTGTGGGGATCAGGGGATTTTTCCCTGACACAGGTAGGTGACCTAGTTTCCACTCCTGGAGACTTTGCTCTATACCTTAGGCTCAGGGCTGAGTCAGCAGAAGTAGACTTCTGACCGGTCCCTTTCACGTTAGTGTTGTGATTCAGGCCAGCTGTTACGGGGTCTCAGATCGAGGCTGGCAAGCTCTGGCTGGGCAAGATGTTCCCAGTTACCTGCTCTTCCCGCAGACCTGTAGTCCAGACCTCGCCCAGCTCAGACCCACTGAGCTATGTGTGCATTTTAGACCAGCATATAGACACCTCTGGGGTGTCCAGCCTTTGCTGAGAGGGTGGGAGATCCTGCCGGGGCTGTGTGAAGTGTCCAAGCTGGGTTCTAACTGCTTGGATCCGCAGGCTCTGTCCCCTGCTCTCTGTTCCAATGTGGGCCCAGTTTGCCTCCCCACCCCCATCGGCTGCGCACCGCTCTCTCTGAGCTAGGTGGACCCAGCCCCGTGGGAGATCCTATCCGGGGCTGTGTGAAGTGTCCAAGATGGGTACTAACTGCTCGAATCTGCAGGCTCTGACCCCTATGCTCTGTTCCAATGTGGGCCCGGTTTGGCTCCTGTGGGTTGTGCGCTGCTCACTATGAGCTAGGTGGACCCAAGCAGCTCAATATCCTGTGCTCTGTTCCAATGTGGGCCCAGTTTGGTGCCACAGGTTGCGCACGTGCTCTCTCTGAGTTAGGTGGACGCAGTTGCCTGTGTTTCCATGCAGCGTGGGGGCCAAGGGCAGCTTCCCTGTTTCCCTGTGACTTCCACAGGCCAGGGGCTATGGTACCGACCCACACACTGAATTAGGGCAGCTCGCAGGTGGGTTCCGTACGAGCATCCAGAGAGTGGGTTCAAGGCCTCCGTGGACTGTTACTTGACCCAGGGCCAGGCCCGCTGGTGGTCTGCGCTGTGTGGGACCCCACTTACCTAAAGTTCTCTGGATTTAATAGTCTGTGGCTCCATTCAAGTCCCTCGTCTCCGTGTAGTAGATCAGATACAGTGCTTGCTGGGCGCCGCCATCTTGAGGATCCGCCACCTAACTTTTGACAAGACAAGAAAATGCAAATTGGAAAAAAACATCTTTGACAAATGGTGCAGAGAATATTGGCTATCTTTAGATAGAAGAATAAAAGTACAGCCTTATCTCTAATACCACATCAAATCAACTCCTAATGGATCAAGTATCTCAAGATAAAACTTGAAACTTTAAAACTGCTAGAAAAAAAAAGTGGAGAGTATGCTTCAAGATATATGCATAGATAAGGACAATTGCTCAGGAAATAAGTTCAGTATTTCACAATTGGGATCTCTTGAAATTAAAGACTGTACAGTCAAGGCAACTGTCAGTTCAGTGAAGAGGCATGGTACTGAATGGGAGAAAACCTTTGCTGTATATCTGAAAGGATTAGTATTTAGAATATACAAAGAATTCAAGAAAACAGTCCAATTAAAAAATACCTTATGGAGCTAAAAGAGAGCTCTTAAAAGAAGAAATACAAACAGCTAATAAACTTTTAAAGAGTGCTCTACATCATTACCCATCAAGAAAATTCAAATTAAAGAAGTCTACCTCATTCTGACTGAGAAATATCCATCAAAAGGACATTATGGTTCTAAATATATATGCCCCAAACACAGGTGCACTCAACTTCATAAAATAAGTATTATTAGATGTAAAGTCATAGATTAACCTCTGCAGATTAACGATACCTTGAGATTTCACATCACTACTGTCAGAATGGCTATCAAGAAAACAAATAAGTGCTGGTGAGGATGGAGAAAAGAGACACTCTTAATCCACTCTTGGTGGGAGTGTACATTGAGGCAGCAGCCACAGAAGTCAGTGTGAAGGCTTCTAAGAAAGTTAAAGATAGGACTAGCATAAGACTTAGCTACACCACAGGACTTCATATCCAACTACAGAGATACTTGCACATCCATGTTCAGTGCAGGTCTACTGACAATGGCTAGGAAATGGAATTACCGTAGATGTCTACCAAGTGATAAATGAATAATGAAAATGTGGGACATGTATAATTTTATTCAGCTGTAAAGAAAAATGAAATTACAAAATTTATAGGAAAATTAGTAGAAATGGAAAATACTATATTAAGTGAGGTTCACAGTCAGGTGTGGTGGTGCACACCTTTAATCCCACACTTGGGAGGCAGAGGCAGGCAGATCACTGTGAGTTCAAAGCCAGCCTGGTCTACAAAGTGAGTCCAGGACAGCCAGGACTGTTACACAGAGAAGCCCTGTCTTGAAAATAAAAAACAAAAACAAAAAATGAGGTAACCAGAAAGACGATCATCCATATTTTCTCTCTCATATGTGCTCCTCGCTTCAAATTCTTATATTTGTGTGTTTATTTTCTAATGTCTATAGATGCCAGGAAGCAGGAAGAGACCCATGATAGCATAGAGAAGCAGCTTAGGAGAACAAGGGTATGGTTGGAAAAAAGGTGTTATGAAAGGGAGTGATTCCTGGGACTTAAAGACTTGAGTGGAAAGGGAAGTATGAGAAAGGGTGAGAGAAGGGGTTGAGGGTCATTTGACCAAACTCAGGGTGTATGAAAGGTCTTATGGAAACCTATTACTTTGTAAGCTAATTGAAAAAAGAAGTGAGTTTGAGCAGATGTAGTGTGCATGGGTAAACAGTGCTCCACCAGAAAATATGGGTTAATGAGAAGCTCAGTGCCAGATATGGGATACCTCCCTGTGAGTTACTGGTCAAGGAGGCCCTAGGGGGCTCCCAAACAACACAGCCTATTGCCATAGCTCTTGACTATCCACTAGAATGAGATAGTAAAACTCCAATTGCTGAAAATACCACATACAGTTTGGTTTTAACACATAAAGAAATCAAGATGGAGTTGACTAAGAACCTTTGTAGTGCTGAGAGGTACTATTTAGGATGCCAAGAAAAGACATCAGTGGTGTTACTCAGCAGTGGGTCCTACATGCTGTAATACTCACCTGCAGGCAATATGTGCTCACAGGTCCAGTAGTAACGTAATGGTTATGAGGGTCAAACAACTATTTTCTTTCAGAAGAGTAGATGAGGTATGTTTCACAGGAAGGAATTCATGTCTCGCACCCTGGTCCTGGTTAATGCTCATGACTAGGGAGGTCTTAGGACTTGGGAAGAAACCTAATACTGTTGTGCTGAACAGACATATCAAACTGCCTTCTAAATATTTCTGTTTACATCCATAGGTTAACACTACCTTTAACCTTTGTCAGAGAAGCTTCTTGTTGCAGTGTGCAGCAGCCAGGGCAGAGCCTCAACTGGTTAAAGTGCCAAGAATAAATGACTGTTGAGTATCCAGCTCTAAAGCCCATAAGACTAAGGGATGATCAACAGAAAGATTGTAAATGCTAGAGGATATGGAGGAGTGCTCTGATGTGCTGTCTTCTGGACGTGATATAATCACTGCACTCATGAATTCATAACGGCTATGGTTGCCTACACAGGACCTAATACAGGCAATGTACATGATCTTGGTTAGGGAGGTGCTCATGAGGCTCCACTCCCATCTGAGGAACTATTGGCATGGAGAGGCAGCACAAATTAGCCTCAGTTGAATTATAGAAACAAACAGAAGACTTGAAAGTAAAAGAGGAAAGTGTTGAGGATGGCTAGGAAGAATGGGAAGGAGACTTGGGGGTGAATATGATCAAGATACTTGTATATATGTATGAAATTATCAAAGAATATTATTTTCAATTTAACAAAAATGGGGATGGCGGGGTGACTCAGCAGTTAAGAGCACTAGCTGCTCTTCCATAGGACCTGTTTCAGTTCCCAGCACCCACATGGCAACAGATAACTGTCCAAACTCCAGTTCCAACAGATCCAACACCCTCGTCTGGCCTTGCAGGCACCAAGCATACATGTGGTGTACAGCCAAAGCACCCATATACATAAAAATAATTTCAAAAGTTAAAAAGTGTAGCACCTAAAAACAAAACAAAGTAAATGCAAAAGAATACATAGACAAAAATCAATTACAAACTGAAAACAATAGAGAAAAATCAATGAAGCTAAAAGCTGATTTTTAAACATCAATACATTATACTCTTAAAGAGCTTGACTAAAAGAGAAGATACAAATCACCAATGTCAGAAATAAATATCAAGAATGATTCTTTAGACATCAAATGATACAGGGGCATGAGAAAGAATTTACTCTAGTCAACAACTTAGATAAAATGGTGATATACCTTAAAAAAAAAAAAAAAGACTAACAAAGCTTACTTGAGAAGAAACTGATGAAATTCCACAAATTCTTCTAGAAAGGACAGAAAAATACAAGGTCATCCTCATTTTTCATACAAAGGAGGTAGGACCATTTTGCTGAAGGCATTAAAGTAAATTAAGGTAAGCCCAAAAGTACAAACAAATTTAACAGGAGTCCTTGGAGAAGCCCATGGTTCTTAATGCTTTAAACACAGATTCAGGATTAGCCTAAAAGTAACTCCTTCTGCTCAAACTAGCTTTAGAGGAAAAATTAATTAGATCACACAGCAAACTCTCAAGAGTGCTACAATCAGAAAGCTATCATAAAAAGGACGTATTGTTAGAGACTCACTTCCTCTGGAGAGGAGAGAGCACAGAACAGTCAAAATTCAGGGCTCCAGTGGACACCCTGGAATTGGCTAATAAAACGGTGACATGGTATAGTCATGGCTTTGGGGGACTGTCTGACACAAACTCAGAATTTCTGCAATGAGGAGCAAGGACTACAAGAAAGTGGAAGGCACAATGGCCAGTAAGGTTATCCACTATAGGAGCAGGAGCACCAGTCTCTGGTAGTTGGTTTTGCCAGGAGCAAGACTGAAAAGTGGAGAGTCTAAAGCTTAGTCACCCAGCTGCCATCCCTTTATTCATCGCCCGTTGCCCCAGACTTTTGCTATCCCCTAAGTGTGATGGCCACTTTGCGTTGTCAACTTGACTACATCTAGAGTTAACTAAAACCCAACTTGCTGGGTACACTTGTGAGATATTTTTCTTAATTAAATCATTGGCAGTGGGAAGACCCACCTTTAGTTCAGATCTTCTGAGGTGGAAAGATTGCACCTTCTACTTGCAGCCTGTATAAAAGACACAGAAGAGAAGGAAGCGCTTGCTCTTTTGCCTGCTTGTCCTTGCTCTCACTAGCATTCCTTCACTGACATTAGAGCCTACTTCAGGATTCCAGCATATCCAGAAGACTAGCAGAGACATCCAGCCTCGTGGACTCAACAACTGCTGGACGCTCAGACTTTCCACTGGTAGACAGCCATTGTTGGGCTAGGAACACCACAGCTTGTCAGATGCTTTTTATATACCTACATAGATTAATTCTACCAGTTCTGTTCTTCTAGCAAACCCTGACTAGTAGACTAAATGAACAGTGTTTCTACGGTGACTAGATACCTAGCTTGGCATTACCCATGTGCCACGGAGACCACTTGTCAGTGAGAAGGCATTGCTGAAGCTCTGACAGGTCACTGACTATAGCCATGCAGACTGAAAACTTAAGGGTGTGCTGCCCAAGGCTTTCCACAGTTTGTGAAAGTGCCATTCGTGAGGAGAGCGTGCCCTGGTCCTGACATTCACACCCCCATGGGTACAAATATTAAGTACAATCTAAATATAGTCAAGACTAAACTATTTTTTAAAATGCCAATTAGGGCTTGGAAATGTAGTTCGGTTGATACAGTATTTATCTAGCATGAACAAAGCCCTGAGTTTTGTCCCCAACACTGTATAAAACCAGGCACAGTGGCACACAGGAAGTAGAGGCAGAAGGATCAGAAGTTCAAGGACCTTCTCTAACCAAACCAAACAAAAACAAAAACAAAAACAAAAAAACAAAACCAGGCAGAGCCCTGAAGGGAAGAGAAGATATTTAGACTAAGGAAGCTACAGGCTCAAGAACTTAAACAAAAAAGGATGAAAGCTGTAATTCAAAGAGCAGTAAAAATACTGAGGAAAAGAAACTTGGATAGAGCAGCATACGAGGTAGGCAGGGACCTATAAGGATACAGCGTTTGTAAGTCATCACCTAGGGAGAAGCTTTGGGTAGTGTTTTTCTCTTTGTCCCAGGACCCTATCTAGTTTACTGAGCTAGAATTATTTCTCTGGTCAGCCATCAGTGCCCTGTCTGGGATAAAAGACTTATTGGCCTTTCCTCAGGAAGACAATGTGACATTCTGCAGCTATACATCCCACACAGACGAACTTCTTTCTCCCCATTACAGCTTTCAATACTATTAAAAGGATTTACCTCTTAGTTTTCTTTTCATTTATTAATTTAAAATTTTATTATTACTATTTGGCTTACCCATGTCAGACAAATGCTCTACCACTGATCTATCCCCAGCTTTAATTTTTAGTTTTTTTGTTTTCCAAGACAGAATCTTACTATGTAGCTCTTGCTGTGCTAAAATTCACAGAGCTCCTCCTCCCCCTGCCTGCTAAATTCTGGGATTAAAGCTGTGTACCAGTATGCCCAGCTCAGTTTTAAGGGTTTTGCTTGGTTAGTTGGTTTGGTTTGGTTTGGTTTTTTTGTTTTTTCGAGACACGGTTTCTCTATGTTATCTTGGCTGTCCTGGTCTCACTTTGTAGACCAGGTTGGCCTTGAACTCACATCGATCCACCTGCCTGTGCCTCCCAAGTGCTGGAATTAAAGGCATGCACCACCATGTCTGGCCCCAATTTTAAGTTTTAAATAAGTTTTTTAATTGAGAAAAAATTAGGGTTTTTTTTTTTTTTTAAATCTTCCTTCAACTTTATTTCCATTTTTACTTCATTTTTCTTCTTCCTTTTCCCCTTTATCTCCTTTTACTTTTATTTCTTTTAAAATTTTATTGATTGATTGATTGAAGTGCCAGAAATAAGGTTCAAGGCCTTGTGTAAGCTCGCAAGCATTCTACCACTGAGCTGTACTTCCATTTCTTCCTTTCTAAAAAATTAGTCTCCAAAAATAAAATAATTAAAAAAAATTAGTCTCATCCATTACAACATTCACATTATTCTGTATTGATTTTGTACCCCTTTCTGTTACATGATGCTGGTTTTAATTTTGTTTCTTTATTTGATTTGCTTATATTTTCATTTATTTGTTTTTCAGTTTTTCCTCATTTCTGATGTTAGTTTTTGCAGTTCCTCTGGCATCTCAAGCCTGCGCTTTGATCCAGCTGAAAGAAATTGTGCCTTATTCTAGCAATGGCCTAGTGCTGTTCAAACCTTAGCTTATATGGCAACTTCACAAATGGGGGAAGTAAAGGTCCCTAGCTGGGTATATGTCTATAATCATTATATCTTCTTGATGAGCATTATCTTTATGAATATATGATGCCTTCTTTTGTCTCTTCTAATTTTGGCTTAAAGACTGCGAGTGTAACCACACTGGGATTCAAGGTGTGTGCCACCATTACATTCAGCTATACAGTTTTCTTTAGTATAAACTAAATGATAAGTACACATTCCAGTTATCCTCTTTGGTGTTTATACCAAGAAGGCTCCATTTCCAAGAGCTTATCCTAGCCTATGTTTTGTTTTGTTTTGCATTGGTGTTTTGCATGCATGTATGTCTATGAGAGGTTGTCAGATCCTCTGGAACTGGAGTTACAGACAGTTGTGAGCTGCATGTGGGTGTCAGGAATTGAACTCAGGACCTCTGAGAGATCAGCCAGCGCTCTTAACCGCTGAGCCACTATTTCTGCAGCCCCATAGCCTATGTTTTGATACATAGTCTGCTGATTGCCTTGCTATTAGGCTCATGGCACATAGGTAACCATCATGGAGGAAGTTATGACAGAGAAAGCTATTTAATTATGGCAGCTAAGAACCTTTAGAGACATACTTCCTCAAACTAATCCTCAGGTTTGCACAGGTCTGACTATTCCAAATTTAAATGCATAAATGAAGAAATCTCCTGATAAAGTTTCAGAATCCTCAAAATTGGCCAAGAGTCCAGTAGTTCGTCACCGCACACACCTGAAAGTCTCAGCTATTTTTCAGTCTATTTTGGAATCTGAAGAAGCAGGCTCTGATTCCAGTGAAGAATGCTTCAGCAACAGGACAGATGAACTTGCCAGAGAAGGTGAAGACAATCCAGCAAAAAGCAAAAGCTTCTTACTTCCGTGTCCCACAAGAAAGTGAGGCATAGATTTAGGGTGGGTCACCCTTCCTCAAATATTCAATCAAGAAAAATCCCTCACCGGTGCACCCATATGCTTGGGTTTTAGTTGATTCCAGGTCGACAACCAAAGTAGCCATTTCTAATCTATGCCTTGTCAACTTGACACAATCATAGCTGTTTATGTTATGCCTTATTTTCAAATGAAAACAACAGCCAGGTCATAATTATTCCTAGCATGATATAACTATCCCACATACAGCTATAAACACATTATATGTTTTAGAACAGGTAGCAATGTCTATATGGGACATCATTTGAGTATCTTCTAATTTAAATACAGTAACAACTGATATCTCAATTGATGTTAATTACATAACATGCTAAAATGAGGAAAGTAAACACTAATGCCTGCTTAAAATATATGTATATGTGCATAAACACATTCTTAACAAAAGATAACAGAAACATTCGTGCCAATTATAATTCTTGTTTCTGCAAGTAGTCACATGGCCTTAGTTGGTTTGTGCAGCTACCTTCCTCTGCTACCTATTCTGTATTTCCTCCACCTCAGCAGGCCTTTGCTCTTTTCCATACCTTCACTGCTGATGGGTCAGTGCCCTTTGTCACCCTGCTTGGATTAGGTTGTTGTCTTTTCCCATTGACTTTAATTATATGACAAGGTAGCACCAAGGGACACCCTAAAGGACCTCCTACACTCCAGACATAATCTTTCTTACCTCTATTGTGGAAAAACAGTCCAATTTCCATGTGGAAATCTAGATCAAACAGTCCTCCTAAGACTTTTTTCTTCGCCTGTTTGGCTTAAGGGCATCAGAAGCCCACAGTGGCCAAAGGGAAGCCTAAGCTGAATATTTTTGTGTCTTTTAGCAGGAATATCCCCCTCTCTGAAGCCAAAACTTCTAGGCTAGCAGACTCAAGGTCACAGGAACAGGAAGGAAGACATTTCCAAGTAGGTCACTTAGGGTGATAGTGAGTGGAACCATTCCATTTTCAGTCCCTTGATTCCTGAACTCATGAATCCTGGTTATGGGAGAAACCATACCATGTATTGGATGATGATTCAAAGCTTATGTTGCCTTCTGGAGACCCTTACCCATCCTTCAGGCTACACCACCTAAGTGGAACTGGAATTGTATCTTCAAAGGGCCACTCCATTATTCTATCTAGCCAGCTACTTAAGGATAATGAGGAACATGGCAAGAGCAGTGGGCCCAATGTCACATTTCTCTGGCTGTTAAGTGATGTTCCTAGGTCAGATCCAATACTGTAGATACGGCCTTCTGTAAGTCCACAGATGGTGGTTTTGGCGGAAGCATTATATGCAGGAAAAGCACATTCATAACCAGAATAAGTATCTATTCCAGTAAGGACAGAGCATTGTCCTTTTCAATAGAGGATGTGCTTCATTGTAGTCAACCTGCTACTAGGCCAGTGGCTAGTCACCCTGGGGAATGGTGCCATAACTGGAGCTCAGTGGTCTTTGCTGTTGACAGATCTGGCACCCAGTAGCAGCTATATCCAGGTCAGCTCTGCTCAGTGACAGTCCATGTTATTGAGCCCATACGTAACCTCCATCTCTGCCACCATGGCCTCTTTGGTCATGTGTTCATTGGTCAATGACATGGATGGCTGTGGAAAGAGGCTGACTGCCCACAGAATGGGTCATCCTATCTACCTGATTACTGAACTCTTCCTCAGCTGACGTCACGTTTTGATGAGCATTTACATGGGACACAAGTGTCTTCACATCCTTCACTCATTTGTCTACATACTTCTTCCCTGATCTATCTACGTACTTCAGCCCCGATGTCTTTCTCACCAATTTTCCAGTCATGCTCTTTCCAAGTCTCTGACCATACAGCTAGAGCGTGTCAATCAGTGAATACTTACACATCTGACCATTTCTCCTTCCAAACAAAATGTATGACCATGTGTACTGTCTGAAGTTCTGCCCACTATGAAGTTTTCCCTTCCCTGGTGTCTTTCAAGTTTGTCCCAGAAAGGAGATGTGATGCTTCAACTCATCCATACAAATTACTATACATTCTTCAGCTCTTAAAAAGGCTCGACCTAGATAATTTCCCTAGAAGTTGCCATGATTTTTCATTAGCAGCAGCATCTGCAGCATTTTTATAGCCATAAGTAAAAGATGACAAATACCCAAATGGTAGAAATGTTATATGAATTGAATAAAATTTAAAACACTATCTTTGATTATTTCATAATTGCCCTATTTGGTTTTCTGTTTGTTATTTTTTTGGTTTTTCAAAACAGGGTTTCTCTGCAGCTCTGTCTGTCCTGAAACTCACTCTATAGACCAGGCTGGGCTCACACAAAGATGTACTTGCCTCTGCCTCCTAAATGCTGGAATTAAAGGCATGTGCCACCTTACCTGGCAGTTGCCTGGTACTTTAAAAGCTGCTGGAAATTATCATTTTATTACTTTCTAAGATGTTGTAGATAGTGTTTTAATACAGTAATTAGATATCAAAATTTTATGGAATAATAATTCAAATTGCTGGTTAATGAAAATAAGGTCTTCCTGTCAATGGAAAGCCACACAGTATTTCTACCATAAGTATTATACCAAACTCCTTTAAAATCAGACATTGCCTTCTTTTCCCCTTATGACCTAGTGGTAATGCTCTGCAGTATTTTATGTTGGAGACCTGGATTTCATTCCTGTTCTCGTTATCTCTCTCCCTGAGGCTGCAATGCATAAAATAAGAAATAAAATCACTATCCTGCGTCCTCATTGCCATCGGGTGTATTCTTGTCAGATTTCATAAGCTAAGCTAGATGGACCTGGTTAGTGTTGGGGTAGAAGACCTCAAAAGAAAACAAAGTCTGTGAATCATAGCATTATCTGTGGAGCTGGCAGTTCATCTTCAGGAAACAGTGCCTTATAGTTGTTATTGCACTTTTCTATACTATTTGATTGATTTTCTTGCTCTAGGAAAAAGGGAAAAAAGTCTTAATAGTAAATGCTTTTTTAGTCATTTAAATGAATGCATTTATTTTATTTTGCTTTCCAAATTTAAAAGCCTTTTTGGTTTGAAAGATACTTGTTTATTTTTTTAGCAGAAAATTTCCCAGCCAGCAGTGTTTTCCATTACATAAAAGTCACTTTTCTAAAATCTTCTCATTTACCTGCAATGTGTCTATTTTCTTTTTCAATTGGTTTTATATTTTCTGCTTTGCTTTATAAATTATATAAGATATGAAATTATTTTCAGAACATAATGTAACTGTAAATATCCAAAATTATAATCAGTTTCTCTTTCGAGTTATATTTGTACATACTCTGTAATTCTAAAGTTTACTATAAGACAGTTTCGTATATCAACAACCTTAAGTACATATATGTGGCATGTCCTTCCGATATTTATTCTGTGAGAATGCACACACATACAAACGCTCTCTACCACACTTATCCTCTTCCCTCCTCTTTCCTTCTTTCCCTTTTCACCAACATTGTTTCCAAATGCCTTTTTGTATATTACCCCAAAAAGCAGAAATTCTCTCACTGATTGCAAAGGAAAAGAGGCTAATGGCTAATGCCCTCTCCTCACTTCCTGCTGTGAGACATCTTGAAAACTGTGATTCTTGGGAATATGCCTGTTTTACTGAATTTTCCTTTGGAAAAACCTCCAGTTTCTGTTTTCAGGTGCTGGAAATAACAGTGGGGTCCAGAGACGTACTCAGTGGTGACTATTAGTGGCTCTTACTGTGTTCTTATTTACTGCTCTTCTGGATAACTTTAAACCAGTATTAGACTCTCAGAACCATACCAGTCAGTACAAGACAGATGACATAGTCTTCTTTATGAAATGAGAATGGTCATTTGTACCATGGAGTGTTACAGAATGGATGTAATTTTTAAACTAGTATCTTATTATTGTGCCATTATAAATTACTATATTGTTAGCATTATTATTAAGTTTTTCTATATGTCATAATTGATTTCCCCTCAGGAAGGAGCTTTTCAAGTGTCTTACAGCTATACACTTTAAATCAACTTTTTTTTTTAATCAAAATTTGATACTCAAGAGTTGTGTACTGGTACACTTTTTCAAATGTTTCTTTGGAGGCAAAGAAAGAACCTTGATTTGTAGCATTGTTGGGTCTCTGTGGTTTGCTTTCTCCCACTGTCAGCATAAAAAGTGTTGAGAAGAGCTGCATGGTCACTGCTTATTTTCCATCCTACAGGTGCAGTAGCTATTCCACCCTCAAAGGCATTTGCAATGATGAACTGTAGTAAGATAGGAATCTGGACATCTGAAATGCTTTAGAGAGTCTGAAACGCTTTGAGCATCAGGCTCAGAGTCTCGAGTTAGCGACTAATGAACCCTATGGGACATCTCTGTGAACGCATTCCAAAATGCAGTCTCTAAGACTCAAAGCATTTTGGGCTCAAGCATTTTGTAAATGAGATATTTGACACTTATGTATTCTTCTATACAACTTAATTAATTTTAAGTTTGTGTAATGTAATGTTCAACAAGGGATATAGTTTAACTAAATCAAAAGGTTTCTCAAAATAGTTGATATATGTAGGCTTCAGCACAATGCTACTCATTTCAAACAAATTTATGTAAACTTTAGGGAAATACAAAACATTTCCACCATAATTCTAATGCACTTTTTTCCTAGTCTCTGTAGCCATCTGAACAATTACTTACTTTATGTACTTGTGTGAATTACTTAGAAGGTATAAATACCAGTCCACTTATTGCTTCTTTTTGTTATTTATACTGTAGTTGACGCTCTTTTTACATTTCTGTTTTTAGACTAATGCAGTTTGACTAGCACACTGAGTTTTAAACCTGTGAAACCTAGTATCATTTTCCCATGCTTAAAAAAGAACCAAAAAAGCCAGCCTTGGTGGCTCAGGCCTTTAGTCCCAGCACTCTGGGAGGCAGAGACAGACAGATCCCTGTGAGTTAGAGGCCAGCTTGGTCTACAAAGAGTCCAGGACAGCCAAAGCTACACAGAGAAACCCTGTCTCAAATAAACAAAAAACAACAACAACAACAAAAAATCAAAGTTCTTAAACATTTGTCATGAAAGCACAAGAACCTGAGGTTGATTCCTAGCAGCCACATAAAAAGCCAGGCATGGTGGCACACACTTGCAGTCAAGTTGGCAAGCTCTAGTTCTCACAAAGAGTAGAATGGGACCCAAGGTTGACTTCTGAGTTCCACTCATGCACACATGCCTGCACGAACACGCATGCACTCACACACACTCAAACATGCACTAGATAGATAAACCCTGAGAACACTGGGATATTCATGAAAGTTTTTGTCTAGAGATCTTATGTGTTTTTTGTTGTTGTTGTTGTTGTTGTTATTGTTTTGTTTTGCTTAACAGTTTTAATGTAATTAACTGATAAAAGCTGACATCCTCAGTGATGGGTCTCAAATATTTACCATAGCAGCCAATTCTTTCTATTGATTCTTGAAAATATCAGCTTGCTACTTAGCACTCATTAGTTTATCCTTCAAGAAAATTGTTTTCATCAAATACATATGCTAAAACATTTTTCTTTTCAGAATAATTTGTGCCGATATCAGTTCCAGAATCTCTGTCTTATGCCAAAAAATGAAAATTTGAATTTCGTCTATTAGAAAAATGATGTATTTTGTTAATTTAACCTTTCAATTAAAGATACTTATGTAAGTAAAGCATATAGAAAAAAAGAAAAACTTTATTATAGAATAGGTACAAGAACATTTACCCTAGTAATTACATGACACTATGAAATATACTCTGGCCTTCTTTGGGTCATCAGGACAGAAGGGATCAGCCAACAGAAGGACTGGAATGTAGCAGTGACAGGTAGATCTCTGAGTTCCAGGACAGCCAGGACTACACAGAGAAACCCTGTCTGGGGGGAAAAAAGGAAGGAAGGAAGGAAGGAAGGAAGGAAGGAAGGAAGGAAGGAAGGAAAGAAATTGCAATGTTTATTTATTATGTACTTCGTGTTCACTAAAATCCTATTCTTAGTCTTTTAAAATCACTTCCTATGACGATTTAGTCCCTGTACTTTTCACAACTTTGTACAGAAATATAACTTCTGTAATAACAGAATATGAAATGTATTGGTTTTCTCATTTGTTCCCAACAAATTTTCTCATTTCAAGCTCTTCTTTGCCCAGAGCCTATAAGTAGTCTACCACCGATCTTTGGGCTTTCTCTTTCTCTAAAGATGTGCATGACAAAAAAACCATGGCTACTGCCCTCTCTAATAGCAGTACCCATGGAGCCTCAGCATTGTGGTCACTGTCTCTCTGGCCAGATGTGCACTCATTCCCTTCTGAAGTTCTGCTTTCTAAGCAGAACCCTGAGTCCACAAACCTTGACCCCTCTACAGTTCAGAGAACTTTGCGTTGCTTTTTCTCTCAGTTACTGATTTTATTGTTGTTTTGTTTGCTTTGGTTTTCTGAGATGGGTTTCTCTGTATAGCCCTGGCTGTCCTGGACTCACTCTGTAGACCAATCTGGCCTTGAACTCACAGAGATTTGCCTGCCTCTGCCTCCTATGCTGAGATTAAAGGTGTGCACTGCTGCCACTGCCACCACCGCCACCACCAGTAGCAGTCTTCAGTTACTGAATTTATATTCAGAATTTCTTTTATACCACTTCTTTCTTCACTTACAAATGAAATCTCATGGGTGTTTTACAACTAAAGGCAGGGGATTCTTCTATGTTAAGAAGTGTTTCGTTTTAAGTAGAAGAGTGTGGAATACAGTAGCTTTTCATGTGCCTTTTTTTAACTAACTCATCTTGTTATTGTAGCTTTCTTTGGATACAGAGAAAATGGCTGTAGTCTTGGATTGAGAATTTTACAGATGAGGATAAGGCAGAACAAAGTGTACATTTGTATGTACACAAGACTTACATCCCAGTTTGCATGTATTTTAATAGAAGAATACTCTGAGAATAATGATATACACTTGTAAAGGTGGAAGAGACACACTTTGATTTAATTTTCCCAAAGATTAATGGAATTATTAATGGTTTTTCACTGTCTTATTTCACTGTCTAAGCTCCCTCATGCTATCTTCAGCTTAATAGTCTCAGAAGTCGCATGTCTTACAATTAATGACTGCTACTTTACTACCTGCTCTCTGACACCCTCAGTCTTAATACATTTGTGTGCTGCTTTTAAATCTGAGAGCACACCCTACTTTATAACAACTAATAAGCTACTTGTTCTAGAGCCGTGGTTCTCAACCTCCTAACACTGCGACTCTTTAACACAGTTCCTCATGTTGTGATCTCCAACCATAGACTCATCTTGTTGCTACTTCAGAACTGTAATCTGCTACTGTTACGAATCATAATGTAAACATCTGATATCGGGCTCACAACCCACAGACTAAGGACTGCTCTTCCAGACAGACATATTACTGATTAGCTGAATGCTATTTTCTTGTTTTCCCCTGTATCTCCAAATGAACACTTTATTTTTGTGGAATTATGATATTAGTCAAAACAAGTACTTAAGTAAATTATATTTTATTTTAGCAAAAGAGTAGTAAATCATAGAAAACAAGTTATACTATATTGTTTTCTAGAAGTGAAATTTTCATATTTTAAAAAATAAATATATTTGTAAGTGAATAAGAAAACATATACCCGTGGAGAGGCAGAACAGTTTTGTTTTTTTCCTTGTCAAAGGATACATTTCCTTGCCACGGGCAGTGGGGTTGGACGTGCTAGCCCTCTTGTCCTTGTATACTACTCACTCAGCCTTTTTCATTCCCACCAAAAAACTTCCACATTTGCATCTGTTTCTCCCTTTTATGATGTAAAATACTTTCCTGCATTCTATAGTATAAGATTTAGTGTTTATGTTTTATATTTCTGGGGCATCTAGTCCTTTTAATAATGAGAGTACATTTTTTAAAAGTCTGAGGTATAACAGATTGTTATGTCCTCTGCCACCATAAATAACATGATGGTTTAGGTCATATTCTTTTTTTTTTCTTCATATCCACTGTGGTATCTATAGGATAAGTTGAATTGAATTACTGAATTAGATTTATCCTACTGATCTGCTTCACTCAGTCCCCCACACATTTAAAGGGGTGTCTCTTCATATTCTCAACTAGTTAAAATAGTCAGAGATGACTCATTTTGACATTGATTTAGATTCAAGTGGCTAGAGCAAAAGAACAGTTGTGGGTTTTTTGTTTTTTGTTTTTTTAATGAATCTAAGTGATAATCTGAAACAATATGGTTAGAATTGAGGAAACAGAAGCTTCCCTTTTCAGTTTCTTCCTTCCCTCCCTCCTCTTTCTCTCTCCTTCCTTCCTTCCTTCCTTCCTTCCTTCCTTCCTTCCTTCCTTCCTTCCTTCCTTCCTTCCATGTGTATGATGAGTGCTTACCTGCATGCTCATGCATCATGTGTACCCTGGTGCCTGCAGAGGGCAGAACTCACCAGAAACCCTAAAACTGGAGCTCCAGATAGTTGTGAGCTACCATGTGGACTCTGCAAATCAAACCTAATGCCTCTGGAAGAGTGGTTAGTGTTCTTAGCCACTGAAGCATCTGCCCATCCCTATCTATCCCTGGGAATGTGATCCTAAATTAAATTAAATGTTCAGGAGATCCAAGTATGCATTTGAATGCTAATGTACTAACTTATCAAACTTTTCTCACAAACAAGATCAGTTTTATTCTCTATCATTAATCTGTGTGTTCAGTAAAATTACAAGTGGAAGACCCTTTTATCAAGAAGCTATAAAAAATCGCTTTTTATGGCCTGCATATATATATATATATATATATATATGCTAAAAAGAGTGGATCTAGGAAAGAAGGTCCATTGAGCCAAGGCCTGTCACAGACATGTAAAATGAGGTAACAGGCCAGAACCACTTCTGCAATATGGCGGGCTATAATGTGAAATAAAACTGGAAAGGCTGAAGGTAAAAACATAGTACCAGGTTAAGGAGATTAGTGGGCTTTTTGTTTTGTATTTTAATGTAGTACAGAATCTTCAGATTTTTAGATAAGAATTGAGGTGTTAACCAGATAATTAGGAGCAATAGGCCAGAACTTTAGAGTTAAGTAGAAGGGATAGAAATTCCATAATTAATGCAAAAATGAAACTCAGACTTGCCTAAAATTATGATTGGTAAATTGTTGGATCTGGGACTCAAAATGGTCATTTGACTCTACACTCAGTATCCTACCCACCTTCTACAATACTATTGTGTAAGAGTGTACAGAAAAAATAGTCCATAATTGATGTAGACATAAAATTAAGATTTGCCTAAAATCATAGCTGACTAGTAAATGCTTGAAGTGAGGCTTCAAATGATCTGAAGGACCCTAAAATCCACACTCCACCTCCAGAATTGAGACGCATTGCGTTGTAATTATTCATCTCTGTCTGCTTCTGGGGGAGCCCTATGCCTTTCATGCCACGGTGTTCTAGTGTAGTGCACTACAGAACAGTAGACACAGTCAGTACCCGTTACACACTGGCCATGCTGTGCTGAGCTAGCTCCACTAGACACTGGCTGTCTCTCTTAAGTAGTTATCACCAAGTCATTCATCCAACTTGTCAGAAGACCTACTGTTCCACTTGGCCAGCAGTTGATGGTGTGTACAGCTTGTCTTCTTGATAAGTAGTGTGGATTTTTTAAAAAAATTTGGTTAGCTGTTGGGTAAGTGGATTTATTTTAACAAATTTATAACCTATTTATTTCTAAAATCAGTATGAAATTTGTATAACAAAATTACCTTTCAAAAGTAAATGGTTGAGTATTATGTAGGGTATTCATAAATGTTGGATGCCTACCACTTCTATGTAGCTCTAAAATATTTTAAAATACTTTATCATCCTGATAGGAAACTCTGTACCTGTCATGCACTTGCTCTGCCTTCTTCACTCCTACCAGCCCTCTGCAACCACCAATGTGTAGTCAATGTCTGTAGAGTCTGTTCGAATGTTTTCAAAAAAAGAGAATCACAAAATGTTTTTCCTCTATCACTTAGTGTGTTTTCCTGTTTATCCATATTGTACCTTCAGTTGATTAAGTAGTCAATCATCTATGTATACTATAATTGATTTATCCGTTTACCCACTGATTAAACATTTAGGGTATTTCTGCTTTAAACATTGTTGTGAATGCTACTGTTAACGTTGTGGGGGGGGTTGTGGGTGTGCACGCACATGCGCGCACATGTGGGGGAAGGGAATCTGCAATCTTTTTTCCACAGAAGCTGTGCTGTTTTCACAGTTTCACCCACAATGAATGAGGATTCCGTTTAATCTGTTTCTTAACCAGCACTTGTTGTTTTATTGTTTCTGCAGGGCTTGTTGTTACAGCCCTCCTATTGGAGGTATCTCACTATAGTTTAATTTTTGTTCCCCTAATAACTAATGATGTTAAGAACTTTTGTGTAAGCTGAGCGTGGTGATAAACACCTTTAATCCCAGCACTCAGAAGACAGACAGGTGGATCTCTGAGTCTGAGGCAGCCTGGTGTATACAGAGTTCGAGAACATCCAGGACTACATCGAGAGACCATGTTCTGAGGGGTGGAAGTATCTTCGTGTGGCATGCTGACTACATGTATCTCATTGAAGACATGCTTTGGGCGTTATTGATTTCATAAACGCTCATTAAATACATGATTTTTCTTAGTTCTATAGGTTTTCTCCATTTTCTTACAAATTTCCTTCCATGTAGTTTAAAATTATTAAGCCTAATGTATATGCCTTTTTATTTGTATGCTTTGGTAGAATGTCCAAGAATCCACCGTTAAATCAAGGACTTGAACATAACCCCAGAAGTTCTCTATTAATCTCAATTTTGCTTCTTTACACTAACTTGTTGATTCATTTTACATTAACTTTTATATGTGATATGAGTTAAACATCCAGCATCATTGTTTTTTAAACACTAAAATAAATCCATTTGCCCAGCAAAACTACTGAACAAAAAAATTCTACCATATCGATGTGTCCACCAAAAGAATTGAAAGGGAAAATTGCACATGATATTGAGCCCAAGCAAATTGTAGCAGTGGGAATACTCACAAGTCTGATATGTACAGTGGTTATAGGAGAGCTGAACTATATGCATATTGTAGCATAAAGCTCAGCCAGTGTCAATAAGTACTGCTGGGTGCATGTTTGCTGCCATTTGGTCATCCAGGGGCTGTTTTGGGGGTGTTTTAGCCAGCTGGCTGCTGTGTCTGCTTTCAGTGCAGTCTCACACTATCTTGATCGCTGGAGCTTTGACATTGGGAAGTGTGAGTTCTCCAGCTTTCCTTCTTGTTTATCAAGATCATTTCAACTATTTCGTGTTCTTTACCGTTTCATTGGATTTTGTGTTTGTTTGTTTTTGAGATTATAGTTTAATTACAACATTTCTTCTATTCTTTTCTTCTCAAACCTTCCCATATTCCCTTTCCTGCTCTCCTTCAAATTTATGACCTCAAATTTTTTCATTAATTGTTATTGCATGCAATATGTATTTGTATATACATATATATTCCTAAATATAACCTATTGAACCCATACAATGTACTTGTATGTGTGTTTCAGAGCTGATGGTTTGGTACTGGAGGCCAGCTGGTGTGCTCTTTCCCGGGGAGTGCCACCTCCCCTGCTCCCAGTCTTACTCAGTTACCTATGCTTCTTTGTGCAGGGTTGAGGCCTCATTGGGCTTTCCTTCAATGTGGTATGTTTGGTGTGTCATCATTGTTCGTCTCATGTTTGGACAGTCTTGCTGATGAGTTTACAGGTGTAGCTATTGATGTTGCCAGGAGACAAAATCTCATAGCAAACTCCCTGATCTTCTGGCTCTAATAATCTTTCTGCCCCTCTTCCTCAATGCTCGCTGAGCCATAGGTGTTCTGTAGATGTACCCGTTTTGATTGGCTGTGGTTTTCTGTGGCAGTCTCTGTTGTAGAGAGGTGTTTCCCTGATGAAGGGTGAGGACTACACATATCTGTGGATGTAAGGACAAGTGTTTTTGCATTGTTGCTGGGGATTATGCTGGTTTGATAAACTAGTGGTTGTAGATTCTCTTCCAGGAACCGGGACTTTACGAGCACTGAAAAGTTAGCTTGGTTTACAGTGCAGGTATCCCTCTTGTCGAATGGATCTTAAGCTAAATTTAAGAATATTGTAGTAAGGCCAGATGTGGTGGCGCACGCCTTTAATCCCAGCACTTGGGAGGCAGGGGCTGGTGGATCGATGTGAGTTCGAGTTAGGCTGGTCTACAAAGTGAGTCCAGGACAGCCAAGGCTACACAGAGAGACCCTGTCTCAAAAAACAAAAACAACAACAATAAAAAAGAATATTGTAGTATTTAAACCATAACAATATTAAATTTTCCATCTACGATCTGGGATTTTTTTTTATTTATTGGAAAATCTTTTCTTTTAGCAATATTTTATAACCATGTAGAAGTCTTTTGACACTTAGAATTTTCCTAAGTATTTTTTTCTTCTCATTGCTATTTTAAATTGTATTCTTGATTTTCATTTTCAGATTGTTGTTAGTATATAGAAACACAAAGTTAGGCCTGATGGCTAATTCCTGTAATCCTAGCACTGAGGACATTAAAGCATGGACAAGCACAAGTTTTAGGTCTGCCGAGGCCATATTGCAAGACTCTGATTCTAAAAACAAAAATTAACACATATACACCTAAATAAATGGGAGCTTAGGAAATATCTCAGCCAGTAAATCAGACCTAAAATCAGATCTCCACCACCCACATAGATGTAGGAGTAGCACTGACATGTAGCGTGCTACAATGTAGCATACTGGCCCCAGCACTAAAGTAGGAAGGCCCCTGGAGCTGGCTGCTAGCTCATCAGTGAATTCCAGGGTCAGTGAGAGACTCTGACACCAAAAACAAGGTTGAAATAGACTGAGGAAGAGACTTGATGTCAACCTCTGACCTCCACAAAGACATGCATATGAACAAGGGCAGACACATACACCGTACACATTTTCTTGGACAGCACAACACCAGGTTTGGGTTCTCAGTTGTGTGGAGGAAGGCACTGGACTGCCTGTGCCTGTGCTCCTGCTTTGACTCATGTCACTTCCTGAATAGACGTTATGAACATAGATTTAATCCCAGGGACAAAAGAGCAAAGAAAGAAATGCTAATTGAATCTTGAGAAGTGGCATGTTAAAAGACCAAGACCTTAAAAGAAACTGTAGAAGATAATGTCTAAACCATGGGGACAGAATACATTAGATTTGAAGAGAACTGAAAAAAGAAATGATTAAGTGTGATTCAGAGACTATTTTTTTTTTTAAGATTTATTTATTTATTATGTATACAGTGTTTTGCCTGCATGTACACCAGAAGAGGGCACCAGATCTTGTTATAGATGGTTATGAGCCACCATGTGGTTGCTGGGAATTGAACTCAGGATCTTTGGAAGAGACTATTTTATGTGAATGGAAGAAATATGAGGGTTTTATTTAAATCAATAAACAGTTAATGAGTTCTCTTTAATACTTTCACAACTGCCTTGCTTTCTCCATAAAAGTGTACAGCATATAAGTGACAGAAGTTTCAGTTGCTGAAAGAGAACACCGTTTTTCTTTGAATTTATGAAATTGAGCTCGTCACCTCAAAGGGCACAGAGTTATGACTTCCCTGACCTTCAGAGTCAGCTAAATAAATGTGTTAAACCTTAATTAATATACATACATGTGGCAGAAAATAAAATTTAAGTTTATTCCCTCAATGATTCCTGTTTCCTCTAATTCTAAAATATGTTCAATTTATGTAGCAGTTTCCTCAGTTACACTTACGTACACAAACTTTACACTTTTGGTGGCAATGTGTTGCTCAATGATTGAGTACCATCTTGACAGTGCATTTGATGCTAACGATCTTTCGCCCACAAGCATACTTTTCACTGAAGCTTATTCATTCATTAGGCTGACAAGAACTTATTGGCTACACTGTGTGAGGCACTGAACTAAGCAGTGAGAGGAGTACATTTGAGAGTGTAATTGGCTCTGCTCCCTAGAATTTAAATTTTCACTAAACTGAATTTTTACTTGGTAGTCCCAGTTGCTAGATTTTAATATCTCTCATCCAAATACTCACTGAAAAATTTTAGTAGCTGGACTATTGATCTTAATATAGAATATCTGTCGTAGTTAGGGTTTTATTGCTGTGAAGAGACACTATGACCACGGCAACTCTTATAAAGGACAGCATTTAGTGAGGGCTGGCTTACGGTTTCAGAGTCCATTATCATCACGCAGGGAGCATGGCAGTGTGCAGACAGACATGTGCTGGGTAAGGAGCCGAGGGTTCTACATCTTGATCCACAGATAGCTCTGCTTATCCTCTTTTTGCTCTCATGTGTGGCTACATTTTTAAGACTTTCCAGTTTATACCTCTAAAGCCTCTCACTTTGGGGCTGGAGAGATGACTCGGTGATTATAACCACTTGCTGTTCTTGAAGAAGACCCGGGTTAATATCCTAGAGCCCACATAGTAGTTCACAACCATCTATAACTCCAGTTTGGGGAGTTGCAACATCCACCTCAAGCTCTGCACACATGTGATATGCATACATATAGATAAACACTTACACATAAAATAAAAATGAATAAATCTAAACAAAAGATCTTTTACTTTTATAGCCCTGTCCTATCATGATCTGCTAAAATTCAGTACATCTAAAACTGAACTTAATTTTTCCTAATTTTCAAATACCTGTATTTGCATAGTTTGATAGACAAATTTATCTGTTTGTTTAATTATTTATTTATTGTTTACTTTTTCCTATTATAAATGTCTTTTATTTGGGAAACTTTCTGTTCATGTGTCTCATGAGATTCCCTCAGCTTTGCCATCCTAGGCAAGTGCTTTATTATCTTATGTTTGCAATACAAAATTTTACTGTGTAGCTCAGCTTGCCTGGAATACCTTACATATATGTAGCTCAGGCTGGTTTTGCACTCATGTTCCAAATACTGGGATTATAGGCATATACGCCACACCTGGCTTTGGTCTTTAGCTTCTTGAGACAGGATCTTCCTATGTTGCTGGCCTTGACTTCCTGGGCTCAAGAGATGCTTCTTCCCTGGTCTCAAGAGATGCTTCTTCCCTGATAGCTGGGATTTACAGGTCCTCAATTCCCCCTAGATGTCATTAGGCCTTTCACTACAGAGTCCCTTTTCATAAAGGTATTCTTTTACAAACTCATTCCAGAAGGTTCTTTTCTTGTATGGATTCTTATAGCACTTAACCTCATAATTAGCTGTACAAGGTTTTGAATTATCTAGTATATTTTGATTTAGCTTTTAAAATGTTAAACACCTGTTGTGTGAACAATATGTGATTGGGTTATATGGTGACAATTAAGATATTCTCAATTTTGTCCTTTGTCTTATTATCAAACAAATTAAGTAGGTTCTCTGACTTGGTACTGTTGTATACACTTAATAAGTATTAATCCATTTAATTTTTATAAGTAATTCTCTGTTAGATGCACTATTGTTTTACTTATTTCATACAGATTAAAACTGAGGTGCAGAGAGGCAAAATAATGTTTCCCATTACCTAATAATAAACAGCATGACCATGAATCAGAACTAGTTTACTGTTTTCAAAATCCATACTCTTGGTTCTTGTATCATCTTAGTGTCTGTATCATCTAGGCCAAGCAGTAAAACAGAAACCTCAGTAGGTGTACTCTGAGGGTTATATTAAGAGTTTCATAAGAGGTTGGGCAAAGATAGGAAAAATTTCTGAGATGAATTCTTGAGACATGATTGTTCAGAGTATACTATCAGGAAAAGTGAACAGTGTAGTTCCGTCAATGATATTTGAAACAATAAAGAAAAAGTAAACTTAAACAAAATCAGGCTTCAGTCAAATAATAATTTTTAATTTGTTCAATTTTAAAATTAACAAAGAAATAGGTTTCGTTGTGGCATCTTCATATTTCTATGCCATTATAGTCGGTATTTTGAAAGAGTGGAGTATTGTGTACTTTAGAAAAATTTAGATGTAGTGGTATATGAGTTTGAAGAGAGGAGAAGGAGTGTTGAAAGTTTGTTGCAGTAGTTACAGGCCAGCCAGGTTACATAGTGTGACCATACCTTTAAAATAATAATAACAACAACGATAATAGTAACAATAACAACAACAAAGGTTTTGTGGTAGTCTGAGTGAGAGAAAAATAACAAGTAGCTAAGTAGAGTATAGCTGCTATACAATATGCAGCTAATTGAAAAGTAGGAGACCAGAGAGACCAGAAAAAGATAAGAAGTTGGCTGAGCGCCATAAGAAGGGTCAGCTTTGGGACTCTAGGTAACTGGAATTTAGCCCACTGCATAAAGCCCAGTCTCAAATGTCAACTCTTCTGTGAAAGGAAAACAGGAAACTTCAGTCATACAGACTATTATAACCCCCAAAGCTGTAACAAGAATCCAAAGCAAAGTTTTCTGGGCTTTCCACAAACAGAGATTTAGGGAGTTTTGTTGGAGGAAAACCAAACACCCCAACAGTGAAGATGCACTCAAACATGGCATAAACTTTGAGGATGGTTGTTGACACTTGTTTTAAACTCTATTTGATTTGAGGTTTTGAAAGCTCTACCTCCCTTCCTTTTTAAACTCTATTTGATTTGGGGTATTGAAAGCTCTACCTCCCTTCCTTCAACCTCTTAATCATAGGTATAGGAAAGAAGATTAGTGGGGCGAGGGGGCATAAACCCCTATTCCCCCCAACCCCCGCTGTTTATGGTCAATGGGTTTACCAAGTCAACAACAAGCACAGCAAGCAGTCTCCTCCGAACTGCTGCATTGGAACATCTCTGATTGTCTACCTCCAAGGCACCACACCATCCATCTCTGGTCTCTCCAAACTGCTACACACCACACACCACACACCACACACCACACCTTCTCTTTCTAGGCTCTCCTATTTGTCTCCCTCAGAGTCCTAGACCACACCACTCTCTATGCCCCATGAAACAGGCTGTTACCTTCTGGCAAAGGCCATGCATCGCAGGAAGCACTTATCATCTGTGAATATAGTAAAGCCCAAACCAAAATCCCACACTTGGGATTAAAACAAAAACATATTTGCATAACATAACTGAGTTTACAAAGAACCCAAAACTTATATTACAGATGGTGAGCAGATACAGCAAAGAATACAACTGGCATGTCAGCAACACAAAAGAAAACCAATATGAAAGAGACAGTAATTAATTAGCTTTATAATGATTATAAGAGAAAAAGAATAAAATCATTATGAATGAATATGACAGGATAAGCAACAGATATGACTTGTGGAGATGAAGTGCTCATTGATGGTAGCTGTTATTTAGACCACTGAAATGAAAATTTGTGTTGTTTAGACTACTGAAGAGATAATTCATGAATCAGAAATTTATCCTTTAAAAACAAAAGAATTTTTTAAAAAAGAGCAGCTAAGAGACATTGAGTTTAGAATGGGAAGAAAGAATATCTGATGACAGTTAAAGACAGATTGGGAAGTGTAACATTAAAATAATGGATGAGCTTTTTCTAGAATTGGTAAGACAGTTAAGTCCTTGTATTTGAGAAATACTCAGTGTCCTATATGGAATAAATAAAGGCAGTCTACATAGAAACAAATCAAAGAAAAACTACTGAAGCAAATAGAGAACCTGAAAACAAACACTAGTTATATAAACAGTTGACCTTCTTATATACAACAAAAGGTATTAGAGGAAAGGAAAAATATCTTCAGAATGTCTACTGAACATTTTAAATAAAAAAGAACAAAACACACATAGATTTAAAAAATTAAGATTTAACAGTGTTCCAGTAAAGAGTGTTTATCCTGAAGGCTACTGAGGAGTATGCTTTAACAAAAAGATTGGAACCAAGTGCATTAGCACACTACTGTAATCTCAGTATGTGGGAGGCTGAGGCAGAGGTGCAAGTCAAGGCCCACCTGGGCTGAGAGACTCTGTTCCTGGCGTAGAGAGACAGCTCATTGAGTAAAGGCACCGCCTGATTTTGATGCTCAAAACTAACTTAAAAGAGAAAAGAGAAAACCATCTCAACAAAGCTGTTCTCTGACCACTACATGTATCCATGGCACCCACACAATAAAAATATGTAAATAAGATTTTCCAAGTTATTTTCTATGTCTTAGATTTGTTTTACTATAACACCGGAGAGAGGGAGTGTTCATGTAGTAGCCATGAAACAGTACTGGTTATGAGTGAATGCTCACTGGAGCTGGGTGATGGGCACATGGGAATTATTATACTGTTGGTTCTATTAAAGCATGAAAAAAAAGTAGAACTAATAGAACCCAGAGCTTCATACATGCTAGGCTAGTAATCGTCCACTAAGCTGCATTCCATTTGTGCTTTTTTTAACACATTGGTAGTTGCAGTTGTTTGAATTGAAATAACAAATTCATGTGACAAAATCAAAGTTAGATGTTGGCAAGTATCTGGGAACAATGGGACAGGAACTTCCCATTGCTGTTGATGGGAAAGTCAGTTAAAGTAATATGACATCTATTTGTAAAGCTGAAACTATGCTATTAATCAAAACTTCCCTTTTGAATATTTCAACTAGAGAAGGATATACATACATAAGGAATTCTTTAAAAGATATTCATCCCAACAAAAGTAAAATACGAAATAACCAGAATATTCATCAGTAAAAAGAATGAATGGATAAATACAGTATATTAGTCATACAGTATATATTGGATTAAATATCACATACATACAATCTACAGAGAACCTCAGAATTTGATCCTATTTGGAAGTATAGCCTTATTTAAGATGTCATAGTAAAATAGGGTAGTTCCTAAAAACAGTAATATGCATGTATTTAGAAAAAAGAATAATAGGTATACAGAATAGCCATAAGAAAAGAGTCTCGGGGAATGGAAAGATGGCTCAATGATTAAGAGTATTTGCTGCTTTTGCAGTAGATCTGGGTTCAGTTCTGACCTCAGTGGGCATGCACATGGTATACATACATACAGGCATGCAGGCAGTTTCACTTTAAAATAAATAAGTAAACAAGCAAGCAAGCAAATAAAGAAGCAAGCTAGACAGGGTGGCATACTTCTTTAATCTTGGCACATGTGAGGCAGAGGCAGGTGTATCCCTATGAGTTTTAGGCCAGCCTGGCCTTTAAGTGAGTTTCAGGGCTGTTACACAGAGAAACCCTGTTGAGAGAGAGGTGGGGAGTGGGAGGAAGGAGGGAGAGAGGAGGAAAAAGAGAGGAAAACTGGTAAGTTTTTTTCAGCCATACTGAGAATCAGATAACAGGTTATTACATAGAAGTTAAAATGAACAAATAAGAACTATATGTATCAATTTGAGTAAATCTTGAAAATACACTGTTAAATGGGAAAAGACTGTAATGGTGTGATGCAATTTATGTAGCCCCAAAGGAGACAGGCGGGTAAGAAAGCTGCTAATAAGCTAGTGGAATTCACTGGACAAAGTGACTTTGAACTTCATTACAAAATGAATGAGCTGCACTGAAAATTGCCAGTCCATGAACATGGAGGGCCTTTGCATTCAGAACATTCCCCAGCAAAGCGGGATCTTAAGGGTTGCCAAATAGACAAGGCGATCTTGAAGAAGAACAGAGGAGGGAATGCAGACTTCCTAGTTTCTAAACTTCTTGCAAAAGTATAATTATCAAACTAAGAAGTATTGGCATAAACGTATGAACTAGTGAGTTGGATAAAGACCTAGCTAGATACAGACCCTTATGGTATGATCAAGTAATATTCTACAAGCATCCCAGGAACATTTAGTAGGGCTGAGGGAGTATACAAATAGTGCTGGGAAAACAAGGTAACATGATAGCCATATACTATGTAGAAAAATTACCCCAAAAAGGATAAAACATGAGAGCCAAACAAGAAAAATACTAGAAGAGGGAAGCAGAAGGAAAGCTTCACAACATCAGCTTGGTCATGATTCCATGAATATAAAACCAACAGAAAGAAAGAAAAAGAAAGAAAGAAAGAAAGAAAGAAAGAAAGAAAGAAAGAAAGAAAGAAAGAAAGA
>OU015749.1:20117392-20200693 GCA_907169655.1 Acomys percivali | reverse complement strand
ACACACACACACACACACACACACACACACACACACACACACACACATCCAGCAGCAGCAGCACTATTGACAGTAGCCAAAAAGAGAAACTGCCTCAGATGTCTATCAAGATAAACAGACTATGGTGTGCATCTGTATAATAAAATACTGTCCAACCCTGTAAGGAGTGATAAATCTTGCACTGTGGATGCTTTCCTGTTTTATCCCAATTATTTCATGACCCGTGCTCTGCATCTATAAGATGGGCCTGGGATGAGAGCAACAGATGCCAAGAATAGCAACAATACCACAGAGGTCAGATAACAGAACACGTCTTTGATGGCAATCATACTGTGTAACACTATTTACTTAACTCCATTTTTATACTTCACAGTTTCCATTGTTTTCCCCAATTTCATGTTGTGATTTCTTGCTCATTAATTTCTGTTTTCCACAGTCTCTAGAAAAAGCTGGTAAATTGTCATATTTTCCTTTTAGTCTATATTAAAAACAACTGGCTTATGATACTCTCTCTACTCACAGCTAGGTAACACCAATCAATTGGGTTCCTCCCTCCAATTTAAGCAATAAAAATTAATCACTTTTTTATTCCTTTGTGCGTGTTTTAACTTGTTTATTTTTATGTATATGGATGATCTGGCTGCATGTATGTCTCTGTACAATATGCATGCAGTGCCTGCAGAGGCCAGAAGGGAGTGTTGGATCCTCTGGGACTAGAATTACAGATGGTTGTAAGCTGCCATGTGGGTACTGGAAATCAAATCTGGATCCTCTGGAAGAGAGGAGTATTAACTATCTCCAGCCTTTCATCTGTTTTAATATTTGAGAATTTTAATTTAGTATAACAGACATATCAACAGATAAGAGAAAATACTCTTTGATTGTACCGAACACACAGCAAGTTCATAGTAATGATGTTGTATGATCAGTGGCTAATTTGGAAGAAACAAATTGGAGGCATTATGAGAGGCCAGAGGTTGTTACTAAGCAGCTCTGGCACAGAACATAGCAGACTAAACTTGCTTGCTTTTCTACAGAAATAGTAGTTTTTATTTAAACGCAGTAGCAGCATTAGCTATTCGCATATGCTACCACAAAGCAGCTCTCAGCAGCAATAAAATGGGAAATTATAAGATTATTTATCTTAAAGAATTTACAAACCTTTTCCTGACTATGTCATATAAATTGTAATGCTACCTTAATTTTGTATAAACATTCAAAAATTAGCCATTTTCAGTGGTTTGTCTCTGCAGATTTTCTTTTCAACAGTCACAGCATTTGGATTTGTGACCTCAGGAACTGCCAATGGGTTATTGAGCTGAAGTCGGAGAACCTAAGGTCTCCCCTGGCACTGTTATTCATAGCACAGTGAACTTAAGGTTTTTTTCAACTTTCGTAGGTTTCTATTTTTTTCTTGGTGGAAAATAGGGCATAGGACTAGAATGTTTCTAATTGAAATGAATCTATTTTAAGCAAATACAATTACTAAAAATGTTAACTTTCATATTTTAAAAAGATAGATTCTAGTGTCCCAAGAATCAAATGCCAGTCTATTGAATACTGTGACCTTTGAAAAATACTTAGATGCTCCATTGTAGAATAGAGTAGAAAAAAATACAACATATTTTTAATTTTCCCTATAGCATTTATCAATCATATGCCCTGATTTTTTAAAAATCTTTTCAATTTCTTTTGGTTTCAGTTTTTTCCCCAGTAGGATAATGCAGAAATTTTTCTGCCTGAAGACAAAGTAGTTGTTCTCTTGAGATCACATTTAATTTTAAAAGCTATAAATCTATAAATTAAAATATCCCTTGAGACTGAAAATTCCCTCTGGTAGACATCTGACTGCACAAGCACCAGCTCTGTGCTCCCACCACTGATGCTGGCTGTGGTGTGATTGTCGGCATTCACACTTAGAGCTCCCACTTCTAGTGGGTCTTCAGTTTATTTTCCTGCCTAATCACAGTCTGGTTTTCTGTGAATTCTTCTGTTTTATCCCCCAAAACTTATTTAACAATTATTCACTGACTTTCTAACTTGTCACCATTGAGAATGTGTACATGAGTTGTAATCTATGTTTATAAACAGTTATATAAAATATAATGCAGTAATTTTAATAAAACTATAAACTGAGATGGAGGGAACCTAGCAGGATTAACTTAAGTACCCTGGGGAGTTAAGAAGGCTTCTCAGAGAAAACTATTCTCAGTGGAGGAGGAAGGAGTTCTGTGGTAGGTAATTTAGAACAATGCATTCTGGACAAAAAGAAAATATTTCAAAGGGTCAGGGATGTGTGATGCCCAATTTTAAGATGCCCTACAAAGGAACTTGGGATTTTTCTCTCTCTAGGAAATGGAGAACATTGATGGATTTTTTAGTAGTGGAAATTTTTGTAGTTAAATTTGTAGATCTTGAACGAGATCTATAACCTCTCAATTCTCCTGCACAATGGGATAGTCCTATTCCCAAGATTATTTTGAGGTTTGACTAGTAGAATGAATGTGAAGCACTTAGGACCATGCATAGTGAATGTCCGTTAATAAGCCTGCAAATCCGTCTCAAAGGAAGGAAGAAAAGGGAAGGAAGGGAGGGAGGGAAGGAAAGAAAGAGGGGAGAGGAGGAAGATGAGAAAAGAGAAGAGAAAAACCCTAAACTGGGCAGTGGTGGTGCACACCTTTAATCTTAGCACTTGGGAGGCAAAGGGAGGCAGATCTTTGAGTTCGAGACGAGCCTGGTCTACACAGCAGGTATTAGGACAGCCAGGGCTACATAGAGAAACCCTGTCTCAAAAAACATAAACAGAAAGCCTGCAAAGCCTTGTGACATTTCACCTACCACCCCACACTACTGGAGCCTCATCTCTCTCTCTAACACTTACTCTTCCCTAGATCCCATATTCAAATTTATTTTGATTATAATTTGCATGGTCCTTTTAATCCATTAGTGATGGTAAACATATTTTCATGTAGTTATTGGCTACTTATATACCATCTTTGGAGAAATGTACATCACTCTTGCGCTTCCTGCCCAATTCATAGTCTCTCTTGATTATTGTTAGCATGTGTGCCACCTCCTGAGAGTACTTTGTGTTGCTTATACATACACAGAGCTAGGGCTGCTGACTTAATGTTGGATATCCTTTGCAGGAACTCATCCCTGGAGGAAGTTAGTTTTCCATCTCTCAGTAGCTATTGACCATTTATAGCTGTTCCTCTAGATGTGAGGCCATTTGGCATTTCCCCTGCCTATGTCAGCTACTGGTGTCATTCATTGTCCTGGTCTTGTTCTGTTAAACATATTATTCTTGTATTCTTATTTTGTTTTGTTTTGTTGTTTTTGGAGACAGGGTTTCTCTGTGTAGCCTTGGCTGTCCTAGATCACTTTGTAAACCAGGCTGGCCTTGAACTCATAGAGAGCTCCCTGCCTCTGCCTCCCTGAGTGCTAGGATTGCAGGTGTGTGCCCCCATGCCCAGCTTGTCAACATATTCTTAATATTTATCTTTATACCTACAGAAAAATATATTTCTCATCCCTCATCAGCAGGTAGAGACTAGTAGAGAGATCTACAATTAGTCAAAATGCAGAGAATAAGATATTGTGCAATACCCAATCCCAACTGATCCATCTGCAGTGCAACCCTAACCCAAGGCTCAGGAGTCAGTGTAGTTGCCAGAGGCCCAGGGTGCTGTTGCTAGATAGTGTCCCCTACACATGGCAAGAAAGTGCGCCTTTGGCCATTTTAAAATGTGTTATTTGTTTTATTAGTAATAAGAATTCTTTTCGGGAGGATGAGCTGGAGAGGTGGCTCGGTGGTTAAGAGCACTTGTTCTTGCAGAGGACATGGGTTCAATTCCTAACATCGCATGGTGGTTCACAACCATCTGTAACTCCAGTTTCAGGGATCCAATACCTTCTTCTGACCTCCATGGGCAAACAGCATGCCCATGATAGACATACATATGTGCAGGCAAAGTACTCTCATATAAAATATAAAAGTCTATAAGTTGTGTGTGGATGAGGGGCATGCATGTGTGGAAGTCAGGGGGGAGCTTTGTGGAGTCCACTCTTTGCTTCCGCACTTTATTTTACATGGGCTTCAGAGATGGAACTCAAATGGCCAGATACACACCTGAATGCCTTCACTGCTGTGCCATCTCATCAGCCCAGGAGAACTCTATATGCATTGTAGATACTAGACCCTTGTCAGGAATGAGACTGTTGTTTCCCAATACCCCAAAATTAGTACCTGTAGCTGTAATATTATATTTCATCCCAACTGTTCCTGTCTTTGTACCTAGCCTCCCCTTTTTCTTAAAGAGGTACAAGAAGAGAACATGTTTTATACAAATTACAGACTCTACTTAGGTGCCCCACTTACAGTTGTATTGGCAAGAAGTATATTCAACCAGGTAGCCATGATCTGGGACTTTGGGACTCCTGCAAGAAATTTGAAATGGCTCAACCAGGACTAAGTTGATTCCCGTATAACTTTTGTTAGGATCTCACCAAATGGTATACCAACCAGGCTGGCCTGTGGTTGCCATCAGGAAAAGAAGGAGGTCATACCAATCAAGAATGAATCCTGAATTTTCTAAGTAAATATTGGTTACCATCTTCCTTTTATTATATATGAAGTAGTTACAAAAGAAGAAATTTCTTTCTGAGGGCAGTTGCTTTTTATAACCAAAATATAAAGATGAGGAAGAAGAGAAAGAGAGAGAGAGAGAGAGGGGGGGGGTAGTGAGAATTTTTGGGTTTTGTTTTGTTTTGTTTTTGATATTATATATCTCTGGCTCTCCTGGACTCACTGTGTAGACCAGGTTGGCCTCAAACTCACAGAGATCCACCTGCCTCTACCTGGAGTCAGAACGTTTTGAGTTGATGTTTGAGGAAGTCTTTCCAATGTCTAACAATCCCAGGTGTTTATAGACACAATAGGGAATATGGAGGTTGCATCAAATATTTTTGACTCCTAGCCCATTGTTCAGTGCCTTTAGCAATGAAAGGTTTGTTATTTGTTGACTGCAGTCTGAAAGGCTGCAAACATGACAAGACTTCTTTCAAGAGCCACAATAGTGTGGTCCGGCTTAGTTGACCTGATGGGAAAGGCAACAATAGTCACCTGAGAAAGAGTCACAACAGCAAGACACCAGCTTAGCTCCAAGAGGAAACCAGAGCTCCACAATAAAGCAAATCTTCTAGACATGAGCAAGGGAAATGTCCTAGGCAGTGTCATCTAATTCATCACAAGATACCCATGTCAGTTTTTTACAAGAGCCACAGAAATGTAGTCTTGATGGATTTTTCCCAGTAGTGGAGCACTCACTTTTACTTATTACAGAAAGCAACAACAAAAAAAAAGTGGAGCTTCCTGTGTCCAGTCTTTAATGGTGGGTGCTTTGTCTTAGTCATGGAAACAAAGGTTACAGTGGGCTCAGTGAGCAGTTTCTTAGGAGCCCTTGTAGCTACAAGCCATGTAAAGGACCCTTGAGACGTCGTCTTCCCAAGAGTGAAGACATTTGAGGTGATTTGGTTTTACTTTTGTTGTTCCTAGCATACCATTGGTTTACACAGGAGTTTCTCATGGTCCCTTTAAATTGGATGGAAATGTTATAACTGAAAGCCGAATGCATTCTAAAACTGTACAAAATACAGAGTTAGAGAGATACTGTCTGTGTTATAGCTATAAAACTGATATTTTAGCCAGGGGGCAAAGTATAAAAATATTTTCTTGAGTAAAATTCCTAAGACTTCAAGTTGAACTAAAAATGAACTAAACCAACTAAAAATGGTTCAAGAAAAAAATTTAACTATCAGTACAAATAGCCAAAACACTAAGAATGTAACATTTATGTAATTTCTGATTGTGTCATGGTTCTTCTTGCTATAGGTAGTCTATTGTGTATATGTGTAATAATATAAATGTATATGTAAAAAATAAAAAATGTTTAATTAATAAAAATTTTTAAATTTAACTATTAAGTAAAAAAGGACCTCATACCATTAAAATATGAGAATGCAACAAGTAGTAAGTGCAGTTTTCGTCTAGCCATTACACTTTCAGCTAAATAAATTGCATAATACTTTGTGTTCCACACTTTATGGTCTAAAGCTGGAAGGGAAACTCTGTAGGTTCTATAAACATAACAACAAGCTTTCCCTTGACACCGGGCACCAAGTCTTTGAACATAGCAAGTTTTTTGACAAAAATCCATCCCAAAGGGATATATATATATATATATATATATATATATATATATATATATATTTGCTAATACAATTTAAATTTCCCCATTCATTCTTATGCATATATATTGGAGGGTCATTACATAGAATATTGAATAATTGAAAACGTACTTTTTATTTTATATTCAGCGTGGAGATGTATTCCCAGAACAAGGCTTTTCTGATGCAAAATTGGAATGCTTGTGTAGTCACAACAGCTGTCCCCACACCATGTGGTATCTTCCATTACCTTACTGTAGAGATGAATTTTTGGCCCAGTGTTTCAGTAATATTGGACACACATGGTTTTAAGTGGCAAAGCAATATGCTTATGCATTCATTTGACTTTCACGGCTGCAGTTGGCTCTATATTAGAACAGGGAGAATACATTCGCACCACGGCCACCCTCATGGCTGCTGGAGTAGCTGGATCACAGTGGGCTCTGTTCCTTCTAAAGACACCACTAACTATTGCTGAGGAATTATACATTCACCAAAGTGCCTTGCAGCTGGAGGAGAGGGAATAATGAATAGCTCAAAGGCCACACTCGGATTTCAGCCCATGGGTTCTTATTATTACCCATCTTTTAACAATCGTAGTAAAAAGCATGGCCATGAAGTAACTAAAACTAAAAGGAAGTTTGTCGAAGCAGTCAGTGATTTTTTTTTTCAGGTTTTCCGTACATATATTTTATTTAAATAAAATGTTGCCCTTCCCAGGAAAACAGTAGTGCTATGTTTTAGACTCATTAACAAGAAATTAAAAATCCAGTTGGTTTCTAATGTCCACTGTATGTAGAGAATTTGGAAAACCAACCTATTAAAAATAGAACTTTCACATAGATGTCTGTTAAAGCTAATACAGACATCTTTTCTTGCAAGCACAGCAGTTGTCCGCTGTGCCCCAAAGCACGCTGAACTGGTGTGCAGCGAGGGCCTTCATGTTCTTCAAGGCCTGATTTCCACTTACAGCCTATATTTAAAATTTTCTAAAACTTAGCCCTTTTTGCATTTCCTTTTGGATTTTAGCAGTAAGATTTCTTTGAAAATCTAATTTGTTTCTCTAATGATATCTAAATAATACATTTTTCCTTAACTAAGGCAAAAAGGAAGTAAAACCCCTTCATGTAATTTTTGGCTCAAGTGATACAGAGAATTAAATTTCTGATCTTCATTAACTATCAAAGAAATTCTAGCTAGATCCATTGTAAATTACCTTTTTATCTAAATGAGTTTATGCATGTATTATAGGGGCTGTACTGATGAATATGTTTGAGGCTTTCAGCCCTTAGTGGATATAAAATAGAATGATTGATAAAATCCTCTCTACTATTGGCTATTATTTACTGACTCTTAAGTGGCAGGTTGTATTTATGCCAATTTATCTGCTTCAGGGAACATTCTTGATAGCAGAACAAAGTGAATAAAAGTAGTTTGCTTTGCAAATGAATGCAAATAGGAGAGCCTTTCGGAAAGCCCTTTAACAGGGGCAGTGCACTTTGATTAGGAGTGAAGCTGCCATTTGGACATGGTGAAAAGAGCATGCTTGAACCATTGATTGGGGGAGACAGTAAAAAGTCAGGAAGGGCCCCCGTTAGGCTTGCAGTGAGGCAGGCGGATGTCAGTGTGGTTAGAGCACAGTGGGAGAATGACAGGGAGGATTAGTGTCAGGGAGAGGCTTTGCTGGAGCTGTGGAGATAGTCCCTGGGGTCACTCACCTCTGACTGTTGTTCTGTGCTGATGGTTCTGTAATGCAAACTGCCTGGTGTATGCCTGTTCATTATCGGAAATGGTGATTAGAAAAGGTATTTGTTTCTAAGATTTCCTTCCACTACCTTTCTCTTCCCCCTCCCCCTCTTCCTCTTTCTCTTTCTTTCTAATTAAAGGAAAATGAGGTGGGCTTCCTTCATCTCTCATTGTTTGATGCCAGAGAGGCTACTGCCTCTGGTGGGCAGTAGCTTATGCTAGAATGTAGTTGTGTTTTTTTCTTAGTCAACAGTGATTTATATTTCTTTCCTCAGTTTCAGGTTTTGACCATTGGTAGTCACTGGCAGTGACATTTGGGAATATATTGCTGCTAGAATTGTTGTGCAGTTTTGTAATCTTTAAGGTGTTTTCACTATTTCAACTATCAAAAGCTTTGGAACTTGGTGTAAGAGTTCCTAATATTAACTTGTTCCCAAGTTTTACAGAATGCTAGCATTTGGCAAATTAAATATTTCTAAAATTAAACATTGATATTGTTACATAGAATGAACAAGAAATGTATCCTTGCACAGTGCTGATTCTCAGTCAATGCTTTTACTTGATCAGATTTTCATGTGTACTTCTAAGGACCATTTTGTTTTCTTTTATATTATTTTTTACTTTAAGATCTTACTAGCCATACTATGTAAGTTATATAAGCAGCCCTACATTATCAAAAACCATTTGATAATATTTTTTATTTTAATGTGGTCTTTTAAAAAATATTTTTAAAACATAGTTTTGCATTATGCAGTACTTCTACCTTTTTACATGCATACAAAAATCTTTCAAAGATTGCTGGGCTCCATTCTTCTGCTAAGGATGCTGCTCCAGCCCTTACCTACGCTTAGGTACATGTTTAGGACTGTCGGTCACTGCAGACAGGGTTCTGCTAAAAATGTGTTTCACAGGCATGTTGATGTTTTAGTAAGCAGTTTTTCAATTATTTTTGTTTGTTTGTTTTCTTTAATGTTTTACAGGCACCTGAATGGACAGAAGAGGACCTCAGCCAACTGACAAGAAGTATGGTTAAGTTTCCAGGAGGGACCCCAGGTCGATGGGAAAAGATTGCCCATGAATTGGGTCGATCTGTAACAGATGTGAGTTTACTGAGATTTGCATTGTATGGGGAGTGACAAACCAACTATGCAGGGCCAGATTTGGGTGGGTCCTGGCTTATCCGTGAAGGAAGGACCTGGGAGTGAACCATTAATGAAAAAAGCAAGAAGCAGATGTGAGTCCATCCGTGTTCCACAGTGTAATAAACAGCTGTGTGAAGAATTTGTTGTATTGGGAGACTGAAGCTGTTGAATCATAGAAAACAGTGTTAGCTTTTGTGTTTATATTGACCCTTTAATTGTGGAAAAGAACATTTTTAAACTGGTCAGAATTGGAGAGGTTTATTTCAGCCTTAACACTCAAGCACAGATCACTGGTGTGTTTGGACAGGTGGTATGGGTTAATGAGATGAGCACTAGTCTGTAGTGTGGATGGAGTGTTGGCCTTCTGTCCAGGGTGCTGCTGGACATTCATCCTGGCATGTGTGTGAACAGCCATACCTAACAACTAGAAGACAAAAAGTATCAGCCAGGAGCCTTGTAACACAGCACGTTTAATGTTTTCATTCAGGGCTCTAGAATGGAGCTCCTGACAGGTGCCAGATCTTCACCAAACATCTAATTAGAAGTGAGAAAAGGACTCTGCTGTCTCAGTTATCAAACTAATATATAAAGCATAGAAAATAACCTTTACTAAATTCCCTTTAAATGCATCTTGTTTAAAGTAAGCTGTTTAAATTTAACTATTTAAAAATTTAAAGTATAAAAGTTACTAAAAACAAAAATTTAAATTTCCTCTTTAATTCTATTACCACACTAGGCCTTTTTTTTTTTTTACAATGTGCACACATTTCAGTGAGCACACTAGTAAAACACAGGTACCAAAACAGGAAGTAAGCGCTTACTTTACATGGAAAACTTCTACGTTTCTAGTTTAGAAACGAGCATGTATAGTAAAAAGGTACTGTCAACTTTTTTTTTCTTTTTTTCTTTTCCTCTTTTCCTTTGGTTGGGGCTTACTTTGAGAACTTAAAATGACATGTAGATTTATATATGTATGTACATATAAGAATGGTCTCGGGGCAAAAGCTACTGTCCCAAGGAGCAGATGACTCTAGTGGCTCCATGGAGTGAGCCACAGGGTCACCTTTTCTTCTGTTCAGAGCACTGCTGAGATGCACATTTCATTTTCTCCTTTTAAGGTCTTTTGTAAGAAATGGCATAACTAACCACATTAAAGATATTTCAGGGTTATTGGTATTTTAAACATTATATTTTTTAATTGCTAAAATAATTTTTAAACATTATAAAAGTACTGCTTTAAAGAGTCCAAAACTTTTAACTTGATTGTATAAAGAAAAACAGTAGCATGCCAATTTAGTGTCTTACGAGGTAAAGCCTGAAAAGAAATGCTCGAGTTTTCCACGCTGTCACCAGCAGAGCCTCCAGAATGACTGCCTGTACTTAATTTATAAGAGAGGTGTGCTGCAGAGGCTTCTTTTTAAACATTTGCAAGTTTATCTTGTGTGTTTTACTATTTTCTCCAGCCTTCTCCTGGGTAGGCTGATTTCTCACCTGCAGTACTTTTCAGTGTGAAGGGGTTAATTGTGTCTTTTTGAGTATGTATATTTGCAAGATGTGGTCTCTTTTCACAAAATTAAAAGTATCTTGCAAATAGTTAATATAGCTAACCTTGTGTAGCCTCCCAAGATGCCACCGGAGGTTTTCTCCTACGTTACTGTTTAGCGCACTGTATCATCTCTGCAGCCTCACTGTGCAGTTCAGAAACGCAGCAGAGAGGCAGAGACAGGTATCTGAGGACTCAACTAACTTTTAAAAATAATTTTTATTTATTCTTTGATAATTTCATACACATAAATAATGTGTCTTAGCTATATTGTGGTATTGGTTTTTTATTTTACTTACGTGTATGGGAATTTTACTTGCCTATGCACCGTGTTCATGCATCCTGATGCCCAGAGTCCAGAAGAGGAGGATGGAGCCGCAGGACTAGAGTTACAAACAGCTGTGAGTTACCATGTGGGTACTGGGAATTAAGCCCAGTCCCCTGAAGGGCAGCTGGTGCTCTTAACTGCTGCACCACCTCTCCAGCACCAGCTAACTTGTTTCAGTGATGCCCAAGAATGGCTTGTGAGCTGTGCTAATGCAGCGGAAGTGGGCTCAGCTGGTACAGTTCCTTTAGCAGGATGCTAAGTGAAAGTTAATCACACTTTAAAAGGTCACTGACACTTCCTTTTGGCGTGCAGTGTTAATTAGATTTGTTATCCGTAAGTATTTGATTGTGGAAGAGAAGGTAGGTTCCTTTGGCGGTCATCTTCTCCTCTTACCCTGCACACTGACCTGATCTTCTGGCGGTCAGCCCCAGGCTGCACAGCTGTTCTTTGACCCTGTTTGCCTGCTAAGTGTGTAGCTTCAGGCTTGCTTCTTTCCTTCCAGAAACAATTGACCTTTTATGGGGAAAGGTGAGAGTGTGGCAGTGCTGGGGTCTATGGCTCTTTATTTATATTGTTAGATCCTAGTAAAACACTTACTTTTATTCCTTAACTTAAAAAAGTATATTAGTTGTCATGATTAGAGTTAAATTGTTAAATTCTACCTTAGGTAAGTACACGCAATAATTTAAATTTTTAAATATTTTTGGCATAAAGTATTTTTAACTTAAGTAAACTGTAAGGCCAATTTTATTGAGGCTTAAATATTTTAAATGTTAATTACGTGCCCTTTGGCATATAATTGAAGTAACCAGAAAGGACAGTCAAATTGTAAAAGCAACAAAGGAAACAAAAACTGTCTGGCATGTAAAACCATCTTTAATGTGATTATTAACTACAGGTTTCTAAGTTAAGGTCAGGGAGCATCAGATTTCTTGCTCCTGAAGTAATATTCTCTTCTCTGAAAGGCTGTAAGCTGACCCTAGTACTCTGCTGGCCACTAATCTCTCACATTCTGTTTATGATAATGGACTGAGTGGAGATTTTCTGCTTGTTTAGAAAAGACCCAGGTAGACAGCAAAACAAAAGCCAGGTGGCTAGATTTAACTTTTATAATTAATGCCAAAATGTAATTCAAGATGTGTATACGCTCTGCCAGTGAGGAGGAGTGCAGATCATGAAATCCCTTATCATATAGCTATACCTAGTGTGGAGGCAGACAATGCCTAGCGGGAGAGTTTATACAATATTATTACAATGGCCTTTTCAAAATCAAGAAACCTTATGGTTGTCTGTAAATTAAAAATGCAGTTTTGTGTTATTTTGAAGATATATCATGGTTATTTTTAGCATAAAAGCAGCCCTACCTGAAATTCTAAAAACGAGGATTAACCTTTTGGTATCTTCACTGTGCTGCCAGCTTCCTGCTTTCTCTGTTCTCTGTGGCTGAGCCCGATTTCTTTTCTTTTTTTAAGATTTATTTATTTATTTATTTATTTATTATGTATACAGTGCTCTGCCTACATATACACCTGCATGCCAGAAGATGGCATCAGATCACATCATAGATGATTGTGAGCCACCATGTGGTTGCTGGGAATTGAACTCGTGACCTCTGGAAGAGCAGTCAGTGCTCTTAAGTGCTGAGCCATCTCTCCAGCCCCCAGTTTCTTTTCTTGCTCCTGTCTTCCTCCCTTCTCTACCTCACTGCCTTCAGAAACACTTCAGTTTGGAATGTCAAGTGCTTTATCTCATCCTCCTGACTAGATTGGCCCTTAGCTCATTTGATTTATAACTTGTGGTGATAATATTACTATGTAATATATGAATATGTTATTAGATATCATTCATGTGTTAAAAATTTTTTATTTTTTCAGTTGTGTTGTTGTTGTTGTTGAACATTGGGCCTTACCCTTTAGCCTAGGCTTAGCTGGAACTCACCAACACAAACATTTGGTAGTCATTCTGCTTCCCAAATGAATGATGGGATTACAAGCCTGGTAAGAACTCTGATGAATATTAAATAGTAATTAATGCAGAAGGCTTTTATTTCTCTTTTAATAAAGAAACCTGGGTTTGGTTATATTAATTTGCTATTAGTCATTGATATGGAATATACTGGGGAATTTTTCTTCAATTTAATTTTTTGGTCCTAATTTATGACAGTTTTCAGGAATCAATACAGAATTCTTTTACATGAATTCTGAGATTTTCATTACATTTATGCTCTATACATGTGTGAGTTTGCATGCCATGATGTGTTGGAGGTCAGAAGGCCATCTTGTAGGAGGTTTTTGTTGTTGTTTTTCTTTATTCCATGATGTGGGTCTGAAATCAAACTGAAGACTTTGCTTATTCAAGTATCTTTACCTGTGGAGCCATCTCACCAGCCCAGGTGGTTTGGTTTTTTGTTTTTTTGTTTTAAGATTTATTTATTTACTGTATATACAGTACTCTGCCTGCACAACAGAAGAGGGCAGGAGATCTCATTATAGATGGTAGTGAGCCACCATGTGGTTGCTGTGAATTGAACTCAGTACCTATGGAAGAGCAGACAGACAGTGATCTTAACCCCTGAGCCATCTATCTCTCCAGCCCTCAGACGTGAAATTTTAACAATGATGGCCTAATAAGAAATAATTGTCAAAGTCCTTTCTTTAATTTTCCAAAATAAACTACTTGGTCACATAAAATTATTCACTTTTTAACAGTTGGGCTTGGCAATTTACTTAAATATTTTGCAGTTAAATATGAGGATAGTGTAGAATATTTGATTGGATATTTTTAGGTAGAGCCTTCTTTAATTGTGTTTGAGCCTATTGATGCAATCTCTTTATAGCAGCCTTCTAATATTCAAAAGAAAATGCTGAATTAAAAAGAAAAAGACAATGGGGTCTAATACATGCCTACACACTCATATATATACACACATTCACACATACAATTGTGACAGACAGACAAGCAGGCATGCAGGTAGATGAAAGATTTTTTAAAAGGGTAGGATACCATAAAAATATCAAAACAAAAATAGGTATCAAATAAAAGAGTGGTTGAAAATTATCTTTAGGAAAATCTCCTTAAAAATCGAAGAAAAAAAAAAAAGGCAAACTGTTTTAGCATATGGAAAAAGAAATAGAGGAAATTGACTCTAGAAGTCCAGACCTGATTGAATCCCAGTAAAAGAAAGCAGAGGCAAGATCCTTGCTCAGTAAATGACACAGTAAAGCTTCCAGAATGCAGGGACACCTGGGGCTACTTTGTAAGTCTTCCAAAACCAAATCGATACACGAAGAAGATGATGAGGGAAATTTATGAGTACTGAGAATACTTACATCTTCAAAGGCTTTATGGAGAACACTACTCCATAGTAAGGCACATCACACTGACATCAAATCACTAAGCCACTCAACTCTGGGAGACCCTTTGGACCCCTCAGATATTACAGCTCTATTCTGTTAATTACCCTCAGCCCTATTTCTCCTCCCCCCGCACCACCAAAAAAAAAAAAAAAAGATAGCTTAAGATGTTTTGAAAGGGTTGGCAGAATATATGAAACCCAGGCTGGCCTCAAATTCATAATCCTGCCTCTGTGTCTCAAGCACTGGTATGGCATCATGATGAGCCCAGTGGAAGTTTTCTGTTTAATTTCACACTTAACGACACTTGTGTTGACTCTATGGCCCTCTTGTTCTGTTGCTAACAAACTGAGTTTGCAGTTTGCACTTACCAAAACTCTGTGTCTTAGTAAAAGCATAACATCTACTTTAAAGCATGTTTCCAATTTACTAGTTGAGTCATAGGCACTTTTAATACTGCGGCCACTCTTACAAAAAAAACAGTTGCTCAGCTCACTGTGTAATCCGTGTTCTTATACTAGCATTAGCTTTGTCTAGTGGGGACCTAATGTAGCACCCTCAGTTATTTGCACAGGGACACACTGACTTTGAGTGGTTGCTCATAGGCCAGTGTGATTTAAGTTGCCTCCTCCTTATGTTTTGGGAAGCTACAAATCAGAGAGGAATATGGATGATGACAAACCACAGAGACGTTGTGATAAACATAAGTGTGAGCAAACGTAACTGTCAGCTTCCCCAGCACCCACCCATTCTGTTAACTTATGTTACTACATTACCTGAAGGAAGGAGACTTACTACAGATTTGCTGCTGTTTTTGTTGTTTACTCTGCCTTCAACAAGATAGAGGTTCCCATCTTTTGATAATTTTGAGGATAAATTAAGATAATAAAAGATTCTTAGATATTTGTTTTTATGCCTGACATATCAGATCATGATGAAACCCATTTCCCTACAATTCTTTTGTCCACACGACTTGATGCACATTTGGGTGCTGTGGTTTCCCAGAAACTGCCCAATCCTGTTGTTCAGGTACTAAAGAAGACCTCACCTATGTAAGTCCTGAGTGGAAATTTATTTCTTCTTCCCAGGTGAGATCAGGAGAGAAAAAAAAAAGTCCTGAACATAGCTTGTTGCAAGGTGTGCTGAGATACATCTTGTGTGTCGGCACAGCACACAGAACCTACCCAGTAGCCAAAGCTTCAGCGCTCTACCACAGAGCCCACTGCCCAGCTCAGGAGCAAGCCGACACCTGCCCTTCTCACATCAGCAGGCTGTCAGGGAGAGAGATGACCACTCTCACAGTGAGATGGTTTTACTTTTCCAGAGTGCTCTGCTGTGTTATTCAGAGACATCTGAACATTAGCTAATATTTATTTGGTAACTTCATTACACCAGACTCAAATGATAGCTGAAGATGCCAAACTTGCCCCCCAAAACATTTTTGTTATATGTGCCATATAACTGCTTCTCCTGAGACATTGGAAGTTAAAAAGAAAACTGAGTCACTTGCATCTATCGTTCTTATAAAACCACCTTTTTATTATTTTATTGTTTTATTGTTATGTGCATTGCTCCTTTGCCTGCATGTATGTTTGTGGACCACATATGTGCCTGGTGCCTGTAGAGAATATATATTCTGTGTCTTCATGCATCTTTGTATGTTTGCTGGTCAAGGTTAAAGTAAAATACAGTTTACTGGAGGAAAGGAAGACATTTTATGAATTTAAAAGGCCAATTTCAGAAGATAAAACAATTATAAATATAAATGTGCCTAACAAAATAACAAAGTACATGAAGCAAAAGCTGATAGAGTGAAGGAAAAACTAAAAATTAACAGTAATGATTTGAAAATTCTGTTAATGGGTTAATAACAAGACAGATGACTTAGGGAGAGCTAAGTGATCTGATAAACCACACAGATCTAAGATAATCTGTCTGACAACAAAGGTCACAGAGCATCTTCTGAGGTAGACCATGATAATACTATTAAGTGCATTCTTCAATCCCCATAGACTGAAGCTAAAATCAGTAACACGCGCAAAATGGAGAAAGTGAACAAATTTGTGGAAATAAATCCGCCCCCCTCCAGATAGCCAGTGGACCAAAGAATAAAACATAACTGAAACCAGAAAGTTTTTAGAAATGAGTTAGGAAACACAACACACCAGAACATGCAGTTGATGTAGTTTATCATAGAGGAAAAAATTAGCCATCAGGTAGTGCACGCTGAGGAAGGTTAAAGAGCTCAGGTCCTTAACTGTTCACTTGAAGAAACTGGCAAAAAGCTGGCATGCTGGTTCAGCTTGTAATCTTAACACTGAAGGAGGCTAAGCCAGCAGAATTACCATGAGTTCAAAGCCAGCCTAGCTGGCTAGAAAATAAACTATACCTATGTTATATGGGGGGGGGGGGTATTCAAATAAAAAATTAACAAAATAGAAGCAACATAATGCATCAGCAAAGCCATTTGAAACCAAAAGTTAGTTCTATAAAAATACCAAGAAAATAGCATTTAATAGGATCAATTACGGAGGATGTTGGCGAGAGGACTGAAATTGCTAGAATGATTAAAAAAAAAAAAAAGGCATTATTACTGCCAACCTTTCAGAAAGTAAAAAAAAAAAAAAGATTATGAACAAATGTATGCCAAGAAATAAAATACCGCTTTTTCAAATACATATGGATGAAACTGACTGTCCAGTAGTTGGACTACAGATGCATAGAACTATGTCATGCTAAGAATTTCCTTTTTTTGTTTTTTGAGATGAGGTTTCTCTGTGCAACCTTGGCTATCCTGAACTCAGTTTGTAGACCAGGCTGGCTTCAAACTCACAGTGATCCGACTGCCTCTGACTCCCAAGTGCTGGGGTTAGAGGATTGTGCCACCATGCCCAGCTCCAAGAATTTAAAATGTAAAGATCTCAACACTTTCCTAAATGTGAGTTAAAGTATTCCTTATGCCTTTAAAAAAAGAAAGAAAAAAGCCGGGTGTGGTGGCTCACGCCTTTAATCCCAGCACTCGGGAGGCAGAGGCAGGCGGATCGTTGTGAGTTCAAGGCCAGCCTGGTCTACAAAGCGAGTCTAGGACAGCCAGGCTACACAGAGAAACTGTGTCTCAAAAAACCAAAAAAAAAAAAAAAAGAAAGAAAGAAAGAAAATTTCCATTACCTAAAGTTTGTTTAAAACAGGCTGAATTACGACACCAAAAGAACAAGCAACCAAAATGTTAACAAAGAAAAAAATTGCAATTCGATGGTTTTTAAATCCATCTGGGATGGGCCATCTGAGGTACCTGATCAGAGTTGTGCTCCCTGAGCACTACCATGTGAAAGCTCTTAAGCTGGGAACCCATTAGGAAGCTACTCTGCTAGTCAAGTGAAAATGAAGACTAGTGTTGCCAGAGGGTGCAAAGGGAAGGAAGGGCTTAAGACTGACATGGTGAGGGACTTGGCAACTGGATGGAAGGGAGGTGAAAACCTAACAACTAACTCTTAGACTTTGTGCCTCAGTGGGGATGACTAGTTGGAAGAGACACGCTGGTGCAGAGCACACAGCTACAGCCAGCATGCAGGGGCAGCAGGGGCACGAATGAGAGGCCAGACTGAGTGTGCCTAGGGAGACCTGGCCAGGAAGCAGAGACGTCGTTCTAAGAGAGCCATTGTTGGTTTTGTTTGAAGTTTGTTTAGTCTGTGGTCTTAGCAGACCCAAACATAATAAGATTTAGTGGTAGTGAAAGAACACCTGGCCTGTCTCTTTGTCTATAAGAGATGCATTTTCCAAAGGTGGTGTGCTGTCATGATTGACAGCAAAAGTCTTAGCTTTCTTCTTGCCTTGGTTCCTCATCTCATAGTATTTCTTCTCTTCCAGCCTCACATTTATAAAGTGGGCTCAGAGCTATTCACCTAAACATAGCTGTTGTTAAGAATATTTGTACACACTGTAACACAGCTTATTACTGAAGCTCTTTTCAGCTCTGAACGTCTATAAAATGGGAACACCAGGGATACAGGTTAATAGTCACTGTTGTTGTTATATATAATTATATGTGCTAATAGCAAATAGCATCTAAGTTGAATAGTGGCAGGGACTAAGCAAGGCAGGGAAGAGCACAGACTGGCAAGTACAGAAGGCAGGAGCTCAAGTCAGGGCAAAAGGTGGAGGAGCCTGGGGTGGGGGGATGACAGTAAGAGAGGGGGAGACAGTGATCCTCTAGGGAAAGCCAAGTGGGGTGAAAAAGGGGACCTTAGGGAGATCATCTTTTTATGTGGAACTTGTTGGAGCTAAGTTATGGGATGTTTCCAATGGATAGGAAAAAGCTGAAGATAGAAGTGAAGGAAATTTATCAAAGCAAGTATGCAACAGCAAGAATGAAGGTCACTTTATTTGGGTTAAAGGAAAAGACGCATATATGATAGTGCAATCAAATTTTGAGTTGGAAGTTTTTAATTAGAAAAACTGGGAAGGAAGGAAAAGAAAAAAGAAATACTTGAAAGTTAAATAAACTTGTATTGGCTAACTTCAGCTTGCTTTTACTAACTAGGAGGCAGTAGTTTCTGTCAAACTATATATTTCTAACCAGCCTTAAATGTGTGCTCTCACTCTGCCTTCTACCTTGTTTTCTGAGCTTTAAATATCTTCCGTGCCTCATGCTAGCTTGGTTGGCCTAGAGAGAGATCTCAACTGTTAGGGGCACTTGTTGCTCTTGCAGAAGACCCTGGTTCAGTTCACAGCAATGACATGGTGGCTCAGAACCAACCATCCGTAAATTCAATTTCAGAGTATGACACCCTTTTCTCACTTCCACAGGCACTACATGCATGTGGCACACATAATACTTGAAGGCAGAATACCCAAACACATAAAATGAATCCTTAAAACAAAACAGCCCTAAAAGTAAGAGGTATTAGTATTACAGAGTTTACCACTCTTAAGTAATAAACACCACTGAGGGCATTATTTCTTTGGCTTCACACCCATAGGGGAATGGTTCTGGTTTGGGGGGTCCATATTCCTTGATCCCCCAAAAATCTTCCTCCGGTGTGTTCCTCTATGATCTTGGGTTTCTTTCCAGTGTGTGGAGAATCTTGTAACCTCGTTGGCATGAATTTTATCCCTGTCTCCCACTCTGCTCACTGGCATATCTTCCAGTGAAAAGATGCATTCAGTTTCTAGAAATCCTAACTGAAAATAGTGAGCCATTTGCACAGCCAGATTAAAACTATTTTTAAAAATCAACCTAGTATAATTGACTGCCACTGAAATTAGTGAAATGATTTGGGTTCTGATTCTACTGTTGATGGGCACTTGAGAGCAAGACATCACATCTCTTGGTCCTGAAGGGCTGTGTTCAGGGAGTGGAGAGGGAATAAAGAAAGGACAAATATAGGCCAAGAAAAGCTGGGATCCGTAGTCCTGTGCTTGCTCTGATAGAGCTCACCAATTACCACAACAGCCCAGCAACTGCAAATAGCTAGGACTCTCAGCTCATTTCTTATGTACAGCACAATGGGTGAGGGGCTTAGGCGGCCTCAGTAGGAATCTCTGTATGTGAACATTCCCACACATCCTGGAGGAAAAAAATACATATGACAGTTGGCACACTTTGGTCGATGGTGTGCACTTGCACGCAATGCCAACATCTGCAGATTACCACTCCCAAGAGTCTAAGGCACTGACCCTTAACACATTCGTGCCCATGTCCACAGTGTACATTCACTCAGGACTCTGTCTGCTCTTTCTACAGTCACACAGGGCTTCCTAAGCCCCTTAATGAGGGTGAGTCTTCTCTGTTTATGGTTTCCATGACCCCTGTCCCTTCACATGGACCTTACATAGAAAAAGGTTTGCCTACAAGGCATGTGCAAAGTAAGATGTCTTGCTTGTTTTTATCAGGTGACTGCCAAAGCCAAGGAACTGAAGGACTCAGTCACCTGCCCCCCAGGTGAGTACCCATCTCATCTGCTTTTATTTTATGAATCCAAGTGAGTCCGTTTCTGTTTCAGGACTAATCTAATAGGTTTCCTCAACATTAATCCCTTTCTGTAATAACTTCTTTAATTACCTGGGATGGTAGTTTGCCCAGAGACCTCGACTATCCTGTCTCCCAGAGACCATGACTGTCCTGTCATGGCCACCCAATCAGTCCGCCCCTGCACACACAGTGGACGCGAGAATTTGTATTTTGTACCTTTAAAGATTTGGAGTGTGAGCATACCTGGGGTCCCAGTCTCCTAAGAAAGAATTCAGTGTGATGCTCTCCTAGCCTTCCACCAGTAAAGTGATTTGTCTGGGCAAAGAGTCAGAGAGTGGTAACAGCATATCACAAGAAAGAAGTCAACTTCAAAACGCTCTTTACAAATGTGTGGTTGGAGAAACTGACTTGCATTTTCTGTGGCTTTTGCTGCCTTGTCTCCTGAGTAGCCCCTCCTCTAGGGTTTCTCTGTGTAGCCCTGGCTGTCCTGGACTGTAGACCAGGGTGGCCTCAAACTCAGAGATCTGCCTGACTGCTGGGATTAAAGAACATGCACCACCACTGCTCAGCTCAGTTTTTCTTTTAAAGAACTATGAAACAGTGTTCACCAAAGTGAAGTACACAGAGCAGTTCTTTTCATAACAGCGCTTGGGAGGGTCTAGCCTTGGTTACTTCACACTGAATGCTGGTCTGGGTTAGATAAAACTGTGTTTAGAGAAAAACACACACACACACACACAGACACACACACACACACACACACACACACACACCCCACCCCACCCCCATGGCAGTGTAGGAAGAGTATAGGACAACTATGTTAGGATTTCTCCTGCTTATTTTCAATCTGAAATAGTGAGGAATGAACAAGGTTTCTTTTATTTAATCTATACAATTAATCTAGAGTTTGACTGTTCATTATGAGAGAGCAGATGTCTCATGGGCTGACTTCAGAGAGAAAACAGGTTGGTGGTAGCTCCATTGCTCACTCACTCTTTATTTGAGCTTATTACAATCCAGAACAACCTGGTACCCTTACTACCTCTAGTGTCGTAGTGGCACTTTCTGAATTACAGGAAGAGCAAATCCAGGACTGTTTCATGTCACACCTAGGCACCTAGTAGTTTTACCTAAATGCTTTTAAAAAGCTAATGAATTAAATTTTCACATTAAAAAAAGTTCTAAACTTAGTCCCAGATATTAAGATAAAATGTATCTGGAGAAACAAGGGTGACTTTTTAACAATAAATGAGTAACTAACTATTTGGAAATATATTTGTTTTGAAGAAATAACACTTTGAAAATAATGTGGTTTATATTATTTTATATGTTATTTTGTGGCCAAAATGATTGTTACTGGGCATGGTGATACAAGCCTGTCATCCCAATTCTTAGGAAGTGGAGACAGAAGAAGTATTAGGAGTTCAAGGTCATCTTCAGCTACTGAAGCCCAGCCTGAGCTACATGAAAATATATATGCACATGTGTTAGTGCATGTGTGGGTGTGTGTACATGTACATGTGTGATGTATGTGTATGTGTACACTACACCTGATGTCACTGTTTGTATCTTTGCTTACTGTCCTATTCAGCTACAATGGCTATTACTCAACACCATAATAAGGAGACTTTGGAGCTAGCTTGTGCACTTGGTCTTTGACCCAGTGTTATGCACTTTTTCTATTTTTCAATGTTATTAATGAAATTTTATGAGACTATCTTATTTCACTTAGTCTTTTTTGAAAGCAGTCAGTTTGACATCCTGGACATGTGTAGCTGCAGTTTCTGCCAGTCTAGAAATGTCTAGAGTGCCCTGTTTCTAGTTGTGCCAAGGACTCATAACTACAAAGAGGCAGTTCTAATGCAGGCCAGGGAGATACCCACAGGGGCACAGAAGCACTAGACAGCTGTCATTTTAGAGTGCTGCTTGGTGCTAGGCAGCCTTATCACCCCTTCAAATTCTCCTGCTGTGTTTGCTTATTTATGTGTATGCATGTATCTGTGTGTGGTGTGTGTTTGTGTGTGTGTGTGTGTGTGCGCGCGCACACACACACACACACCACTTTGTGCATGCAGAAACCAAAGGACAACCTTGGGGTAGGGGTGGGAGGTATCTGTTCTTTTCTTCCATAATCTGGGTCCTGGGGTCAAACTCAGATTGTCAGGTTTGGTGGAAAGCACCTTTACCCTCAGAGCCATCTCATTAGCCCAGTATTTTGTTTTCCTGACCATAATAAGGGCAGCTCAGAAAGCTCCTCAGCCTGCAAAGGCAACAGACCTCTGAGGAATGTGTCTCGACTGTAGGTCTTTAGGAGAAACTTATGCCTGTGGTGCTTGGTCCAGCTGCTGGGTAGAAAAGGCCATGTGCAAATGAGTGCTGCCCACCCATGTTCATGGTAACAGGGCACACAGGCCAGTCAGTCACCAGTGCAGGTTCTGGCTATGAGCACAGCTCTCCTGCCACAGTCAGCCAGTCTCATTTCCTTAGTGCACTAGCCGTGGCCATCTGCACGGTGTCTTCTTGAATGGACAGACTCTACCAAGAACTACCCTTGAGTTTGTATCCAAGCTCAAGGTGCTCTGAGGGTGCCTGCTGAAAGCTTACATGCCAGAAGCCTTCCTCTTCCCCAAGGAAAGTAGAATATTGGATAGGAATTTCAGGAGGGGATAATGATGTGTGTTTTAGAGACAAAGAAATTCAACAGTTATTGACAAGCAATAAAATTTACTTCAAAAAAAAAAAAAAAATCTGTAAGCCTTTCAGGGTGGCATAAGCCTTTAAACCCAGTAGAGACAGGTGAATCTCTGAATTAGAAGCCAGCCTGGCCTGCAGAGTGAATTCCAGGACAGCTAGGGCTACACAGAGAAACCCCATCCCCATAAATAAACAGTAACAGCAACACATCACCTGTATCTTACCTCAAATTTCTCATTTGGTATGTTTTATAATTAAATGATATATTTTTGATTGATACATGGATATAATCCATAAATTAAAGAAAATATATTTTAAGTTTACCTACATTTAACAAATTGTCCTCCAAAAAGGTAGCCAGTAGCCACATTTAGCTGTTGTTAATTAAAGCTTAAGCCCGGGAAGGTGGCTCAGTATAAAGTATTTGCCACACAAACATGAATACCTAAGTTCAGTCCTTGGCACCCATGTGAGAGAGCTACATACAGCACCATATGCCTAAGGTTCCATTGTTGGCAAGGTGGAGACAGGAGGATCCCTAGGCTTGTTGGCCAGCCATTGTAGCTGAGGTTGTGAGCTCTGGGTTCAGAGAGACAGTAAGAGGGAGACTGATGGAGGAAGACACGCATAGGCACATGTGCGAGCACACACAAATTCAAACTTAAATTAACAGAACCAAATGAGGTTCTAAACATGGTTCCTTAGAGACATACCAAGTGTCTACAGTGCTATAGAGCATGACATCAGGCCCAGGGATAGAGAGACCCTGCTCGCAATGCCAGCATCTCCATGCAGACCCTTCTCGGAGTTGCCCCTGCTCTGACCCTTGCCAGTCATCACTGAAGGTCACAACTTGCTTCCATTTGTGTGTTCCTATTTGTCTGTCTTCCTTTGTGGGATGAAAGGTTCAACCTTTTAGTAAGATCCTTTTTCTGCATTAAGAATTCACATTGAAGCCAGGAGTGGTAGCACACGCCTTCAGGTGGATGGACCTCTGAGTTCAAAGCCAGCCTGGTCTACAGAGCAACCCTGCCTCAGAAAAGAAAACTGCCTTCACCTTGGGCTCGGGCACTGGCTTAGCAGATAAAGGTACTTGCCACCAGGCCTGACAACCAAGTTCAGTTCCCTGGGACCCACGTGGTAGAAGGAAAGAGCCAAGTCCCACAAGGTGTCTCTGGCCTCCATACACACACAGTAAACAAAAATAGAGTTCTGACAGCTACAGAACACCATATCTTGCCTAGCTCATCTTAGCTATGTTAATAGAACTAAGGAACCTCGATTACAGAGAATGCCCTCCCTTGCCTAATAAGTGTCAGCTCTTCTTCTCTAAAAAGGTCCCTGTTCTTCCATCACAGTCTGGCCACATTACCGGTTATTCCTCACACTGCCAAGGACAAAGACAAGGAATCAGAACTAGGTCCACCTCCCATCTCTGCTGAGCTCAGAGAAGTCCCTCCCTGTGTGTGAGACTAGGGTGTGGATGGTGCAAAGGATAAAGTAGACAATGAGTGCAGGATGCTAGCACATTGCCTAGTGGATGGTGGGAGAATATGTTGGTTGCCTGACTTCATCACTCCCTTTCTCTTGTGTGCTCTGGCCCTTTTCCTAGGAATGGTCAGGCTCTCTGAACTTAAGTCAAATGTTCAGAATTCCAGGCCCATCAAGATAGCCACAGCCTTATCCGATGACATCATCACACAGAGGGAGGACTCAGCCAAGGCTGGAGAGGATGAGGAGCAAGAGACTGCTGAGGTGGAGCAGGAGATGGTGGCCACAGAAGCCCGGCCTCGGAGGCGGAAATCAGCTCGGGTGGCTGAGGCAGTAACCAGAGTGGAGCCAGAGGAGAAGCAGAGAGGAAAGAGGCAAAAAGACTTTGATCTATCAGAACAAAATGAATCTAGTGATGACGAGAACCAGAGCAAAGAAAGAACTCGTGCTGCAGAGGAGGTGTGGACACAGAGTCAACAGAAACTTCTGGAACTGGCATTACAGCAATACCCAAAAGGAGCCTCTGACCGTTGGGACAAAATAGCCAGATGTGTCCCGTCTAAGAGTAAGGTGAGTAACAAGGGGCTGTGCATTGGCGTGGGTGTCCCCATGCTTGTGTCTCCTCACACCCCTCCTTCCCTGCCCCACCACCTACAGGACCTTTTGTTTCACACTTGTCTTCATTCTCTCTTCAGCTTGTGAAATCTGCACACTGCCAAAGTAGAAAGCAGGTCAAGATGCTAAAATGTAGTTCTTCTGCAAGACCAGCTAGTTCTTCTCAAAAAAAAAAAAAAAAAAAAACCCATATGTAAAATAGAACTTAGGCTGGCCAGATGGCTCAGTGGGTAAGACTGCCTGCCATCAAGCTTACACTTTGGGTCAGTCCCTGAAATTCACATGGTAGGAAGAAAAAGCCAACTCCCTCAAGCTGTCCTAACCTCCACATGTGTGCTCTGGCCACACATGCACAGACATGCATTCATGTATGCACACACACAAAATATATATTTTATTATAAATATGTGATATAATGTGGATATGCATACATACGTGTGTGTGTGTGTGTGTGTGTGTGTGTGTGTGTGTGTACGTACATACGTACGTACAAACTTCCCACTGCAGCCTGCCAGCCTACTGGAAAGTTCATCCTACTCAGGAGGGCAGTCTGAGAAAACAGAGCTGGCAAGAAGTGTCCCTGTTCCACAGAAGGCAGAGTAGTACCCCCTGGCCCTGTGACAAGTCTAACCCAAAGGGCCAGTGGGTCCAGTCTCTGGAGTGTCAGGGTAACTCAGTTCTGCATGGTTTGGGCTTAAGAGTCCAACGGTGGCACCTCTCCACCCAAAGGCACCCAAGGGATGTTCATGTGGAGTCAGTACACAACTGACTCTTTTAACACACAACTCTCTATCCATCTTGGTTTTTCTCTGTGTAGCCTTGGCTATCCTAGACTTACTTTGTAGATCAGGCTGCCCCTGAACTCAGAGATCCGCCAGCCTCTGCCCCCTCAGTGCTGGGATTACAGGTGTGTACCACCACATCCAGCTGACTTCGCCCATTTATAATTGATTATCTGCAGCTCTGAGCAGCTTTGAATACATCATTCTCACATACAAGCAGGAAGAAGTGGCCTGCTGAGAGCCAACCTTGGCCTCCCCGCCCTTGTGATTTGCACTTGAGCCCTGGGAGCTCAAAACCAGCTTTCTCCCCAGGCCATCTTCCTCCTTGTAGGCTGTGCTTTGAGTGTGAGGCACCAGGAGCACACGGATGCTCTTTTACATACTTTTCTTTAACTGAACATCTATGTTGGAAAGCCTATCTTGTGGTCATGTGTGTCCCTGAGTGCACAGGTGTAGTTATCTGTCACCTACTTTATGATGATGAAACTGAGTTTCTGAGAAGAAAAATAAACCATTAGCAGTTGATCCCACAGGTTATCCCAGTCTCTCCAGTTGGTTTGCCCCAAGTAATTATTTCACTGAGTTTGTCTAACTTCTTTCATACTCAGCCATTTACATGTGGGATAAATTGAGTTTTGCTCAAAATGAAAGCACTAAAAAGGGAGTGGACCCTTCCTGGAACTTCAGAGCCCACCGTTGTGCTGCTGCCCACTGACCCTCTGGTGCCAACTGCCTGCTCAGAGCTCAGCATTACACACCTGTCCTGGAGAGGGTTGAATGTTGACGCCCTGAAGGCGTGGGTACGGGTGGTGGTGGGTGTGGGGAGGCTCTCACTATAAGAGGCTTGTCCCACATTGCTGCAACCAGCCCCTGTCCGCGCCTGATTGACGGCCTGTTTAGGACAGCAGTCATCTGCCCTGGATCTTGAGTTAATATGCTTATGGACCATAGGGCTGGTATTACATAGATAGAAACAACAGGACCTAAAATATCACTGTGCCCACCTGAGAATAACGAGGCCTCTTCATTCCATCTTGTCTGCCTTAGTCCACTCAAGGGATGGCGGCTTTAGGCGCTCTGAGGTGGCCATTCTGTAACCTGATGGCATGGGGGCGGGCCACTCTGTGCTTGTTGTGTGCTGTGGCTCACAAAGGAAGGTCTCAGCAGCCACCAGAGAGAGGCACAACATCCAATGCCTTGGGTTCTTGGGTTCTGGGATGGGATGGGATGAGGTGGCAGATACTGCTGTGATAGGAGCAGTTACCAAGCTGCTCTCCGTAGAAAACTGCTTTTTTTTTTTTTAAAAAAAAGATTTATTATATATACAAGGTTCTGGCTGCACATATGCCTGTACGAAAGTAGAGGGTGGCCACCATGTGGGTGCTGGGAATTGAACTCAGGACCTTTAGAAGAGCAGCTAGTGCTCTTAACCTCTGAGCCATCTCTCCAGCCCCGAGAACTGCTCAACTGTCACCCTCAATCAGCACCTTGACCTTGTAGCAGGTCTTCTCTGACCAGGTCTGCCTGGGACCAGCTAGGCTTTCATAGAATGATCAAGAAGGTTCCAAAGGAAGTGAACACAAGGCTTCCTCATTAGGACCGGGCACCAACCAGCAGACAAGTCCCAGTGAGCTGACCACACCAGGGCACTGACCCAAGAAAATAACTGTTACTGCCTGTCTCTTTTTTTCTCCCCACAGGAAGACTGTATTGCTAGATATAAGCTGCTGGTTGAACTGGTCCAAAAGAAAAGGCAAGCTAAAAGCTGAATCTTCTGGAAGATGACTATGACTTCAGAAATCTCATGCAGGAAATTTGCATTTTGTACCTCAGTATTTCTAAACGTCATGTGCCTTAGTAAAAAAAAAAAAAAAAAAAAAAAAAAATCAGCTAGAGGTGCTGTTTGCAGGCCTTCCTTGTGTGTTGGGGGAGGGATGCGGTACTCTGCAGATTTAACTCCCCCTCCCGCAAAGTTTACTGTGAGCTTTCAAATAGTGTTTTAGTGAGCAGGCAGATAGGGGAGCATGCGAACAAACTAACAGGAATGGAGCTGGGTGTGGTGGCCACACCTTTACTCCCAGCATGTAGGAGGCAGAGGCAGGAGGATCCCTGTGAATTTGAGCCTGGTCTATATAGTGAGTGCAGGACAGCCAGGGTTAGACAGTGAGACCCTGTCTCAAAGAAAACAAAAACAAAACGTAAACAAAAAAGTAACCAAAGAACACAGAGTCAATTCATTGCTGGGACTGAGGAGCAGTAAGACAAGGTTACTGAGACGCACCAGCCTGGCCTCAAGCTGGCTGGTTGAAGAGCAAGCAGAGGGCATCTTAATTGGTTAAGAAAAAAGGTCTGAATTAACTAGAGTATGGCTGACACAGTGTCTGGTCTGGGAGCTGAGGAGATGTTCTCTTTCTCAGCGTCTACTGTACTGTCTACTCCTGTTGAGCCCTCCTCCTCTGATCATGCCTTTACTGCCTGTCACTTGCTGGTGCATGCAGTGTGCCTACGTGAAAAGCACGGAAGTGCACAGAACACACTTAAGGAAAACGATGCCGTGTCTGAACAGGACTGAAATAAGGAGGCGGAGGTCACCTTTCTGCCCTGTAAGTATCCCCACACAGGAGGACTTGGAGCCAGGTAAGCCCATGCCCTCCCCTGAGCTCAGACAACAAGGGAAGCCTTAGGCCTCTTAGCTTGGGCAAAGTGCTGGTTCCCAAAAGAGAAGCTGAAAAGTGGAAAAGCAACTTGTGTGCTGAAGCAGGAGTTCCCTCCTCTCAGCTCTGTGGGAAAGGGACCATGGAGACATGAGGAAGAGAAGGTCACTCTGGCCCAGCAGAGATGGGACCAACAAGACAAGGCAGACCCCAGTAGTACTGCCCACCCTTTCCAGTCGTGGACAAGCAGCTCTTCCACACGGCTTCTGATGGTCTATAAAGTGGCCACTATACATTTTAAGCTGACTCTGTCCCACCCCTACCATCTAGGGCAGACAAGCATGTAAGAGAAAGTAAATTGCCTCAGCCCAGCTGTGACATCTATGAGAACCCTGCTAAGTCACCCTTTGCAGTCACAGTATTTTTGTGTCTCTGTCATCTCTGCCCCAAATTCTAGTATACATTTCTGGGCTTCTGGAATCAAACGCATCTTATGGCAAGACACGGTGATACACACCCGTGATCCTAGCACCCAGGAGGCAAAGAGGAGGGGCTGCAAGTTTGAGGTCAGCTTGGTCTATATGCTGAGTTGTAGGCCAGCCAGGGCTGCACAGTGAGTTTCTTCCTCTAAAGCACCTTGTTGGGACTGGGCCCTAAACCTGCTTACCCTCCTTCAGACTCCTGTGCCCACCTGGGCTTCCAAGAGCCATTCACTACAGAAGTCTGAATGCTAAAGGCCTGGGTTGCTGTAGGACCAAGACAGGGACATAGATTAGACTCCTACCGCCCAAAGGCAGAGGGGAGTGCCTTCCACAGGCCTGTCCGCATACCTTGGGACCAACCACTGCGCTGTGACCCTTTCTTAGCCCCAGATGCACAAACTCTGGGATACAGGTGACCACAAGTCTCCACCTCACCAAGAAACTCCCTGTGCTCCTGTCACCTCTTCAAGTGCCTTCCCTTACTTTTCTTCTCTCTCCTCCCACCCATCTTCTTTACTGTTGGTGCTTCTTTGTTCTTTAGGCTAGGGAGAAGTTGGTAGTGGCCCCAATCATGGGAAATCTTTTTGTCCTTATTAAAATGAGAGAGGCCTACCTAGTGTCCCTCATGAGTGGGTCCTGCCAACCCCATCTCTAGCCACATCTCCAAACCTTGTACAGCTGCTCACCAGGGGGATTCCAACTGGGCACCATCCTCTACGGCTGTGGACTGTCCTTGAGGCACTGTCTTTTAGAGTATAGGACAGTCTTGTGTTAACAATGGATGGGTCAGTTGGACACCTGACAACAGCCAGGGCCCTTTTGAGAGTAGCCGCTAGGCAACAGCCTGCTTTGGGTGACATCCCCATGAGTGAGATTTCTCTACAACTCCACCTTATACATGCTCAGGTCTGGTTCTCTGTGGCCACACCTGGAAGGAGATGGGAGAGACATCTTGAGCTGTCACTTTCAGTCCCAACTCCTCTGAAAAACCAGAACTGTCCTAAGGTTCTGCTGGTTAGGAATGGCAGATGACAATCTGTGTGAAGGCGTTGAGTACCCACCCAGTTTCTCAAGAGCAGTCAGTTTTGGTGTTTTGCATGGCTACCCAGGCTTCTCAACTGTCATTAAGTATTACCAGCGTGAGTGGCAGGCCAGGAGAGGCTCCCTCCATGTGCTCACATCCCTACCTTGGGTCCTTCATCTTTGGGTGACTTCGTTTTCTTCAGGTGGCCCAAGCCACACAAGACACTCATACACACTTCAAGAGGCCACTGAGCAAGTGAGCTACAGGACCTACACTTGATCAGAACATGGCACATCACAAGACAAGCTGGGCAGAGCGTCCCTTTAAAAAGCCAGGCTAAGGGCTCTCAATGTAAGGGTCACACTGAGAACCCCAAGGCTGCCTATTGCACACTGGGAGAAGTGGATCTCGGGAACATGGTTCCTCGCTCAGTGGGGATGGAGAATTCTGGTAAGAGGATAGAGGCCCTGAGGCCAGGATGGTCCATCCTTCACAAGCCCTAGTCAGTGTCCCGAGCAGAATCCCTCACAGTGAGATTCACAGGCACAGAAGGTCCGATTGGTTGCCAAATGGGAGACTGCAAAAGAAACAGGTGTTTACTGCATCCAAAGCACATGTGTGCAAGGGCTAAGGAAAGCACTGACCTGCTTACAGCAGGAAGTACCCTGATGGGAGCAGGGTATGGTCTTTTTAGTTAGCTCAAGGAAAAACAAAACAAAACAGGCTCATCACACAGATTGAGATAAAGGAAATAAATTTGATTCCTGGGAGATGCCTTGGTGGATAAAGCCACTAGTTAACAAGCCTGGTGGGCCAACATCACTCTCCAGAAGGCACAGGGTCTCAAAAGTTTGTCCTCTGACTTCCGCTTTCATACTGTGCTGCATCATACACAACCCAGCCCACCACTACACATGCACACAAATTAATGCAATTTAAAAATTTAGGAGACTTTCTTGCTTTTGTTTGAAACTTTAAAACTTCTAAAAAAGGTTTTTGCTGTTGTTTTGCTTTACTTGTGGGTTTGCTTTTGTATTTTGGTATGAGTTTTCTGCCTTTGGGTGTGTCTATGTGCCAGAAAAGGATCCTGGATCCCTGGACCTGGCGTTAGGGTTGTAAATCACCACGTATGTAGGCGATGTAAAGTGAGCCTTGGTTGAAGGAAACTGCTTCCAAGCAAGAGGTGCCCTTCACTGGCAGCAATGTGCTGTCTGGCTATGCCCAGCTCTATACAATGACATCTCAATACTCAGCATATTATTGTTAGTGAATGAGTGCTGAGGACAGCGCCTGAGGCAGGAAGGGCAATTCATGCCTCCCAGGAGGAAACACACATCTCATACAAGTAGTTTCAAGGAAATCACATGAATCAAGTTGTGTAACCCGGTCCAGAAAACACAGTTCAGACACTTCATATCTCTAGTGTCAAGTTTGCAGCACACAAAAAGCCAGTGAAAAGCTACTTGGTGTGAGTTCTCTGGACCTCTCTTCGTGGAGAAACTAGCACATCTGTCTCCCGACCTCTGCTCTCTTCCAGCACTGCTTTCCCCATCAGCCTGTCTTGGTGCCCATGCTTTGCCTCTTGCCATGTTCAGCTGCTGACAGCAGAAGTTTAGCTACAGGTATGTTCAAAAGCTCTTTCCTGCTTCCCATCAGACTCCCACGCTGCAGGGCCACCATGCTCCTCTTTGCCATCACCCATTCCTTCTCCCAAGCCCACACAACCACCACTGCATCACCAGCCAAGGTGCGGATCATGGTGGCGGAAACTGGACAGGACTGATTACCAGGAAATTAAGCAACAATAGAAAGTTAAGCTCCTCTTTCATAAATGCCACTTAATTCAAGTAAAAAAGCAGGCCAAAATCTATGTGTATACAACATTTTAACTATAGGAACTTACTGTAAGGGGAAATGTTTTAAAAAGTGGGATATGTGTGTGTACCTGCGCATGCACATTTCATAAAAACCAGGAAAAGTCATGGGGGTGGGGGTCTCTTTTTTCTAGGCCTGTTTGAGAACAAGGTGCTAGGTTTCATTTCCTTTGCTGCAAACATTGAGAAAGGAATAACTGTAGCCTGGATCATAACATAGTCAGAGACAGAACTTCCTGGCTGGGACACAGTTCAGTAGTAAAAGCACTTGCTAACCTCTCTAAGGCCCAGACCCTAGTTCCAGTACCGCAGAAGTACTTTCCTGAGCCTCCTGCCTCTACCTCCCAAATGCTGACATGACAGGCCTGCACCACCACACCCATCTGCATCTGTCTCCTGTGGGTTTTCAATCCAAATACATGGCCCACATAAGAACAGACCCCTGTTCCCAGTTCCAGGAACTGTCCAGAGCTGTGGGGATTATCCTTTTATTCCTTTTGTTGGGACAGCCTAACGTCGTGACTAGGTAGAGTGGAGCAAGCCTCAGACCACAGCGCAGGCGTTACTGGAATTGTGGGCTGGAGATTACACAGGTTACACCCAAAATAGAAAATACAAACAAAACAAGCCCCAAGCCCACTAATTTTGTGCCCTGATCTCCCTGATCTCCATGGCTTCCCTGCCCAGTGCTTGACATGACAGACTCACAACCCCAAGATATGGTGTTAAGTTGCTCACAAAGTTGCCAATGCCAAGTGCTGTTCAGGGCCCAGGTTGCCCTGGGAAGCACTCCCACCCCAAAAGCAGCAAGCCATGTGTCCTAGGTTGCCAGGATACAGGAGCCACTCTCTCAGTTAAAACAAGGCACTTTTAAAACAAGCCTCGGGCTAGATTTCTTTTTCGTGGTCACTCAGTTCTTAATTAGCAAATCTCTGTATTCTGATATAACTATCCTTAGAGTCAAGTATGGTATACCCAAAGGGTCATTAAACACATCCATATATTTCTCTTTTATAGAATGCCCCGAGTTTACTCTAAATATGTGAACAACAATTTAGTTTTTAATCAAGTGTGCATACAACTTTTTAAAAATGTGCCACAATTAAATATCTTCTTTGAAGCTCTTCTCACTGTGGACACCCACACCCAGCATCACCCGCAACTCTGGACACGGCTGCTCAGCTCCACGCTGTTCTGCGTAGCCTGCCCCTGAGAAGTCAGACAACTCCAGGATGACTATACTGAAGCTCCCAACAAAACATGCCCACAGCACTGGGGAGTGCCACACACATGAGGTCTGTGAGTTCAAGACAGCCAACTCTCCAAAAAAGAAGGGCACAGGGCTATAAACAGCATTAAATTTTATTAACAAAAACTTTGTACATTTTAATACATGTGGAATTTTACATCTAAGTAAAATAACAGCACATTCAAAATTTACCATTTATACAAATTGTTACAGAATAGCAACCAGTGGGTTAAATAAGTAAAATAAACCACACTGATTCTTTTAAATTATCTACAAAAGGTTTGACTTTCTTTAAAATTCCCCTGAACATATAAAAATAAATTAATTTTACTTTTCAATTAAATCTACCAATTAGAAATATTACAAATCAAAATATCAATGTTATGAATTTTTCACATTACAAAACAGATTCACAAACCTTATTTACAGAAGTGAGGTAAGAACTGTGCAGTGCCACCAGGAGACACTGCAGAGCGAGCACGTTCTTCCAGCTAAGGACACAGTGGAGGTCGAACTGCAGCTGGGCCTTTTCTACTAGTATTTCATGCATTTCAGAAACAGATCAGTGATTATATCCCCAACTGTTTAACCTACCAGTCTGCCATATTGTCACAATCAAGAGCATGACTACCCGAAGTCAAAGACAGGTTTTAGGAACTGTGGTGGCCCATTTGTTCCCATGGGCAGTTTTGAGAGGTTGATGAAATAAAAGAAGTATAGACACCTTTCCCAAATGCACTTGTTAATGTGGACAATTACCCAGGTTAGTAGTTTGCCTGAGCTCTCTACAGTGGCACACGAAGTCTCAGCACAGGCAGGAGCACGGGGAAGGCTGCTGCCACAAGTGGCCTACCCTGCTGTCTCGAGCCCTCCAACCCACAGAGGTCCCAACAGGCACTTGATTAAGGCCAGACCTGACCAGCAGTTTCCACCTTGGTGTCTCTTTATGGTATTGATCTGGTTCTCCCAGCAGCCTTAGAACTCGCTTAAACTCAAGATCTCTTTTAAATAGAGTAGGTTTTAACTCTTTAAGGGGGAAAAAAAAAAAAAAAAAAAAAGCCTGGGGTTGGGGCGCAGATGTTTCCATCCTAATTTGATCACCAAATGGACAAATCTCAGAAGAAAAATTTTAAAGCAACATTTGCAAAGCCCCAGTTCAGGATCTGTATAATCACAATATTTAATGAATACAAATCCAGGAGAAGAAATCAGACAGTTCTTAAAACTTAAGATCTGTCCCGTGGAGCAAGCACACTCTATCCCAAATAAGACATTTCATATTCGAACTTTTATAATAAAACCAAGTGGTTTGCAAAAGGAATAAGTCTTTCGTTTTACTATTTGTATCTCCAGTTTATAACAAAGCTAGCTGTGAACCAAGCACATTACATTTTTCTTGGTTTGATAAATTCATTGCGTCTGAATTATTTCATTGACAAACAAGTTATTAATTTTTCTTCCAAAGGTCAAACACTTTGTTAAGGGATGAGGATATAGGAATTCCATTTCAGTGCAACAAAGCAACAAAGTTAATCAGAGCCTTACAAGAGCATGTGTGGCATCCTTCCCTGTGCGTTCCCCTGCCCTTCTTCATAGCTGTGGCAGACACTGCAGCAGCCAGTGAAGCGCACACCAGCAGGAGAGGCAAGTTCAGATGCTTTTCAAGTGTCAACTTTTCTCTTGAGCTACAGGCCCGGCTTTATCACTAAGTCTCTGCAGTTTAAAACAAAAATTAGAGGCATTAGTTCAACCAATTTTTCCCAAGACACTCTGAGACCGTACCTACTTCAATGTATTTCTTCTGAAGTTTGCTACTATTCAGCATCATGAACATCAATTCTTTAAGAAGGACTTCAAAAACAGTATACTGGGCATATGTAAAGGCACAAGGGTGGTGTGCCCATCCTTGGATACGATTCCCAGAGGAAGAGAATGCAGCTACAACTTTTCCAGATCCACCTTTCCACAGGAGAAGCCACAGTATTAACCTCACAGATGTGTATGTCCTCTGAGCTTTGACCTCTCTTACCTGTTGCCTATAGTAAGTGGGGCTCAGCCTATCATGTTAGGAACCGAAATCACACATGACACTGTAATCCATGGACCCTAGTACGTGACACGACTCCTTAACTTCCCCGAGTCCAGCTTTCCTGTTAGGACTCTGTTGTGTTTGTTTTGAGATTGGGTCTCAGCCAGGTGTGGTAGCACCTGTCTTAATCGCAGCACTGGGAATCAGAGGCAGGTGGATCCCTATAAGTTCAAGGCCAGCCTGGTCTACATAGTGAGTTCCAGGGCTGCATAAAGACCCTGTCTTGGAGACTCCAAGAGAGGTGGGAGAAGGACTGAGGCAGACAGACATAGATGAAGATCTGACTTGGGCCTCAAACTAATGGTCCTCCAGCTTCAGCCGCCCAAGCAGCTGCGCTGATAGACACGTGCCGGCCATCTTCCGGGCTAATTATCCTCGGATTACTTATTGTGGTTCTTCCATTAAAAACTAATCTATTCTTAATATGGGAAATATCCATGAGCAAAAGCATGGGAAATTGTATCAAGTGTCCACATAAACACAGAATCACTGATGGGAAAGGGCACAGGGTTCCTGGTCACAGTGGTCACGGTCAGAAGGCAGGCACGGCAAGAGGACAAACAAAGCTCTTAACAGTCAGCTAGGATCTTGAACCAGTATTCATTACTAAATTAAAACTACTGTTTTGAAGGTTAAAACTAAAACCGCAAGTGAAAAGTCTTAATGTAGCTGGACACAGTAACATCAGGACTCATATTTGCAGGTCAAACACCACCCTTGACTGCTTTCCTGTCCTGGCACCGGACCCCATACCCTCCACTGCATACCTTCCTACAACATGCAGGCTACCCATGTATCCACACCACGCTTCACCCGTATCCTATAAGGGTGAGATGCTATGACTTAAAAACTATAAAGTCAACAAATTTTAATTTTTATATACTATTAAAACTGTTATTGCAATTAAGCTTTTAAAGATTTAGGTGTATGTGTGCACCCACCTGTGGGTTGATGCATATGTGTGGCAGGTGCCATGGGATTCCTGGAGCTCTAATTACAAGTGGCTGAGAAAGGGGTGCTGGAAACTGAACCATCTCTCCTGCACAGCAACATCATTTCTCAAGGAATCAATCTGGTAGAATGGAATCTTGGCCTAATTTTGTATATTTCCCATATCAAAAATGTAATTCAATTTTTAAACAAAATAATCAAATACATAAAATTAAATGGAGAAAAGTTCTGTAACTAGCCAAATTCAAGTTTCTTCTTTAAAGAGGGGACAAGAGAAAGAAAGAAATCTGTTTTGAACGGGCTGTTTCACCTATCTTGCTAACTGAAACATTTTGGAAAATACTCTATTATCAATGGCCTTCAAACCTTATATGCAAATTCGAATTGGTATACTTAAGGGACATGCAAATTAAACTGGCTTAGACCCTATGTTTACAATATCCAGCTGCTAAAACAACTGGTTTTAAGAAGGAAACTATCAGAGGAATGGTGTGTAAAAAGACTTTAAAGACCATCCACCCTGTGAACCCAGCCTCTGAAGTGCAGCATACTTACTGTGACTTTCTGGCTGGTGCTGTCCCCGTGGATGGTGAGGAAGGGGTTGGTAGTGGCCGTGTGAAGTGGGGGCGCCTGAGCGCCTGCAAGGAGGTTGTTGATGGGGATCTGTGTGGGCCCCGGGAGCTGCAGCTGCTGGAGCTCGGGCGGGTGGTGCTGCTGCTGCATCAGCTGGTACAGGAAGGCCTGATGCTGTTCCTTCAGCAAAAGTTAAGACACAAGATAAGCTTCAGCCAAAGGACAGCAAAAGCCTGCCTTCTCTATTTCTTTCTCCTACAGTATTGTTTGTTTAAAAGTAAAGCACAGTCTCACTACTGAGAAAACAAGAACTGTGTGTGATGGCACAGGCCTTTAATTTCAGCACTGGGCAAGCAGAGCAGGTGTATGGCTATCAGTTTCAAAGCTAGCGAAGTCTACATAGTGCTACACCAGCCAGGGCTACATGGTGAGGTCTGTTTAAAACAGAATAAGGAGCCACATCTAGAGAAGCAAGTGCACTAGGTAATAACCCAGCACCACCTGAGAAATGCCCAGTTTTTATTTAGTGATCGACTGAATGAATGATTGATTTGCATTTTTCAGGACAAGGTCTCTCTGAGTAGCCCTTGCTGTCCTGGAACTCGCCCTGTAGATCAGACTGGCCTAGAACCCGGAAGATCTGCTTGCCTCCCAAGTGCTGGGATTAAAAGCGTGATCCACCACCGCCAGCTGAATTGCCTATTTTAAAAACACAGCAAGCAAATACAGAAGTGTATTTACATGAGGCTAACCATAATGAACACAGAGAACAGGAAACAGCAGCAGTCAGGGTGCTGTGCTGCTTGATTTTGGTTAACACACAAGTAGGTCATCTGAAAAGAGACTCTCCATTGAGAAAATGCCTCCATGAGACAGGCCTATAGGCAAGTCTGTTGGGCACGTCGTCCTGGGACAGGTAAGAAAGCAGACTGGACAAATCATGAGGAGCAAGCGAGTGTAAGCAGAGTTTCTCTGTGGCTTCTGCTTCAGTTCCTGTCTAAAGTCTCTGCTGTGGTTTCCCTAGATGACAGGCAAAATAAACCCATTCCTCTTTAAGTTGCTTTAGCCAGTGTTTTGTCATAGTAACAGGAACAAACTAATACAGGCTGAGTCACATTACAATTAGCTACTTTAGAGTTCATCACATGGGCCAAACCCTGCCCATAATTCTTTTCAAACATTTCTGAAAGTTGCCATCCACTCCTAACAGAGGTATTTCCTTGCTGCAGTTCTGAATTCTTCCTTTCAGCGAGCATAGAGTCCATTCAAGACCGATTTCCTGGGTGCTGACTACAGGCACTGTATTACTGCTTGGGACAGATGGCAGAGGGCAGCCCCTGCCTGCCTAGGGAATGCGAAACAATGTTATAGTGTGCTTGTTGATAAGAGGACGCTGAGTCAGTCAGAGAGCAGCCGTCAGGGCAGCACTGCCGCCACATGTATTTCTAGGGCCCCAATGAGAGCTTGTATAGCAAGATCCTAAATCTGAGAGCCCAGGGAGGATGGCAGGCAGGAGGGATGAGAAGGACACGGGGCTTCTACCTGGACTCTTAGAGGAAGCTGTCAAATCAGCAGAGCTTTTGAGCAAAGGAGGGGAGTAGGGAGAACACATGGTCTGAAACTCTTTATGGAGAGTGCCTGCTTCTATGTACTGGATGCTGGGATTAAAGGTTGTGTCACACCACGCCTAGTTAAATGACAAGGGATTTCTTGAAGTCACTGTAGTATTTAAAAAAAAAAAAAGACTGTACAATTTTGACTTAAGCAACTGAGTGGGCAGGCAAGCAGGCTTGTTGTGTAAGACTTATGGTAGCACAGTCTAGGACATGCTTAAAGTGCCCTTCAGGGTGTGCAGGGGGTCTAGACAGAAAGCAGGTGGATCCAGAGGTCTAATCTGAAGCCATAGACACCCATGCACAGACCAAGCTGAAACATCTGAGAGCCAAGGAAACTGCTGAACTCGACTCATACCTAAGAAGGTTAAAAGAAAACAAGAAGGCCCAAATTGGGGGGAGTATGTTCAACTGTCAAATGTGACTGCCAGGTCAGGAAGTGTAGGAGGATGACCAGTGAACTTCCAAGTCTACCACCATCTATGTGAGACAAACAGTGATGGTGATGGTGGGCGGCAAAAAGAGGGTAAGTTTCCAGGTGTGGGGGCGCACGCCTGTAATCCCAGCACTCAGAGAGGCAGAGGCAGGTGCATCTTCTTGAGCTCAAGGCCAGCCTGGTCTACAAAGCAAGTCCACAACAGGTAAAGCTATACAGAGAAACCCTGTCGCGGGGGTGTGTAAGTTTTCAGTTTTTGAATTCACCTCCTGATCCTCTTGCCTTTGCGTCCCTGGTGCTAGAATTACAGGTACGTGCTACTCTATCCCATACACTGAAGTGTTAGACATATCCTTAATCTACATTTTTATTTTAGAACATGTAAGTTAAAGGTAGATTTGCTGACAAGTGCCTGAGATCCAGTACTTGAGGGGGCTGAGGTTGGAGGACTATGAATTCAAAGGCAGCCAGGGCTACGCATCAATATCATGTTGCCAATAAAAGGCACAATGTCTGTATTTAATATGTATATTCTCCCATATAATTTTAAATCACTGTTAGAATACAAATAACATAAAATAGTTGTACAGTGTTGTTTAGGGAATTGTAGCAAAAGACAGAAAAACGGAAAGAAGAAAAACAAAGAAAGAAGTCTATACAGGTCCAGTATAGATACACATTTTTTAATATTTCTGATTTGCTAATAAAGAAACTGACAGATGGGTCTGAAAACTTAGCTGTATGTGATAATGGAATTACTATTTCTCAGGAAAACTATTTTCCTTCGGTTCCGCTACATCTCTGTAAAACCCAACTCTTCAGGTTTCCTCTTTGTCTTGTTCTCATCAAAATACGCTAAAATTCTACAGTTTCTTACCAGAGATGGCACTATATTACGATATCATTGTCTGGTTAGTGACTCCTGTTTCTCCTACTGGGCCCATCTTCTCCCTCCTAACACAAACTGTTTCCATACAACAACTAATCTTTCTAAATCCTTAATCCTTATCATGTCATTCAGTTCAATATTCCTCAATGAATTCTTTAAGAAAGAAAGTTATAGCATGAACAAAGCAAGGTCAGCACAACTGATCTGACTATTAGAGACAGGAGACAGAACAACGTTTCAAATATCATCTCCCAAGGAGCTTGGATCAGCCCATCTAAAGCAAGCTGGTGGCAGTGTCATGGTGGGATGCTAGTCCAGCAAGCCTGTCACGTGTGAGGCCTCAGGTTCTATTCCCAACACCACAAAAGTAGTAAAATATCCCTCCCCTCACTTCAACTCTTGAGACATGTAATGCCCGCCCAAATCCTACTTCACTGTCCTTGGGATTGACTATGATGGAATGTGCACTCACTCACTACCTCTCCTCTCAGAATGAACTGCCAAGAAACTACAGCTTGTATTCCCATCCCTAGAGCCCAGTCAGCACAATTCATGTTTTAACATTTGTAAACCAATCGACCAATGTAATCGTACAGGTATGCCAAAGGATACACACTCACAAGGCAGGTACCTACACCATCATCAGTGTCTACTATAGTCTACACCACCAGATCCTGACAAATAAAACATGGTCAAACAAAGAACTTACGGGTGTGAGCTGCTGGGAGTTTAACAGCTGCTGGAACTGCTGCTGCTGAATCAGCATCTGTCTCTGCTGGTCGGAAAGCAATCCTAGTCCCGAGGCGCTGAAAAACAGTGCAACCCTGACCTCCTGTGCCCTTCTCAGGGTGTGATGTCAAAGGCAACCTCTTCACTGGGCAGTTAACAATTTTGGTTTTTTAACTACTATAAAATTTGATTATGTACAAATCATTCTTCCTCCCTATACACGCAAACTAAACTGTCAAGTAAACAGGAACTCACTGTCAAGAAGTTAATTTAAACAGATACAAACTTAAACACAAATTTGTGTGTTTGTAAGAAAGTGTATGTAGTAATCATCTGTCCTTCACTTCATCAAAATCTGTGATAGAGAATTATCAAAATTGTGCTTTTAAATCTTGAAGAGCCAGTGTCATGTGACTGCCACAATAGTATCTTTTCAACATTTAGGATACATGTATATAATAAAAAGAAAAAAAAAAAAACATTTTAACACAGATAGCCAAGATCAGGACTAACATTCTCAACATAGAATATATTTAATAATGATACTGAAATATTTTTAATTGAATCATATCAATTTAAAAAATAAACATATTAGCCAGGTGGCGGTGGTAAACGCCTTTAATCCCAGCACTTGGGAGGCAGAGGCAAGCAGATATGTGAATTCAAACCAGCCTGGTCTACAGAGTGATTTCCAAGACAGCCTAAGCTACACAGAGAAACCCTGTCCCAGAAAACCAAACCAAAAGAATAACACAAACACCATGCTATAAGTAGTAAGCGCTTACTTAATTTTCCCTATAGAATGTCTACACTGATAACATGTTGCATGAAAAATGAAACAAGATGGTGATGATGGTGGTGATGGTGATGATAATAATCATACTGAAATAAGTCTCTTACCTGTTAGTCAGTGCAGTGGCCGGCATTGGATGTGCTGCATTAGGTGGTACACTGGTGTGGGTAAGGGGAGCAGGGTTCTGGGATATTGTGACAGGGGTCTGAATAACACCATTTAAAGCTCCTACAATGCCGTTAATTGCCAGTTGGTTACCTGGCAAAGCTCCAATTATTCCACCCACTGCAGACACAGCAGGAATGGTGGACGTTACAGTCTGCATTCCACTAGCTAGCGCCCCTACTGTCACACCATTGACCTGCTGAACCCCACTAACTCCTGAGCCTGGCTGAGCTGGACTCTGCCCAGCAGGAGGGGGGGTAGAAAGAGCAGAAGAGCTGCTGGTGCTTTGTCCACTGGAAGTTAAGTCCTAATGTAAGAGAGAATAGAAACCTAAGTCGGAAAGAGCACAGCAAAACTGCTTAATATAAATTAAAATCACTGAATGTAACATTGTGTAATGTTCCTAAGGAAAACGCAAATGAACACAACCACAAAAAATAATTACCTGATTTAAGACAGGAAGAGAATTGTCAGGTAAAAAGCTATTTCCTATATGTGGGCTCTTACTGCTGTTCAGTGCATCAGTAGGAGCTAGAAATAGTAAAAGATAAAAAACACATCCCTGGTTAGGTTAATTTATTGTGTGTAAGATTAAAGACTATTTTAAAGTATATGCTGAATCCCGTAGTCCTCATATTCCTAACACCAATTGGGGCAGAGGGGAGGTAGGAGGGGAGAAGGCATGTATTGAATGCTGTAGCTTTAAATCAATAATAAGATCATTACATTTAAATAAATTTTACAACAACCCATCATTTGATTCCAAGGTCTTCATATAGCTGATAACCAATTATTTATTATGTAGATGGCATTAAGAGTCTATCCTAAACTATTTTTGTACTCACCGGTTTGTGCTGAAAATGTGTGTATTTGATGAGACGGACTGGGGTTTGTCGTTATCGCTGGGAAAGGCACTGAAAGCTGTGCATTTAGTAACTGAAGACGTTCTTTTTTAGCAGTCAAGTTTTTAATTTGTTCTTCTAATCTTCGATTTTCAACTTGAAGTTGGTGTAATGACTTCAGCATTCCTAAAACTGACAAATATTTGTGTAATTTTTTTTAAGACAACTCCACTCTCTAAGCATTTTATGGTCATAGTGTCAATTGGTTCAGACATAAAAATGTGAAAATTTTGTAGACTGATACTAAATGACTGAGGTTTAGTCCTGGGTTGGAGTATAGATACAAACATCATGCTATACTAAGCATATATACACAAACAAAGGCTGTGCCTACATGTGCCATAAGGGAGCTTTGCTGCATATATCCCAAATAAACAAAACTCCAACCCCAATCAGGTTCAAGCAGTTTTTATCCTCAGAAAAAAATGACGGCATTTTTATTTTCCTCAAAATAAAACTTTTATTTTAAAAAAAGCAACTTAATTAAAATTTCAAAGTACTTTTCATGATTTTTTTAAAATAAAAGGCAAAATTGCCAAGAGTTACAATAGGAAAATCCACACCAATATCCTTTACTTAGGAACACGTTTTGTTAGTTGTATAGTCTAAGCATGCAGGAGCTGGGGATGCAGTCCATGGGAGAGCGAGCATGCACTTGGCATGCACAGGGAGGGGCCTGGGTAGAATCTCCAGAACTCAAAATGATAACCGCAGCAGTAGCATCAACTAAACATGCCACCAACACCTGGCAGAAAGCCTGCCATGCCAGCTGCTCAACCTGTCTCTCCACAGGCTCCCCAGCAGGGAGCGCTGTATCTGTACCCCTGCCTCTTCTGTCTTTGGGAGAAAGGCCTCATCATCTGTTAACAAGCTTTCAGCCCTGACTGATATTGTGTTAATTCCTCCAAGGCTTAGACTTCCAACTGCCAATCAAGAGCATTGCTGTTAGGGCTCGGTGATAGACACTGTAAAAACTCAGGTGTTAAAAAAAAAGTTGTATTTGCTTAACATGACCTCAAGGCATTCCAAAGACCCTCTAGTATTACAAGACTAAACTTTTATCCCCTTAATTAAGGTTCCCAGATGAGTCACAACAGCACAGTTAGTCCTCTATCTATCATGTTTAAAGGGTTTTCCCCACACCAGTATCTTCACAACCAACAATTTAGGGCACCATCCATAAAAATATCAAATCAAGGCACTTGGCTCACTAGCAATTTTTTAAGCCTTATTTCCATAAAATAAAGCAGTGAGAGTTTAAATACCAAAATGATAGAAACCACCTGCTATTTACCTCACTGTTCCAACTCTGCTTTTTTGGTGTTTTTCCACTCTGGGATTAATACTTAAAACCATTAAGTATTAAATATGAATATACAACATATACCATATAATTTCATATGTATGGTTAAATATAATTAATATAAAATATATTATAAAATTTACTAATTAATTTTCCTTTTGTGGGCAACAGGGTCTCACCAAGTAGCCCTGGCTGTCCTAGAATTCTCTACATAGACCAGGCTAGCCTCAAACTCAAGAGACTTCCCTGCCTCTGCCTCCTGAGATCTGAGATTAAACGAGTCTACCACCTGCTTCTACTTCTTAAGTGCCAGAATTAAAGACAGGTATCACCATTTCTAGTCCTTCAAATTGTAAGCAGATACCTAGCCATACTTAAAAGAAGATGTCTGGGCATGAGAAGATTTTCTCAAACACTAAGCCAAGAAGAGATAACCTGTATTTTCACAAGTCAACGAGAACAATATATAGCATGATAGAACAACAGCAGCAACGTTGCATTTCAACCAGTAAACAGCGAACAAAAAGCACTTAGGGCAATTTTTTCAATTTTTCATGTCATTTTTCTTCATTAACAACCGTAGGATACAGGCACAGCTTTACTCCCAATTTCTCAAATAAGAAACTACAGAACTTTAAAAAACAAACAAAACAAACACAATTTGCCCAGGACATTGTTAATGACAAAGTCAAGTTCAGAGTTAACACCATCGAGTCAGCTCTGCCAGACCACAGCATATGCCTTCTCTAATTATAGACGGTACATGCCATAATGTCATTCATTTGGGTAAACAGTTTCTTCTGCATCCATTAATCTATGTGTTGTTCTTGTTCCATCCAACTATCCCTTTTTTTTTTTTTTTTTTTTTTTTTAAACTTACTTATTTATTTGCTTGCTTGGCTGGTTTGATTTTTGGGGACAGGGTTTTTCTCTGTGTAGCCCTGGCTGTCCTGGAACTTGCTCTGTAAACCAGGCTGGCCCCAAACTCAAAGAGATCTGCCTGCCTACCTCTGCCTCCCGAGTGCTGGGATTAAAAGCGTGCACTGCCACCACCCGCCTCCAACTGCCCATTTTTAAACACAAGAAAATGAATACTTACTGTCACTAGGAGTACCCTGCTCTAATAAAAACTGCTGTCCTTCACTCCACTGCCTCTCCAAAAGTTGTTCAATACTTGCTGCTACTGGAGGCAGATTTTCCAAACTACTATTGCTTGGTTGATCATAGCGAATCTGTAAGTTGCTCACAGGGGATCTGTCAAAAACATTAATTCTCAAGTTAAAAAGAAGGGAATGCTTGTAAGCAGCCATACCCATCAGTTTCTAGCATCATGCTTTCCTGTACAAATTTTCTGGCACCAAGTGGCCTGTGGCAGAACTAACAGATCTCATAAAACTGTAATTGAGTTATTATCATTCTTCCTCCCTAAATTATAAAATAGCTGAACCTAATTAATTAGTAGAAAACAAACGGCCAACATTCTCTGAAGCAGGCTGCAAACAAACAGTATGGCTTTCTTTATAACGTATAGGGAGACAGACATTAGAACTTCAAAACAGAAAGGAACGGGGTGGGGGCGGGCTTGGAGAGATGGCTTAGGGATTGAGAACACTTGCGGGCCAGGTTTAGTGCCCTGAACCCACATTGTGGCTGACAACCATCTGTAACTCTAATTCCTGGGTTTCTGATGGGCTCTTCTGGCACCTGGTCTTTATAATATATACATACATACATGCAGGCAAAGTACATATATGCACTACAATAAGATTCTACCATTGTGTCTTAATACATATGCTAAAAGTGCAACAATATAAGTGTAGCACTATGGAAGACAATAGAATTCACAAACAACAAAATCCTCAAGTCCAGTAAGAGATTGAAAATAAAACCCTGTTTTAGTTCTAAGAAAAATCATTCAGTCCAAAGCAATGTTTATTTATGTAGAATGGAAACTATACGAGCAATTTTTTAATATCTAAGATTGGCTCTTCAAACTGATCTTAATTCTTCTAAAACAGATGAAAAGGAACAAGTGATGTTCTCATGTCCAGTTTTGGCTTTACATTAGTAAATGCAGCCATTTTTGGTCTCTGGTCTCCATCCTACCTTAATGCATCAGTAAAGAGCATGCAGTGACCTTAAGTATTTTGCACAATGATCTCACAGGCTTCATCTCCAAATGAGGAAAGGGGATCTTGGGATTTGGAGAATGCTTGCTTATTCAGCTAACAAAGGCTTCTGTGATAGGCTCGCAGATGCACAAGCTTGAAAATAACAGTCTTCTAGCAATGCACCAGTGCTCTTGGCATGGCTATGAGCTTCTTATATAGCAATTTGTTTCTTTTTCTTTTTAATGTATTTAATTTTTTATTTTATGTGTATTGGTGTTTTGCCTGCATGTATGTCTGTGTGAGCATGTTGGATTCCCTGGAAGAGTAAGCTGCCATGTAAATGCTAGGAATTGAACATGGGTCCTTTAGAAGAACAGTCAGTGAGTGCTCTTAACCATTGAGCCATCTCTCCAGCCCCACAATTTCCTAAAGAGTTCAAGCAGAAAGATGGTGTTCTGCATGCAAACATCATGAGTTGGCCACTGCTTCCCAAATACATTAGGCCAGGGTTAGCTGGGCCATTCCACTTCAGGCTGATTTTAAAAGAGTAACGTAATGTTTAAATGAAGACAAAAAATAATTCAGTACCATTCATTGTACTGTTAAAAAAATAAAATAAAATTTTACTAAGCAAAAAGTGCACTAAGGGATTCTGAATACATTTTAGATAACTGGTGTGATGAAAGGAGGCAAGGAAATTCTTCCTCTACTAAACATTTGCAAAATTCCATTATAAACAGGATAGAAATACAATATACAATCACAGAGCAATGGTATAACTCTCTCCTTCTGTAGTTTCAATTCCTGGCTTCCAAATGAGAAGTATCTTCTCGTAAGGAAAAACAACATTACTTTTATATAATTATATGCAGGAATTCTATGGGTGAAAGGTATACTTTGACAGACCCTTGGGAAATGGATGAGGTTACTGAACTAGCATCTACAATGGCAAAGAATGTACTCCCTGGGAGGTGGTGTGCACTCCATTAATTCCAACACTAGCAGGCAGAAGAAGGAGAAATCTCGAGTTTGAGGCCAGCCTGGTCCACAGAATGAGTTCCAGAACAGCCAGGGCTACAAAGAAGACCTGCCTCAAAACAAACAAACAAACAAACAAACAAAGGTGTTCCTTAACAAATACTCCCCGAACTGAATCATCAACACAAATGCTCCTTCTGTCAGAATATGAAAAGTTTTCTTTCTGTTGTCACCCCCCAACTTACTGTGAGGTAAAGTTTATAACTGGAGAGCACAGAGAAAACCAACTAAAGCAGAGTAAAGATGATTGAAAATGGAATAACAGACGGGTATCACTTAATCCCATGCCCTTCTATATACACTGACAGCTACTCCACAGCACCCTTCCATCAGTTCCCTAATCCCACTCTAGTGGGCGGTCCTGGCATATCATGTAAGGCCTAAGAAAATGTAAGAGAACACACAGCACACTGGGTAGACTCTGCTGCAAACAACCTGAAAGGAACTAGAGAGGTTTTAGAAGCTTCACTTAGGAGTAGCAACTAGAGACTTAGGCAAAGCTGAACTCCAACTGGGACAGTCTTAGTTTTCTATCTTAAGGCATTAGTATTTTATGAGCAAAAATAAGCACCAAGTCAATGTAGTAATCATACCAGAAGCTAAATATATAAATGGTAAATAGTTCAAACTGATTAGAAACACATGAAAATGTTTTCCTTTTAGCTTAAAATTTTAACAATGTGTTTAAAGTTAACATTTCAATTAATTTAGAATCATTTTTCTTGACTGTCTAGATAGGCTTCTTATCTACAGAATGCTTTTATAGCCTCAACAAATATACACTTTCCTGCTCAAGATAACAATGTTTCCAAATGTCAAAGTGTCTCTTGCCTATGCTTGGCAGTATAATAAGCTTACCTTGGCGAGAGGCTTCCTCTGGGTGAACTTCCTCGACCCACCAGGCTTCGGGTGTTGTCCCCAAGATCTTGTTCTGCAGTGTAAACATTGCAGAGCTGATATCATGACTGTCTTACTAGACAAGAGGATTTAAACTCTTGCTCTGAGTTTTCCTAAAATACACACCAAGCCTGTACAAGGATCTTTCCAGTGTGACAGTGAAGACCTGGCATGGTGCTAGTTGAGAGCTGTTGAAGTGTAGCATGTAAGATGTCTGTGTACATTTTTTGTGGATGTAGAATCCCATGGATTATGTTCTGTTCTTTCATTCCTTTCAATTTTACAGCACAGATGTGTGGTTTGAATTTGCAGTGCCCTCCCCTCGGCTACTTTTAATTTCTACGGTTAAAGTAATGAATCACAGCTGTAGAAAGCTAATCTGTGTGCTTATCACAGCAAATCCTTATGCTTTGTATTTTGTTTAACACCTTGTATCCAACATAAGTCACAACATACATTTCTATAGCACCCCTATGTACCAAAACCAAAACTGCGAAGACTCTTCACATCAATAAAATATATATAACATATTTCCAAATTGACAAAAACAAGTAAAAACCTAGGTATCTGCATTAAAATGAAAATTGTTAACCTTGATAAATATACCCCTGGTTATAATAAAGAGATTTTCATGTCTTAAGTAGCTTGCATTCCGCCTGCAGAGCCCTTTACAGTCTGTCTGACCACTTTCTGGGTTACATGCCCCTTACTCTTAAGTCAGGTAGCCACTGACGCTTGAAGGGTAAAGACAAAAGCCATTCTCTTCCTACAAACAAGCATGCCTACTTGGACACGTCAACACATTCTTAAGGATGATATGAGATAAATGTGAATGCACAAGTAATCAGAACAGTACAGGACGCAAATGCTACAAATGTCAACTGGTTATTTAAAAAAAAAAAAAATCACAGGATTACTAAACACTGTAGAAATTCTCTAACAGGATTGTTTTTAACCAAGTTTGTGTAATTCAATTTCATGAACTATTCAAATAAAGGTCTGGGCTATCCATAGCAAAGCTGAATGCTATGTGACTTTCATCCCATAGAACTGAAGACTGAACACATCTGTCACAAAAGGCACTGCTGTCTGTTGATGGCTCAGCCAAAATATTTATTTCAGAGTTTTGTTTTGTTTTTTAAATCACTGTTTTGCAGTATAACACTTCCAATTGTGAGCCTTTCGGTTTTCAAAAATGAGACAAAATAAAACCACAATCCTCTATTAACCACATCCCTAGGTGGTTTTCTTTCATTTCTTTCTTTCTTTTTCAGAAAATGACCTAATACAGAGAAAGTTTATACCAGGGAGGGGCTTTACCTGTTTGGCTGCTTTCAGGCTGAGCTATGAGAACTGCCATGGATGGATTTGAATTTAATCTACTGCCATACATGTGGGCTGGTGCCTGACTAAGAGAAGATCCAGAAAGGGTATTTGCCTGAATGAAAAGAAGCACAAAATTAGTATGTCAGACTGGAAATGCCTTCATGCTTTTCCTCCTACAGTCTTAGCAGTGTCTCACCTTCTGCAAAGTAAATGCTTTGTTTTAACATCTAATATGTCAAATTTTGATAACTACAGTATTTTTAAGAAGTGGCTCACTCCATGAATCTAGTCTACACTAAACGTAGTAGTGTGGTAAGCATGTGGACTTAGAATTAATTCTTTAATCTTATTAAACCAATTAAAAAATAAGGCAGGTAGACAACAGATGTTTGACAAATGCCTCTCCTACATCACAAGCTGGCTGAGAAAGTCAAAGGTTCAACTTCTACTTCTAGAATTTTAACTGCTCAAAGCCACACTTGTCATTAGAAAAACCTGGACACTGTTTTGTTACTTCTGATTTTGGGAGACTTAGAAGCCTGCTGCTTGTGCTCTTTTGTGTTTATTTTAAAAGAAAGCAAACAGGCATCACAAGCATGTTTTCTGTACAATGCAAAGCTCAACCAATCACAGCACTGCCTTGACCCCATATAAGGCACTGTCTTTTTGGCAGGAAGCCAGTCCTACTAACTGAAGAGCTCCTCCGCAGTTTGCAATTCATTCATGTTGCTAACCACAACTCTGAAGGCCTCTTACTGGGACCTGTGCCAAACAAGCAAAAATGAACTCTTAAACAGATGAAGTTACGGAGGCTAGCCAAAGTGTGGCATAATACAATGCAATAAAATGCCTTGTTTGATGTGTCTGCACTCCCACTTTCCAAGAATATCATAACCTTAAATTAAGATGTGCCATTTTGGAAACAAGTCTCTTGCACACAAAATAGTATAACTAACAAAATGCTTTTACTACCCTGAAATAATTTCCAGAATTAACAATCACAAAATGTAAAATAAACTTATTCCTCTTTTTCATGACTAAAATCAAAGCATAGTTAGTTTAGAACAAACCTCTTGTAAATAGTTCTGAAAACTTCAGTATTTCTAACATAAAGAGGACAGAGCTCAAGGACTGGTGATGTCAGTTATGACAAGCACATGTCTAGAGAACACTGTTTCTGGCCGACTCCTTTCTCAAGCAACAGTAATATTGTGGCACTGGCCCATTTGTTAGGCGGGCATGAAGACTGACTTTATAACCCACGGAGTGGTTTCCATGGTATACAGTCTTGTCTTTGCTTTACACTATTCCAAGGTACTTCTTAGTTCATGTTTAATGAACAACTTCTGTATTTTTTATCTTCTCAAGGATATACACAGAGTATCAGTAAGTTTATATACTATAAAATCCCGCTTAATAATTGAGCAGACAAGTAACAAGTCTTAGACACTAATGCAGGTTCTTTTCATGGAACTTATTTACTCCTGAGACACAGTTTTTCAAAAGGTCAACTAAGCGTAGAGAAAATTAATTACAAGAAGAAAATGGTTTCTTGAGGTTTATTGACAGCAAGAGAGGAGAGAGACTGCACGGAGCAGGGACTTCTGCGTATGGAGGACTGGGGGGTAGGACCTTAATGCCTACACAGCAAGAGGCAGCCCGCAGGGTCTCTTTTTCCTCTGCTGTCATCTCTGTCCTATAATTTACTAGCAGGAATACCTTTTCAGTTCTGAACTTAAACAAGCGATCCAACTCTGTTGTTGATTTTGTTTTGTTTCTCCTTGGCCATCCTGGAACTCACTATGTAGACCAGGCTGGCTGCTTCTGCCTCCTCGGTGAAGGGATTAAAGGCATGTACCACCACCAGGGGAGATCCAGTTCTTTCTAGAGATGATTTTTTAAAGGAAGGGCTCTTACTGCCAAGAATTTCATATTTATTCTTGATAGCTTAAAACTTAAGAAGGTAACACTTTGTTATCTCCCTCAGCAATTAAGCATCAAAGCAGAAAGCAGTACAGTACAATCATGGGTCCCACTAAGGATCATGATCAAAATGAATAAATAAAACTGTCTTTTGCTTATTCTAAACTAGGAAAATATTTAAAAAAAATTTTTTTTTTTACTTATTTAGAAAGCTGAGGCAAAAGACTACAAGTTTGAGGTTACATAGAAAGATCTTGTATCAAAAAGGAAAACACATTTTCAAAAGAGAGCTATAGTTACTAGTTTTGCTGAGTAGGAAGGTACTTTCGCTCTGTATACTAATATCAATCTCTGCTAAGACACACTTCATTGTAAGATAAAGAACACGAGGAGGAGCAGCAGCCTGGGTGACAAATAGAAGACTGCTCTGTTATCCCTCCAAAATCATCACTGTTGTCACCAAGACTCAGGAGGACTGGAAAGACGACCATGGGAAAGGGCACTGACAGCTTTTGTGAAAAGAACTCATGAACAAGCAATACAGAGGCTCTGACATACATACATTTCTCTAAAACATGTTTCCAACATGGATTTTAAGAAAGCATGCTGGAAAGCAGATTACCAATACATCACACGGCGAGCGGGGGTGAGGGAGACACGTGTGGGACGGGGCGCTATTTTATATCACTAGAGGACTTCATTTTATTCTGCCCAGGTAAGGAAAATGACCGCTGAAGACAGGCATTGTTAGACCTGTTCACATGAGGGGAAGGTGCGTGAACAGAACATTCATAATATACATGTGAAAACTGTGCTGCTCTATGAATCTGAATGTAAGAAATCCTAACAATCTAGGGAAAAGCTCAGCGTGAATGATAATTATTTTCTTTACAATTGGGCCCAAGACCAACAAACTAAAAGTAAATTGAAGTAAATCTAAATTACCTTTAAACGAATGGCCAAGCTTAAAACAAAACTATTTTAACCACTTAATAGATACCATGTAGCTATTAAAAAATAAACAAAACCCACAAGCATCTACCTTAGGCAGTGTTCAAATGCAAGAGAAATAAATAAAACTCAGTTTTTCCTGAACAGACTAGTCCATCATTTTAAACTTTCTCTGGTTTAATCTACCTATTAATAGTTTATCTTTTCTATTTTAAGGTCCAGTTTAAAACCGCAGACTTGTTTGTAACAAGCTCTTCCTGCAAAGTGTTAACTAAACAACTCCTAGGTACTTACGTGGCGTTCTGTAAAGTAATTAGTTACATAGGAGGGAAAGGACAGGCCTTAGTCCAACCCAAGAGGGGCAACAACTTGCTGCCAAGCCTGCCGGGACCCCCTGAGGACGCACATGGAGGAAAGAGAGAACCAGCTCCCACAACTTGTCCTTTAACCTCCATGTCTGTGCTGAAGTGTGTGCACAGGAACACATGAGTGGACACACTCACACACAAAGGATAATAAAAAGAAAAAAATGGAAAGAGCTATATCTAAATAAATTATCTGAATATAAGACTCAAAATTGTAACGAACAAGGAAAATTAGATGTAAAAAGAAGATAGGGATGGGAGTCTACGGCCACAGCACTTAGAAGGTGGACACAGGTACACCAGTTCAGTCACCGCTGGCAGAAAAGCAAACACTTTAAGACTCTGTCTCATAAAAAGAAAAAGAAAAATTGGGGTTACGATAGTAATGAATACATCATTTAGAGTTAGGCCTGAGACTTTATAGCTCTATCATAGGACTAACAGGACAGGTTAGGACAAACATTGTTTTTAAGCCTACAATTAGCCTGTTAACCAACATTGTAGACAAATTTTCAAACAAGCTCTAAAATGTAGTAGTAACCATTTCTGCACCATTCTAGCACTGGCACATAACTTTAAAATGTATTCTTCCAGCCAGGAATTGGTGGTAACACGCCTTTATTCCGAGCACTCAGGAGGCAGAGATGAGTGGATCTCTAAGTTTGAGAGCAACCTCAAGTTCTAGAGAGCGAGTTCCAGGAGAGCCAGAGCTACACAGAGAAACCCTCTCTCGAAAAACAAACAAAATGTATTCTTCCCAAATTTCATCAAGACTATTTACTTTGTTGGATCTAGGGGAGATGGATCAGTGGTTACAAACACTAGCTGCTCTTCCAGAAGATCCTGGTTCAATTCCCAACACCCACATGGCAGCTAACTCACAACTATCTGTAACTCCAGGCCCAGGGAATCCAACACCTTTTTCTGGCAGGCACCAAGCAGTACATAGTGTAGACATGCATTCAGGTAAAACACGTGAAAATAAAAACTGAATAAAATAAAATAAAAAAGAAAGCACTTTTGAAAGTTACCAATTCATATATACTTTTATTTGTTTTGTGGGATGGCAATGAAACACAAAAACTCACATATGCTAGGCAAGTATTCTACCACTAAGCTACATCTCCAGGACCCTATTTCACATATACTTTTAAGGAAAAACATTTTTTTCAGTCATCACTATATCTGCTACTAGCTAAGCTGTAGGCAAGCCATTTGACTTCTCTATCCTCAAAATTCATTTTCATTTACAAAACGGGAATGATGGTATAATGCTTCTCTCTTCAGAATACTGTAAGAACATAGTTAATATGCATAATGGTCTCATTAAAAAACACCTGGAATAGGCTATATAAGTATCACATACTTTAGCTTGTTTATTTTTAAAATTATTTTTATGGCAGCCAGCAAGATGGCTCAGCGTGTAAAGAAGCCTGCGGCCAAGAGTGATCATCTCACTTTAACCCTGAATCTGCAGGTGGAGGAAATAAGCTCCCGCACGTTGTCTGCGGACCTCTACACGCGCGCTATCCTTCTGCACACCAACACACTTACACACAATATGCACACAAACTTTTAAGAACATATTATTTGTTCTTATTGGTTTCTACTTTTCCATAAATTTGGATAAAGCTAATTTATCAATTATATACTGATAGTAATTTGGGCAAATTTGCAAGAATAAAAAGCAATTTCCAAAGAACCATTAGATGGCACAAATGCTTAGCTGTAAATAATATTTCACATGCAGACTTTATTACAGTACAGCAATACAACACAGCCCAGTGGTCACACTGTAATCTCCACACTGGCTAGGGAGAGGTAGTACTGAAACATTCCAGACCACCCTGGGCTACAGAGTTCCAAGATAGCCAGGACTATATGATAGGACTGTCTCAAAAAGAACAAAACATAACATCAAAAAGATAGAAGACCACAAATACAATGAGAAAAATAAAATTATTATAATATATACATACTAAAATTGTTATATTATGTGTATAAAATTGTATAAATATGTGTGTCGGGCTGGAGAGATGGCTCAGTGGTTAAGAGCACTGCCTGCTCTTCCAAAGGACCCGGGTTCAATTCCCAGCACCCACATGGCAGCTCACAACTGTCTGTAACTCCAAGATCTGACACCCTCACACCAATGCACATAAATTATTTTTAAAAATTATGTGTGTCTATTTATATATAAATTATGAACACATAACCAGAAAGGTTTTTTGAAAGCAATCTGAATGAACATTAGACAGAAACTGAATCAAGCTTCATTTATTCTCCACCATGATCCAGACTTACACTCTACGCACACTCACTTCTGAGTCAGGCACCCTGAGTGAGGCTTTCACACCCAGGTGGGAAGAGAGATGAAACCAAGTGGGAACAATGCTGCTGCGGCCCCACGAGTAGGCCGACTGCTGAGGCTGTCAGGTTCAACTGCATCATTCCCCACCACTCCATGGCCCAAACTGCTCCCTAATTGTTAGGACCTTAATGTATTAAAAACCACTGTTCAGGCTAATACTGAAATGTTCCACAATTGGGTCTCCAATAGTAGCAGTGTGATTAAAAGGCAGTTAAACCATTACTTGAACACTCTCCATGGGACAGAAGGATTGGACAAATAACCAATTATAAATAGGATTCTTAGTTGGTTAATATCTAATTGATGTTATCAGTTATCTTTTAGGGAGAAAATGGTGGAATTTGAAAGGCAACATGAAAAGTTAATGGTACTCCTAAAACAACTAATTCATATCTTTTATTTGTGATCCAATTAGAAAGAGCACATCATTATCACATATATTTTTATTAGTGAAAAGAACCATACTCTAAAAACAAGTACAACATATCAAATAAGCTGAAGTTTAACACTTAAGAAAATAAAGTTAGGGGGCTGGAGAGATGGCTCAGTGATTAAGAGCGCCGCCTGCTCTTCCAGAGGCCCTGAGTTCAATTCCCAGCAATCACATGGTGGCTCATAACCATCTGTAATGTGATATGGCACCCTTTTCTGGCTTGCAGGAGTACATGCAAGGAGAGCACTGTATACATAATAATAAATAAATCTTTAAAAAAAAAAGAAAAGAAAGTTAAGTTAGTAGTTTTTTACAACTTTTTCTTTCTCCACACAATTAAACATGGTCCTTTCTGGATTAAAAGCCCAAATCAAACTACTCCTGTGTCTTTAATTTCTACTAGCCTGTCATGATTCTTACCTTCTAGATCACTTCCCTGGGTGATAATTTCTAAGGTGTGAAAACTCAAGTCTGTTGATCTTACACTGACGGCCAAAGAGAGGAGGAATGACTGACCCCTGCACTTCTCTTCTAGCTCCAGCCCAGACACTAACAATTCTGAGTCACTAAGTTATGCAGGGAAGGACTGCTCAGCCAGTATTCACATTCCTCTTCTCTATGCACATGGTAAGGTATCTGCCTGCCTGCTAAGGAGGGAGGGAGACAGGGAGACAGACTGTTTCCTTTTGGTGGTGCTACTGAGTGAACCCTAGTCCTTGCACATGCTAGTTCTTAATAACTGTGACAGATAGAATCACATTTTAAACACTGATAATTTCCACTATCTACTTAACATTGATTTGTTTTAAATTGTTTGTAATTAAGATGCTAAAATATAAGTAACTACCTAAATACAATGGATTGTATGTTTTGAAGTCAACTCAGTCTTACATAAGGTTAAGCTGAAATGAATGATGCTTGGGGGGGGAGGGAGGGAGGAGATGTTCAGTGACCAATTTTCAGAGTTCTCTCAATTCCGAAATATTTTTGTATCTCTTCCCTTACAGACTACTTATAACATTTCACATTCAACACCACTATTATTGTCTCAGGCAGCTAAACTGAAGCACGTCTGCACCCAGTTTTAACTGAGAGGTCAATGTGCCTCAGTTGCCTGGAGACTGATGGTTGCTACAGCAGCACAAGATAAACCAGACTAAGCAGCTTCAGCTGCAAGGCAGAGCACATTTACTACTAGACAGAGACACAGATGGAGCTGTCTCAGCATGTAGCATATGAATCTAAACACACACACACACACACACACACACACACACACACACACACACACAGGAACTTTTTCTTTCTTGCTATACATTTCCTTCACTACCACTTCCCCCATGCACCTAATGCCAGTCTCAAACCCAATAACGTAATACATGAGAAATGAGGTTATACTTAACTCAGCTTGGAATTAACGAGAATAATTAAAATGTGCTTTTATAAAAACAAAAAAGAAAGTGCACATTGAAAGCCATTCTTTCATTTATCCTTTCACCCTCTCTAACCAAGCCCTATTATTTCAATCTCTGTACTTTCCTAGTAAAATAACCTAAAGAAAACAATTCTAAAGTCACTGAGCTACTCTTATTCACCAAATAGTTAACTTTCATGTCCAAAACTACTCATCCCAATGACTTTCTGTATTGAACTGTGGTTTATTCTAGTATTTGGTTTACTTAGAATGATGACTGCACAACGCCACCTGTAACATATGCATTACAACAACCTAATGTTGCATTCTGATAATATAGCTTACAGAAAGTACCAAGAAAATGTATGTATAGTCTCAATTCATATATAGTAGAAAAAGCTGTGGAGAATCAAATCTAGGGCCTCACATAGGCTAGGCAATGGCTCTACCCACACAGCAATTTACAAATATCTGCTAGACAAACTAGTGGATTTAAAATTACATTACAACGAGCTTTCTTGAGTTGTAAGAGATCTACTGCTTGAGTTTTGAAAATTGCAAATAAGATGATTATGGAATTAAGTAGCTAGGTGGATCAAACGTATAAAACCTTGAAACTTGACCAATAGACAGAGAACAATCAGTTTGAAGGCAGGACTGTTGCTTTAAAGTATTAAGAGGAAGGGCTGCACAAGATGGCTCAGTGGGTAAAGGCACTTTCCTGCCTATGACACAAGCCTACCCACTTAAGTCTGATCTTCAAAAGAACTGTAAGGTAGAAAAAGAATGCTACCTCTCCACAAGTTTTCTCTGACCTAAACATGCACACTGGCTGGTGCGCACATATCCACTCCCCCCCCTCCCACACACACACACACACTATATATATATATATAGTCTTATTAATAAAATACAAGATTGTGTTTTTTCTTATTTGCCTCTTCTTTAGACAGCATTCCTATTTCCAGGCCCAGTGGGCTGACCAGTATCAGCTACCCATCTAAGGCAGAAAGACTACTAGTGCAATGCCTACTTAGCCCAAAGAATGAGTTCAAAGAACCCTGGGCAACTCAGCTGAGACCCCCCACCTTAAAATAAAATGCTTTTTAAAGAACAAGGGCTGGTTAAGATACAACTCGGTGGTAGAGTGCTGGCTGGAGCACTGGGTGTAAGGAATGACAAACGATGCTACAGATGAGGCTGCATATCAAACTACAGATCTGAGTGTGACAGAAAGCAGAGACAAGTGGTAAAACATATTCCTGAAAACTTAACTCCCAGGACAAAAAAAAACAAAACTGGTAGTGTATGAACAGATCTTTTTCTTTCTTCCTTTTTCTTTCTTTCTTTCTTTCTTTCAATAATGTATCAGGGACAAGAGTTTTACATTTGGGGATTTTCAAACATTCATTACTTTATTATGTATGCATGGGTAGATTATGTGCATATGACTGTAGGTGCCAATGGAGGCCAGAGGAATCAGATGTCCCTGGATCTGGAATCACAAGCGGTTGGTTCTAAGCCACCAGATATAGATGCGGGGAACTGAACTCAGACTTTCTACAAGAGCAGCACACACTCTTAACCACTGAGCCATCTCTACAGCCTGGAGTCACTTATTCGTCTATATTCTCTGTGTTAATTAAAATAATTTATACAAAATGTTTTCAAATACTATTTGTGCAGTTTTAAATGGTCTTTAAAAACAAAAAGTCCACAGAAGCCCCAAATTAATTTATACTTGTTCCTACATTTTCTGATTTTTGTTGGGAGACAGTATTTCACATACCTAAGGCTGGCTCTCAACTGTGGCATACCTGAGTTGTGGCAGTAGCGGGGGTTACACATGGCGCAGCTGAGGGGGAGAGCGCTCCCACCTGTTGCAAATGCCCAGATGACTGCTGAGGTATATGAGAGCTAGAGACAGGAGTGCTAGATCCTGAGCCAGATACCACGTTTGGAAAGGATACGGCTACATCGTTGCTGTTATAAATACCTGCAACCAAAGAAATTTTATTTAAATATCTTATAATTCAGTAGTCAATTTGGTCAGACAAGATTTATCCTTGATCCCTCCCCTAATAATAAGTTTAATTAATGTTTAAAACTATACTGGAATGAGCTAACACTAACTTTTAAAAAATATGAATCTAAAGGAACTGAATCACTTTTCATTTATCAAGTATTTATTTTTATCAATTAAACAAACAGGTAAGCAGGTTAAGCATTTCTAAGAGCAAAGAAGTGTTTCCAAACAGGAAAACGAAGCAGCTGAGAGCTGAGCTTTAAACCCACATGGTAAGCCTGTCAAAATGCTTAGAACCCTAGACGTCTGTGACTGAGAAGTTGAGATGGGAAGAAAGCTCTAGAAAGACTACAATGTAGGAAATGAAATGCAACAGGGCTGGACTTGAATGAAAATGCTAATGCTAGTGAAAAGCCAATGGCCTTCATGTATCACAGCTTCCAGGACTAGAGAGAATCAGGAATTTCCGAGTGAGCAAAGCCAAGGGAAGAAGGAAAATGAAAATACCATGAGATGGAAGACAAGGTAGAGCCACTTTTCAATTCTGAAAACATCATGTACAAGAAAATGAAAGCAAACTTGATGAAAACATTTTTCAACGTTCCATCAGGAAAAGCCACAAGGAAAAATGAAATAAGGACATAGATGTTATTCATTCTAGAAAAGCTAGGGAAAGAAGCAGGAGAGAAGACAACTTCAGCAGAAACTAGCAGTTACTGAGGGAAAACTGTGTCCCACCCATGACGGTGAAAGGAAGAATCAACAGGTAAAAATGTCTTACGATATAAGCTTGAGAGGCCGAAGACCTAGAACATCTGACCGTAAGTAACTCCAGTGCTAGTGGCTTTAGAAGGCTCACTGAGCCAGCCTACCTGAAAACAGCGAGCTCCAGGGGTACATATGCAAACAACACCCCCCCAACACACACAGCACATAGAGAATTGTTCCCTCAGCCAGAATGATACTACAGACAGAAACACTTGACAATGCCAGAAGATATTTTTGTCAGTGTCCCAATTTGTAAAAAGCTGTGAATGCTACTGATACACAGTGGCCAAGGTTGCTGCTAACACCTTCGAATGCATGTGACAGCCTCTTGAACGACAAACTACCTGGTCCAGAATCAAGAAGTAAGAAAGCTGAAAAGCCTGTCATAACCTGAAAGGAAGAAAGGGAGAGATGGAGGGAGGGAAGTGTGCATCAAGAAAACTGATTTAAACAGGACTAAGAGGGAAGGAAAGAATCTGGTGGGCTGGAGTTTTCTCAGAGGCTGAGGAGGCTAAGTTAGTAAAGTGCTTGCTATGTTGGACTCATAACCTGTTAAAAACCCAGGCACTTGGGGAGGCAGAAACAAGAAGACCAGCCAGTCAGACTGGTGAGGTCCAGGCTCAGCAAGAAATCTTCTCAAAAAGACAGAAAGTAATAGAGTGAAATCCTTATCAGCTCCTGGCCTCTGCATCTGTACCCATCTGTGTATCTTCCCCCTCCCTCCTTCAAACTCTAGAGGGCAATAATAACTAGTAAATTATATCAACTTATCAACGGATGTATGTAATTCTAAAGAACACAAATATTGATTCATGTTTATAAAAAACACCTACAACCTTCTTCAAACAAGAAAAAAAATCAAGAATTAGAAAACTTTAAAAGGAGCCAGGTGTGGTGGTGCACACTTTTAATCACAGCACTCCGGGAGGCAGAGGCAGATAGATGTCTGTGGGTTCGAGGCCAGCCTGGTCTACAAAGAGAGTTCCACGACAGCCAGGACTATACAGAGAGAAAGGGGGGAGGGAGGACTTTAAAAGGCTTTAACACTGAGAATTTAGGTCCTTACATTATTTTTCAATCAACAGTTTCTGCAGGGGGAAAAAGGTTTACTCATCCTGCAAATACTGTCTCACAGACATTATTCTAAGCCTTGGGTAGCATTACTCAAACTCAAGATACATGGTCTCTGCTTTCAAGAAGCTCGGAGAAAAGAGAATTGCAACAGTCTATGAGAGATGCTAGAGACGACTGCAGGGCAGGCGGGGTGAGCGCACACACAGGGCATCTAGCAGCCCTGGGCTCCAGGATGGGAAGAGCAACATCACCACAGAAGGTCTCCCAGAGCACTACACAGCAGAGAAGGAGGCTGTGAGGAAGAAACGCACCAGAGAGCAAGGACTGTGAGCAACATCTACAGACCTGTGCAATACAGAAAGCAAGGAAGCAGAGAGGAAAATCAACAACAAAGTTAAATGTCCTTGCTTAGACAAAGTGAGTACTGACTGAAGGGTTTTAAACAGCCTGTTTCGGTCAATACTGGGGATCATGTAAAACACAGCACTGGCAGCAGTCTGAGAGAAATTGTGTAGGACTGTTACTGATGAACAGAAACAGCGTCAATAAAGGTAACAGCACTGAAGAAACACTACAAAGGCAAAGTTCACAGGATTATGCAATGGAAGTTTTGATTTCTTTGTAAACTCAGCTATGTTATGTAAATATATTTTTGTTTTAATCCCAAGTGTGGTACTTAAGTTTGGGCTTCAGTGTGTCCCCAGCTGATAAGTGCCTCCTGCAGGGTGTGGTCTTTGCCCAGCTGGTAACAGCCTGCCTCATGTGGCACAGAGCCGGGCATGTCCTAGGACTCTAAGGAAGACAAACAGGAGAGCCTGAAGAAGGAAAGTGAGGCACGCAGTGGTGGTGGTGTGCGGCATGTCGCAGTTTGGAGATGAGACCGAGAGAAGCATTTCAACACAGCAGCTTAGAGAAGACTGCGCGCTGTGCCTGCTGTTGACAGAGATTGGTACTGCACCAAAGGAGCCCTTGACCCTATACAGCCAGGAGAAGTAACGCGGTCTGGGAAAGGAAGGAGATCGACTGACCTTTCTTTTCTTTTCTTTCTTTGATAGGTTTTTCAAGACAGGGTTTCTCTATGTAAAAAACCCTGGCTGTCCTTGATTAGATTTATAGACTAGGCTGGCCTTGAACTCACACAGATCTGCCTCCCCAGTGCTGGGATTAAAGGCACATGCCACCTAGTAGAGGCTTCAATACGCCAAAGAAAATAGTTTTAAAACAAGCATCAACAGGACTTAGTGACTGATTAGATCTGAAAAACATGAGCACAGTGCACAATAATTCTGAAGCACAAATAAGTGAGGAAGAACAACACTGAAACCTGAATAGCAAGGAAAACAGTCTCTAGTTTCTATGTACTGCTGACTATGGTGGTATTTAAAAGCTCAAGGTTTTTATATATAATCAAACATAAATTTAAAAAAAGTGACTTCTCATCCCAGTCAGAATGGCTATTCTTAAGAAAACTTCTGGCAAGGATGTGGGGAAAGAGGAACTTTACTCACTGGAAATCACTATGGAGATTTCTCAAAAACTTAAGAACTATCATGTGACTCAACTATACTCTACTGCCACTTTGGGATAGATCATGCCCACAGGCCTCTCCAGCATGCCACAGATGTACTTCATCAGCCGTGTTCGTTGCTGTTCTATCCACCAAAAAAAAAATCAAGAAATGAGTGGATAAAGACAATGCAGTACATGTACATGTACACTATGGAACTGGGGAGCGAGGGTGGTTTCTCTGTGTAGCCCTGAATGTCCTGGAGCTTGCTCTGTAGGCCAGGCTGGCCTCAAACTAAGAGATCTGCCTGCCTCTGCCTCCTGGGTGCTGCTGGGTGCTGGGATTAAAGGCATGCACCGCCAACCACCTGGCAACACAATGAAATTTTATACAGACATAAATGTGAAATCAAGACTGTAGGAAGACTGATGTAATATTAAAAGAAACAAGCTAAATCCAGAAACACATGTTTCCTCTTATGGAGAACGTCTATTTAAAGCTGTATATGTGTGTGTAAACTAGAAAGGAAACGATGTGAGGAGCCAGGCCAAATCCTGCCATGTCAGAGATCCCATGCGTAGGCTGTGTGCTGTGACATTTGAGTTGCTGACCTTTGCCTCAAGAGGTCTTGTGTTCTAGGCTATCCTTGGACTCTTTGCCTTTGAAAGAAGTAAGGAAGTCCCAACTTGGAACCATCCAGAGGATCAAGGAAGGTCTTACAGGGAACTACTCAGAGAAATAGGAAGTTCTTACAGGGAGTTACCCAGAGAACTAGGAAGCGATTCAGGCTATTGTATTCTTGCCTCGGGGCCAGGGTGAGTGGGATTAGAAGAGATCCTGTTTACTTTGCTCTATATATATTCTTACTAGTTGGCATTAAAGGGAGTCTTGATCAGAAATTTCTAGACTTGACTCGTTATTTCTCGTGTCTCTGTACCCTACTTTCAATCCCCACTCCCTCTTTCAGGTGAACCCTGACTCGATTTGTTCTGAGAGCCGGGACACATCATTTGGCGCCCAACGTTTGATGATCTAGTAGGTATCAAAATCAGGATTAATAGAAACTATTTCTTACTATAAATCTGAGTTACAAAGTTGTTATCTTGGTCTTGGAGATTCCTGTGAGCATAAAATACCTGCACAATCTAGAACATGATGGACGGGTATGAAGTCCCAGCACCACCCTGCCCACTGCCAGGAGGACAGCCAGCAGGCAAGGTGCTTGTTACACAAGCCTAACAGCTTAACTCAACCCATAAAGCCTGTAAGAGCAGAATGAAAACAGACTCCAGTGTTGTAGTCTGACCTCCACATCTATGCTACTCACGCATGCTGCCTTAATTTGAGAATGCCCATTTAAAGGTTTAACAATGTCTACTCCATAATAAATCTCAATAAATGATAGCTACAGCCATTTTAGCACTTTAAACACTAATTTAAAATTGCTGAGTAAGTAATAATTCTCTCACTCATTGATGACTTTACCCTACTATGAAAGCCAAAATTACCAAACCATATGCAACAGTAATCACAAACGTATAATACTGAGAAGCAATCTTGAATGTTTAATAGTTTTGAAAGTATATTAGCATGTTTATACAGATTTCCCAGATCAAGTGCAATCTATTAATTCTATTTTGGGGCCATCTGTGAAATTCACATTTTTGTTATAAAATACTGCAAATCAAAATACTCCTTTCACAGCAACAGAAGATAAAGGAAAATCTGATTTCACTCACCACCCTGGCATGAGCACTTAGGTAAGACCTTTTAAATTTCTTTACCTGCTTTCTTTTTAAATACATAAATGAATGAATGAATGAATGAATGAATACATAGGTGCTTAGAAGAGATGGCTCAGAAGAGTATGTGCTCTCAGAGAGGACCTGGTTCACCTCCCAACACACACTTGTGGATCACAACCACCTGTAATTCCAGCTCCAGATAATCTTCTGGTGTCCTAACTCTGCAGGCACCAGTATCCATGTGAGACACTTAACATACACGCAGGAAAAACACTCATACACATAACATAAATATTCTTCAAGAGCAACAAGTGGTCTTAACTATGAGGCCATTCTTCTAGCCCCAACACCACCATTTTCTACTTTCTATTTCTATTTCACTTTCTTTTTTTTTTTTTTTTTTTTTTACAAGTTTTACAACTTTTAATCCAAAGCAATCTAACATTCATTTGGTTCAATGAAACTGAATGAACCCTACAGCACATAAGTTCTAGGATTCAAGTTAGGGATAGAACAGAAGTGATAACGCAGAAAGATACAGTGGGTGAGTGGCCATGACATACTGATCTTCATTCTTTTACCCGCCCACCCAGGCATGATTTGGTACAGAAATAAAACTGGTAGCAAGAAAAATAAGATAAAAATCGTGCTCACCAGGAATATACAGTTCAATTACAAAGACAAGCTTACAAATATATAAAAAACACATTGCAACAGAAATAGGAGAGACAAGGAAAAGGAACTTTAATAGAAGTCTGAAGATGTAACTCAGTTAAGACAGTCCTTGCTGAGACGCACAAAGCCCTGTGTTCAGTCCCTAGCAACATATAAAACCAGTAACGGGTATGTGGTGGTGCATGATTGTAAACTTTAATAGGTGTGGGAACCCATGCCAAATTTTGCCATGTCAGAAATCCCGTGCTTAGGCTGTATGCTGTGACCTTCGAGTTGCTGACCTTTGCCTCATGAGGTCTTGTGTTCTAGGCTATCCTTGGACTATTTACCTTTGAAAGAAGTAGAGAAGTCTCAACTTGGAACCACCCAGAGGATCTAGGAAGTTCTTACAAGGAACTACTCAGAGAACTAGGAAGTTCTACAGGAATCGATTTAGGCTATTGTATTCTTGCCTGGGGGCTAGGATGAGTGAGAACAGATCCTATTGACCTTGCCCTATATATGTTCCTGCTAGTCGGCAATAAAGTGAATCTTGATCAGAAATTTCCTGACTTGATTCGTTATTTCTCGAGTCTCTGTATCCTACTTTCAATCCCCACTCCCTCTTTCAGGTAAACCCTGATTCAATTTTTCCAGAGAGCTGGGACCCGACAAATAGGACTCTGGAGTTACAGAAAGGATCATCAGAAATTCAAGAACATCTTCAGGTTCAAGGTCACCCTAGGCAACATCAGACACAACAAAAACAACAAAGCAAAATTAGGAATCAATAATAAAATCCATCTAAAGAAATATTATACTAAGAAAAGGTCTAAAAAGTTTGACAGGTATAACCCAGAGAAGACACAGGCTAGAGAGGAACTCACAGGAGCCTGTAAACTAGGTAGAGGCACTTACAACTTATTATTATTTATGGGAAAACACCAAAGGGGCACAGCATGATTTACTTTTTAAACTATAGAATCTCCCTAGCGCCTTTGTAGCAAATGGACTGTGAGAATAAGTGGAAAAGAAGAGTGCTTGAGGAGGCAGTTATACTAATTACACAAAAATTTACACTTTTCTGAGCTAATATGGAGAGGGGTGACTCTGAAGCGCTGATGTCATCTTAATTGCATTTGCTACCTAGGGTAGAGAAGATGAGCAAATCATAGGATTTTCGCCAGTGATTAAAATTTAAAATGCCATTTATTAGGTGAAAACCAGTATACAACAAATGAACATTATGTTAAAAGCTGGTTTTGTTGACAGAATACTTGTAGTCCCAGGTACTCAGGAGACTATAACAAGAAGGACCGCTTGAGTTCACGAGTTTAAGTCCAGCCTGAGTGACATAGTATGACTTCTTATCAGTTAATCACTCACTCAAATCAATCATAGAAGAAATAAAATAGCCAGCCTTGAGGATCACCAATGTTTCAAGGACAATTTGTGAAAAAAGAATTCATAAAGAAAACTGACACCAGTAAAATAAGAAAATATCTAGTGTCATTAAAGCCAACAAAAGGCTATGATGAGGGATATTAGTTACATCAAATGCTGCTGAGAAGCTACAGGCTGTCAACTGGAACAAGACTGGAGCCATTTGGGAAGAGAAACCTCAACTGAGAAAATATCTCACCAGACCAGCCTGTGAGCAAGCCTGGGGTGCATTTTCTTCACTGATGATGGGTGTGGGTGTGGGTGTGGGGGAGCCCAGCTTCCTATAGGCAGCACCTTAACAAACAAACAAAAAGGCAGACTAAGCAAGGTATGCGGCTCCTCCTCCTCCGCAGTCTCTGCACCAGTCACTGTTTCCAGGCTCCTGCCCTGATTCCGTCAATGATGAAACTGTATGCTGAAAAAGATCCTTTCTTTCCCAACTTGCATTTGAGTATGGTGGTTTTTCATAGCAATAAAAACCCTAAGGTAGTTAAGTTTAGAAAAAATAAATAAATGAATACAAAAGAAAAGCAACTAGTTCTCCCTCCCTAGATTATGGAATATGCCAATTGTGTATTGTTCAGAAGAATCGGAGCTTCTTTTCCTGAGAATCCTGGCCATCCTGAAAAATGACAGATCCTAAGTCTGCTTAGTCAAGCCTCAGTTATTTCCCAGGTTACTCTGTTCCATGTAAACTGAAAAGGCTGGTAAGCTTCTTCAGCTTTTATAGTTTAAAAACAAGGTTTAATTTATTCTTAAGACAAGCTTTCCCTCCTTTTTTCTATCATTACTGTTTCTATTGTCTACAGTTGTTCATTATCTAAAGCCTCCACAAGCACAGGCTGTAAAGGAAAGAGAAAGTTACAGTTAGGTGCAGGTGGAATCCTATGGTAGAACACTTCTCCACTATGCACAAAGCCTTGGGTTCAATCCCCAGCTCTGCACAAAAGTAAAACAAAACCCTGTGAAAAAAATCAATGTGTTCTTAAGCACCACTTCTGAGTTTCCCACATCAACCATCTCTGCCGTCATACCAAGGAGGCTCACTTATATCTGCTCACTATGCCACCTGTCTCACTATCTTCTGTAAACATCTGACTTTATAACCTATACATATACCTGTCTGTTACAAATTAAACATGAACAAAAACTCAAAGTTCAAAAAGTGTACTAGAAATTGCTTCAGTCTCAATTAAATGAGCTCAATTAATGAAAACGAAAGTCAATAAAGATGACATCATACTGGACAGAGAAAACGTTAAGGCCAGCAAGATGACTCAGTAGGGTGAAAGCATTCACCACCAACCCAGGCAACCTGATTCAATCCAGGGAACTTGTGGCAGAAGGGAATATGCACACACAAATTTTAAAAAATTAATTCAAAAAGTTTACAGAGGCCAGGCGTGGTGGCGCATGCCTTTAATCCCAGCACTCGTGAGGCAGAGACAGGCAGATCGCTGTGAGTTCGAGGCCAACCGGGTCTACAAAGTGAGTCCAGGATGGCCAAAGCTACACAGAGAAACCCTGTCTCAAAAAACCAAAAAAAAAAAAAAAAAGTTTACAGAAGTTCTTGGGGAAACTGAAGAAATTCTAGCACAGTCTGCACTAATGGCCTTCATTGTAATGACACTGGTAAATTGAAGAGCGATAGAATTTGCCTTATATGCTGACTTAGAATCCAAAGCAGCAGAAAAATGCAGCTGCATTGTGAAAACTTGTCCTGAATGAAATAGAATTTAAAACTCTTCCAGACTGGAGAGATGACTCAGAAGTTAAGAGCTCTGTCTCTTCTTCCAAAGGCCCTTAGTTCAATTCCTAGCAACCACATGGTGGCTCACAATCATCTCTATAAAGGGATTTGGTGCCCTCTTCTGGCCTGCTGGCTCACATGCAGGCAGAATACTGTAAAATAACAAATAAATCTTTCAAAAAAATAAGAAAAGAAACTTCAAAAACAAACAAACAAAACTCTCTTCCATGAATTCACTCCATGAAAGACAGAAGTAAAATAGAATATTAAAGATCTGGGGCTGAAGAGATGGCTTGGCAGTTAAGAGCACGCACTGGCTGCTCTTCCAAATGACCCAGGTTCAATTCCCATTACCCACATGGCAACTCATAACTGTCTGTAACTCCTGTTTCAGGGGATCCAACACCCTCAGACAGACAGACATGCAGGCAAAATACCAACATACATAAAATACAAATAAATAAATAATTTAAGTTCAGGACAGCCAAGGCGATACAGAGAAACTCTGTCTCAAGCAAACACAAAGTTAAAGATCTAAAAAACAAAAACAATGAAAACAAAATTCACATTCCACATTGAGGTTAAAAAGCAAAAAACAATTCCTGTATTACATACTTAAGAAAGATCTCGAAAGAAGTAGACTCTGTGCAAACATAAAAGACTTTCAGAACCATAAGAGAGACAAAAGCCAGGCTGATGAACTGCACGAGCCTGCCATCCTTCTAGAGGCAGTCTACAAAGATCTTACTCAAGTGCTACACAATTAACTTAACTGCCTTTCAGAAGCACTAGATTTCATCCAAATCAACAGGCCATCCTAACTTTTAATGAAGCTTCTTGACAAAAGACAACTTTTGTGATAAATGAACCACCAGAGAAGATTCTAATAAAACTTACCATTGTGTATTGCATTCAGCAACTCTGAGAAAGCTTTTAAGTAAGGAAAAAAGGACGTCAGGTTAAGATTATTCTCAAACACACAAAAGAAATACATAGGCATCGACTGAATCAGTTTAACAAAATCTCACTCAGTATGTCTATCAGATCTTGTTGCTTGACTATTAAAACCGAAAGCTTTATTCATTTTTCCATAAAATAACTCCCTAGATATTATGTTTCATTTACTAACACACTGCCTAGTAAACTGAGATGTTAGGTGCATTTTCACAATGGTGCCATGTTTTAGTGTAATACATTTTTTGAAAATTGCTTTTTAAAAGTTATCTACATAGTATCTTGCTGAAATTGAGTCTCCACTGGATGTATTAATCAGCTTTAAAGCACAACTAAATGTTATTAAAAAACAAAATCACATTATACCTGGTAACCCTTTCCAACATTTATTTTCACTCCCCAAGCTTCAGTATAAATAGGAACACATACAAAAGTCCAAACATAAGCTACCTACAACATTTACATTAAGTCCAAACACAAGCTACCCACAACATTTACATTAAGGCCGATGGCGCTCAAATATTGAAAATAGCATGTCACCAAGGGCAGAGGTCACAATTCTATAGAAGTACCATAGTAAAAGACAATAATTAAAATTTGCAATATTTGACTATAATAACCAATCCTAAACACAAGACAAAGCAGTATGCAAAGGAATCTTTGTACAAGAAAAATATCTACATAATAAAAACCTAATGCATTTTGGAAAATCAAATTTAGACCTTCAAAAGTGGTATAGATTAATATATTAGAAAAGGCACTGAACCAAGAATCAGAAAGCTCAGGTTACTAACCCAGTTGGACAACTTACTAGTTGTTGGACAAGCTCCATCATGCCGATACTGCATGGAAATTTCTGTGGATAAGGGGGAAAGGGAAATTAGCAGAGAAACTGATGTAGACTTAAGTTTCTTAAGAAAAAAACAGGCCAGAAAAATGGGGGACTTCATGACAAAGCCCATTTAAGAAGACGAGAACAAGCCTGGAAGAATAAAAATTATATGCTAGTATTTGGCATGTAAGAGGAAAAAAAACTATACAGAATTCTCACAAGTTTATAATAATAGGCTAGTCGAAGCATACAAAATTTCTGTATTAAGAGCAAGAAAAAGACACAAGGGCTTACATATCAATAATGACCTGGAAAGAGAAATCTCAACAATGGATTGATACTTGGTTGGCCTGCTGGACTGTCTGTGGGACTGTCTGTGGACTGTCTTAAGTGCTGTGGGAAAAAGCCAGCTCACTCTGCATACCATCATTCCTAAACAAAGGGTCCTGAACTGTGTGAAAATTGGAGAAACCAAGCTAAACACAAACAAAAAATGCTACCATTTCTCTCTGCTGTGACTAGCTATGGAAATTCCTGGCTTAATTTCCCCCACAAGACTTACTCTATAACCTGAAACAAGCTCCTCTCTCCATTTAAGTTGGCCTTTGACAGGCATGATATAAAGAACTATTTAGAAAGAAATCTTTGATCACTGGAAAATTTTCATTTTGGTAGAAACTAGAGGGGGGGAGGAGGGAGAGAACAAAACAAAACAAATAACCCTTTGCTCCTGAGTGGTCTGTTCATGTCAGGAACTCACCTCTATGACTATCACTAAACTGTCTTTCCATAGTCTCCTTTTGTAGCATCACCACTATAAAATTTCAGCACTGAAACAGATTTGCAAGTATTTTATTTTACAAATGGTATGTCAGCATTATAGTAGTGATTTTGAGGATTCTATTTTAAACATACAGAAGTGGGGGAGGGGGGAGAGACAGAATATACTACAATAAACAGTGCTAAACCATCAACTTCTTGTTATATCTAGGTGTGCATACACCATGCAGTGTTTCTATAAGGAGAGAGAAGAACAATTCTGTGGCGGTCTCTTTGCCCAGCTTTACACATAGTGCCAGGTTGTATGTCTTTGGGTACAAGGATCCATGAGTGAAGGGCAAAGAATAACCTTCCATCTTGGTACGGCAGGGTCTCCATCCACTGTTGTGCATACCAGGCTATCTGGTCTGAGAACTCCTGGGGCTCCCTGGGTTTCCTCTCACCGTGCCAAAGGTGAACGGGAATTATAAATGCACACTATCACGTGTAGCTTTATTTGGCATTCTAGGGATTTGAACTCTGTTCCTCATGCTCACAAAGTAAATACTTGACCCCCTGAGTGAATCATCCCTCCAGCACCATAAATCATGATTTCTACGTGGTAGAGAGACACAAGAAAAATAAAGGATTCAATTGTTCTAACTACTAACAATGCTTCAAAACATCAGGTCCCAGAGCTGGAGGCTCAGTGGTTAAGAGCACTCACTGTTCTTGCAGAGAGGAATTAAGTTCAGTTCCAAGCTCTAAAATGGCAGCTCACAACTGTCTGTAACTGCAGTTCTAGGGGATCAATGTCCTCTTCTGGCTTCTGCAGGCACAGGCATGTATGTGGCGCGTGCGTGCACAGACAAAACACTGACACACAAAAAATTTGGGAGAGGAGCACACAGCTACTAAGATGGATGTGGTAGCACATCCTAGCACTCAGGCATCTGAGACAGGAGAATCTTGAGCTCCAGGAGAGCCTCAACTAAGACAAAAATCAAATAAACAAAATAATTCTCACAACAGCAGCAAGAGCAATTGTCCTGCCTGGATTAAGCGAGAGTACCTGCAGTATTCTTAAGAATGTTAGTGCTCTCAAACAAAATACAGTACTGTTAGTTACTATAGACTGAATGAGGCACCTTATTTTTCTTCATTAAAGAAATTCTGAAATAATAATAAATTATCAAGACTAGGTCCAGAATGTCTGATTTCTTCATCCTGACTCTCATCCTTCCCCAGCCTACTCAATCATTATTACCTCCAATTGGACTCGAACACAAGCTTTTCGATTAGGTTTATCCCTTAATTATATATTTACCCCTTTTCTGAAATACTGAATTTCTTACTCCAAAGTACAACTTAATCTCTCCCTAGTCTTTTCCAACTTAATACAAAACCTTACAAAGGAAATGACTTGTACTGCAGCCTAATTATAAGCACTTAAAAGGCATGTACACTACACAGGATACTACTCCCCAAGGGATACACTCTCAGTACTTTCTACTGTGTTAACTCCACTTTTAAAAGGCGATGTTTCATGTTATGTTCAAAGCACTGTGCTGGCAGTAGAGACAAAGTGACAAAAACGACAAACCCAGCCCCTAAGCTCACTAAGCTTCCATGGCATTTGCTCATGTCTAACCAGTGTTTCCAAAGATCATGTTCACCATTACTAATTGATCAACTTGTTATTTAAAATAAAATAATAAAATGAGGAAGAGACAGAAAAGAGGAAAAGGGAAAGGGGAGGTGAAAGGGAAAGGAGGAAAAAGAAAAGGAACGGAACAATTTTTGAGGCAGGGTCTCAACTGTATAACCCTTAGCTAACCTGTAACTTCCTGTGTAGACCAGACTGCCCTTGAACGCACAGGAGACAGTTACCTCTGACTCCTAGCCCTGGGACTCAGGGTGTGTGCCACTTGTACCTGGCTTCTTCCTACTTCATTACTTATTAGGAGCAGAGGGATGACTTATAGATAATAAATGACTTCTGAATTTAAAATTTAGCCCAATGGAAAAAATAACTTTTATTTAATATGTAATGCTTAAGTGTTTAATACAATTTGAAACATCAAGTACTCATCAGCAGCTGTCAATTTACCAAGCTTCTAGGATACTCTTCACTCTCAAGTTTAGCAGTAGGAAAATATGGTTTCGGGCTGGAGAGATGGCTCAAAGGTTAGGAGCACTGGCTGCTCTTCCAGAGGTCCTGATTTCAATTCCCAGCAACTACATGGTAGCTCACAACCACCTATAATGTGATCTGATGCCCTCTTCTGCAGATAAAGCATTCATATAGAATAAATAAATAAATATTTTTAAAATACTGTTTTTAGTTAAAAAACTTTTATTAGAAATGTGTAAAATCAATTATCTCAGCTTCAAGTAAAATAGTTTTATTTTATAAATTTAGTTATTTTAAATAAAACTAAAAACATTTGCAAATTAAAACTTTAGGCAATTTACTCATTTAATACTACAGTAGTGTCTAAAGGGAATACTCTCTAGATAATTATGTTTATATAACAGTAAAGGATTGTGAATTACATTTTGTACTTCAACTAATGTACCACAAACGCTGCTCTCTGAAACAAACATTACTTTCTATGCTTAAAATCTCCCCTAAATTTATAACAGGTTAAAAGAAATCTTTTGAGAGCTGTAAATTAGTTATTTTCTTAATTCCATCCATCTAAAGACATGTGTTTTAAAGAAGCATTCAAATGTAACTAACATTGAAATTCAAAATTTTCTCAGCTATGCTCCAAAATTACAGGACTCAGTGAAGATCTCTACAAAAACAAAATTAAGCTTTATATTCTCAGCAAGGTGTTTATTATTATAACTTTTGCTAAAAATAATATAAACCCAGTATTTTATGAGTAAAAATAAATACATTTGCTGTCTGTTGCAAAAGCTAAGGTTGACTGTTAGGCCCTTATGGTCTCAAAGGCAAGATAAATACGAAACATTTATTCAAATGTGCCATATATTTAAATCTTTTTAACGAACTTTGTTCCCACTGTAATTTATTTTTCCCACCTCCTGAAACACTGATTCTCAACCAAAGGCAATTTGGCCTCCTGGGGGGGCATTTAACAATGTCTGGAGACATTTTTATTATGGGGGGTGGGGGGAGTGCTACTGGCCACTAATGAGAAGGGGCTGGGAATTCTGGTCAACATCCTATAAAAGACAAACACAAAGAACCCCCACATACACACACCCATGGCACCAACAAGGTCCTTAATCCACAGAGGGGCTTCCTGCAGCAGGGTAACAATTCTGTAAGTGCACTAAAGTGGGGGCTGTTTGCAAACCCCGACAGGCACCAAGGTGAACTAAGATAAACTAACAAACTCTGCAATGTATGATCCTGGGCAGCTTATTTACCCTCAATCCTCAATTGGAACAGGGACATCACTATCCCCTTATAAAACTACTGCTAAATGAGATATAAATAACAATACATTTAATGAAACATACCATAACAGATAAATAACATTTATAGTTAGTGTTTTCATGTATGATTATATGAAAAATTATAACCAAAGAAAGCATGCATGTATGCTTTCTGTCTTGGAATGGTCATAGTTACTTCTGCTTACTGAAGCTAATATACAAACTATTCAAAGATTTTGTTTATTTTGCATTTACAAAATATACTATGTGTGTGTATGTTTATGTAAGTATGTGTGTATGTATGTATAAAATGAACATTTTCATTTGTCTTTATTTTATATACCATTTCTTCCTTCTCTCGCTATGAACTACTTAAAACTATTATTATCCATTAACTGTGTATCTTAGCTGAATCTTATTTCAACTATACAGAATCCAAAATTACAAAAGAGGTGAAGCTTATAGTTAAGATTTACTGAAAGCCATTTATCTCATATTCAAAAAATAACAGACAAGTAAAACTAAGCTTTTATGGGTAGCACTGGAGAGACGGCTTGGTAGTTAAGAGTAGCTGTTGCTTTTCCAGAGGAAAACTCCAGAGTTCAACTCCCAGCAACTTTATCAGGTGGCTCATCTCCAGGAGATTCCATCTCCTTTCTGACTTCCAGGAGCAGCCACATGCATGTGAATGCACATAAATGGAAACAAATAAAAAACTTAACTACAAAACCAAAACAAACACCTGAGGCAGGATGTGGTTATGCATGCCTTTAACCAGAACACTCACAAGCAGCGAGTGAGTGAGTCTGATTTACATAACAAATTCTAAGAGGGCTGGAGCTACTTAGTGTGCTCCTGCAGAGAGAGGACTCAGGTTCAGTTCCCAGCACCCACAGTAGCTCTGTTAACTCCAGTTCCAGGGGGTCCTATGCATAGTTTAGGTCTCTGAGAGCAACAGGCACTAACACGGTACACAGACACACAATCATACGCATAACAGAAATGTAAGTAAAAACTTTCAGTATTTTCTTAAGGATTAAAAATATGTAACACAAATTACAGATTACATAGAAGCATACCAGTGATGTAAGTACTACATATAAACTCATTTCTACCATCATAAAACTAATAATAAAACAGGTATGGTGAAGCCCACCTGGAATCTCAGCACCAAGAAAACAAACACAATTGATTCATGGCCAATTTCAGGCCTGTCTGTGCTACATGGTCGGTTCTAGACATGACTGGGACATATTCCAAAACTGAAAACAAAAGCAAAGTAAACCCTGGGGCCACTTTCAAATCTATTTAATGAACTCTCTTTTGAGACTAAAAAAAAAAAAAAGCAGGGGGATGGGGGAGGTGTTTAAAAAAAAAATCACTAGATGCATTTTGTATTAAATACATTTGAAACAAATTTTAAATAATTTAGGTATCGTTTGACATAAAAATGCACCTGACAAATCCTAAATTTATCACTGGTTAAAAGAAAAAGTTCCAAACAGAAATTCACATTATTTATGTCCAATTACTGAGAAAGTAAAAACTAAAAATTAACTTTAGCAAAAGACCTTTAAATAAGCCACCAAAAGTAGTACAGAAATGTTTACATCATAAATATGAGTCCTGATTTGGTGTTCCATATAATATACAGGTGGAACAAAAACACAACTTAGAAAAAATAACAGATGACCAATAAGCTGTTTAATCCACATTTAACCAAGTAACATGAGAAAAATGTCAAACATTTAAACACGAAATCGTTTCCCTAGGATTGTAGAATGCTTTTTCTTTCTTCATTAGGAAATGAAAAAAACTAGGGTCAATGAGATGGCTCAGAAGGTAAAGCGCTTACCACCAAGCAGGGGCCTGAGACCCACAGAGTGGAAGGAAGGGAGCCATCTCCTCCTGATCACAGAAGGTGCTGGTCCAGCACTCAGAAGGCTGATTCAGGAAGATCAAGAGTCTGAGGCCAGCCTTGGCTACAGAGAGATCCTGGCCAGCCTGGGCTACTTTATCAACCCCTTATCTTCAAAAACAAGTGATAATAACTTAAAAAATAAAAATTAACAAATGCAATGTTAATTAAATGTCAGTTAGTATACAACTGTTTACAACTTCTTGGAGTAAAGAAAAAGGGCAGCAGAAGGACTGAGAGGAAAACAAGGCACACATCCCTACCTGAGCCAACTGGAGATGAGCCCACACTAAGACTCTGCAAGCTTCCATTCCTGAGCAATGTAGGAGATTTCTGAAGACTAGAGCTTGTTACACTTCCTGCGGCTGATGCTACAGATGACGTTGGAGAAGCAGAAGAAACTGAGAGGTGAGAAACATTCTCTTGATTTTTGTTTCCTTTGGGCCGGCCAGGCCCATGTTTACTTTGTTTATTTCCTTTTCGTTTCTTTTCCTTTACAGCTTCTTCTTCTATCCCAGAAGTCTGAGCCCGTTTATATCCTGCTGTCGGGAGGCTGGAGCTACCCAGCTCACCAGGAGAACTTTCAAAGCTTTTAGGCTGTGAAATAACAGTTGAGGTCACAGGGTGACCAACTAAAGAACTAAAACTATTTACTCCCCCTTCTTGGCTTCCAGACTCTCCTTTATGTACATCTTTGGTTGATGATGACTGCTGGGAGTGAGTGTAACTGTCATTTCGCAGATCTGAGTCTGTAAAGCTTAAGAAGTCCTGGGGAGACTGCACCGAACTTCCAGAAGATGATTTCACACTGCCCGGGGTTCCTGAAAAACTGCCTGTAGCAAAACACAAACAAAACCCCAAGGTGGAGGAATAAAAAGTGGACACAATGTTCCTCTAAGCAACAAACTGTAAGAAGGGGGTTTTTTTGTTCCTAAGTAAATTATAAAACTTAGGTCATCACTATGTGACAAGTATAAGAAAGGTTACTGTTGAAATCAACTTTACCTCTACAGATATCTTTAAAACACTTGTCAAAGTGAATATCACACATTGACTCATGAATTGTACTGTATCCCTAACACACAAGCTATACCTTATCTAACCTAACCTTTTATCAGAGTTTCTGTGCTCTCTCCCAAACACCCTGTTAGAGGTATTACAGCAAAGACTGAGCAGGCACAACATTAGACAAAACCACAATGTGCTTTCCAGGCAACTGTCTTTTTCAAGCCGTAAAGATCAAACTGGAAATGATACAAGGTACAGTAAGGACTGCAACATATTTCTCAGGTTATAAATTCTAAAAATAAACTCTTATCAGCGATTAAATTATTCAGCCCAATATAATCCCACAAAATAGATGTCCTAACTTATACCTTACAATCTCCTTGTTCAATTTCCATGAATCTTCATAATGAAAAACCAGCCATGAGGCGCATCTTACTGATTTTAAAAATGAAGTATCATGTGGAGAGATGGTTCGGTGATTAATAGCATTTATTCCTTTTGCAGGGTACCCAAGTGCAGCTCCCAGCACCCACACGGTGGCTCACAACTTCTGCAACTTCAGTTCCAGGGGATCTAATGTCCTCTTCTGACATCTTCAGGCATGTGCATGGCACACAGACATACACACAAACACTTATACACATAAAGTAAATCAATCTAAAAGCAGGAATGAAAATTCATGAAGAGGGAGGTATCTTCTATGCCTCTTTCCAACTGTTTCCAAACAAACCTCAAAAGTCCTTGTTCGCCTGGTAGAAAACAGTTTGATCCACTCCTACTTCACAAGATTCTTCACATTTGCTATATGAAATGAAATAACTAAACAGATTCAGTTCTGACATCTGTTTCATAAAACTAAACACTAATAGGGCTATAGTTATAGCACATGGGAGAAACTGGTCTCAATTCCCCACTAAAACACACACACACACACACACACACACACACACAAATGTAATATTAAAGAATACCAGATACTTTTAAATATTTGGTACATTTAAATTATCTAAAATTCACAGGGCACAGTTAATAAATAAACATGACCATCTTATATACCTTATCTTCATATTTCAGTATTTTATTGACTGCCTCATTTATGTAACTGTAGGACATTTTCCTACCATGTCCTGAGAGGCCGAAAAGATTCAATATTACTAAATTCCAAAAGCATAACAGCTATCTTTTTTAAATATATTAGCACTGCATAAAAATAAAAACTTAAGACAATAAAACAGGCCTAGTAACCTACACTATAATCCCTGCACTTGGAAATCTGAAGGAAGACGAGAAGCCACATAGGTTATTAAAGACCAGGCTGGGCTACATCTCAAAAAAAATCAAAATTAAATAAGCAATTTTAACAGTGATGTGAATAAAGTTACATTTAAGGTTAATTAAGGTTTGGTTAATTTTCAAAGGGGTATAAGATTAACAGTGGAATTTTTACTTAAATATAATAGTGACTTTAACGCTTTGTTTTATCTATACTTGTTTAATGTGTTTTGTTCTAAAAGGGCTATGTGCACACACATTTACTTATAAATCTGCAGCTCCAAATCACTACTAGTATGAAATATGAAAGGCCAGCAGATTAGCGATCTATGACTTACAAAGTATAGCGAGAGTCTGGATTTAAGTTTAACAAATTCTTCAACAAAGATAAATGTCACTCTTTTCATATACTTCTAGAGGAACAACGGAACAAGTGAACAAGCTATTTAATCCCCCACCCCCAATTTTAACATTTCTTTTTTTCAAGATATATCTTCATGGGGCTGGAGAGATGGCTCAGAGGTTAAGAGCACTGGCTGCTCTTCCAGAGGACCTGAGTTCAATTCCCAGCAACCACATGGTGGCTCACAGGCATCTATAATGTGATCTAATGACCTCTTCTGGCCTGCAGGCGGTACATGCAGGCAGAGCACTGTATATACAATAAATAATTTTTTAAAAAAATTTTACTAACAACAAAGATGTGTCTTCATATTTAAAACTACATAAAGCAGTTATGTAAGTGTATACATTCTAAAATTTAGCAGTGCTCCTATTTTCCATTAACAGGGTTGCCATAAAACTACACAAGTCCAATTAATATTGAATTTCAGTTTAGCACCGAACAATATTTGGAAAAAACACTAAAATACTATTTGCTGTTTACATGAAATTCAAATATACACACATCCTGCTAACATAGCAGCCTGAGCACGTAACATAGGGCAGTTGAGTAAAAGTCTACTATTAATTTCAAGTTTTGTAATAAATGCACAGGTTATAATGCATCACTGTTTAAGACCTAACTTAAAATTCCATAAAACACGCTCAGTTCTTATTTACCTAATAAAACATAAAATATTAAGAAAGTAAATAAAAATAATTTATAGAAAGAAATTTTCTATTCTTGCAAGAAAAGCTACTTCTGTTTTTCTCCCTAATATTAATCTCTAGTCTACAGCCATTTAAACATTAAAATTATAGTTAAAACACACAAATCATTATATAGAGAGATCAAAAGTTCCAGAAGCATTTAAAGACATACCAGTATTTTTAGCAAAAATCCTATACTATCAACTAATTACATAATCTAGATTAATCATTAGTTATAAGTAAAAACTAAATTCTTTTACAAAGCAGTAACTAAAATATTGTTAATACCTTGTGGAAAGGGGCTGGATGCTGACACAGTTGTTCCTGGATTTCTTCCACCACCAGGCTTCCTTCCCCTTTGACCTGAGCTGTGAGCTGAAGATTTCTTCCCTTTGCCCTCTGACCCTCTAGCCTCTGAAACATCTTTTCCACTAGAGGTATGCGCAGAGACTTCCTGGAAATTTGCATTTGTGAATCGTGCTGCAGTATCTTCCAAGCGCTTCAACGATCCAGATATAGAGTTGTTGCTAGTGCTTGTATAAGTCTAACATTTAGGTTCAAACAAACAAACAACAAACAACAAACAACAACAAAAACAAAAACAAAGAAAAAAAGGAAGTAAAAGAAAAAAAGCTAATTATATTTGGCTAAAGAAAACAGCACTGAACTTACAAATCTGATTACTTCCATTATAAACATGTCAGCAATTCTACCAAAGAAAATCAAGCAAAAACCATAAAAGCTATAACATTGACTTTAAATTCCCCTCCCCTCCTTTTTTTCCCCTGTTGTTTTACCATCTTCAGGATCAACCCCAGGGGCTTTCATGTCTGGGCAAGCACCACTATGCCACTGGTTTCTTACACACCCTACACCATCACTACTTTCAAACAAAGTGTCTATAATTCATATGATGATAAAGGCTAGACTACAGGAAATAACAGTTGACTTTAGTAATATACTTTAAATAACGCACACAAATACCAAAGGTACTAATTTCTCAAACATTATTTTCACCAAGAACATACTATTTTTTTAATGGAGATTTCCTTCAATAAGCCAATGGATTTGGGTCTAAAATTATGGAACACTTCATGAATCTGCATGTCATCCTTGCGCGGGGGCCATGTTAACCTTCTCTGTACCGTTCCAATTTTAGTCTATGTGCTACGGAAGCAAGCACAAGAACACGATGTTTCTTAGCCATGAAATTATAAGCTTTAGTGTTCAAACCAAAGCCAACATTTCATGAGAACAAAAGTGCACTGTCAGTTCAGTAGATGACAGCACTCACTAGACCAAATGGCTCCCCCTAGGATGCAGAGTACTTCAAGAGCCCCAGCAAAGCTCTCACTCAAAAAGGAAGTTTCAACCTTTGGAACACAAATCTCTCTCGGAAAATTGAAGGAAAGTTTTATGGTGTACTATGACTGTAAAAACAATTAAGAATGCCTAAACAACTACTTTCTGGGTTTAGTAATCGTCTTAAATACAAGATGGGGTGGGATAAGTGAGTGTGGATGTATATTAAGCCAGATGGTTGCTAATTAACATGATTCATACCATCCCTTGGGAGCAAGAATTTTTATGTCAAAATTACATTCACAAGTATCATAGAGACTTAAATTCACTGACTACCTTGAACATAACAATTTTGAATAAATCAAATATAAATGTATCTAATATCAAATTTATTATGAAAATGAAAAATTGAAGATGGACAAATATTACTTCCTCACATGTAACACTTAGTATGACAATAAATTTGAAATTGAAAAATAATAAAAATCAATTTTCAAAATGTTAGGTGATTTCTTTTTTTGCAAATTCAATGTTCAAAAAAAGGACAAGAAGGACAAGAAAAAGGGTTTTATAAACGCTTGTGATCCCAACACTCAGAGAGGCAAAAGCAGGTGGATCTCTGTGAGTTCGAGGCTAGCCTGATCTACAAATCAAATCCCAAACAGCCAAGGCTACACAGAGAAACCATGTCTCAAAAAAGACTAAAAAGACCAAAAGAAAAAAAGAAAAGCATCAAATCTTTACTGCTACCACCTTGAAAATTTATCATCTCTTTGCCAATAAAACATTTCAACAATAAGTCCAGTATTATTTCATGAAAATGAAACAATCAAACCGGGCATAGTGGCACACACCTTTAATCCCAGCACGCAGGAGGCAGAGGCAGATGGATTGCCTGTGAGTTCAAGGCCAGCCTGGTCTACAAAGTAAGTACAGAACAGCCAAGGATGCACAGAGAAACCCTGTCTCAAAAAACCTAAAAAAAGAAAAAAAGAAAACAAAACAAAACAAAAAAACAAAGAAAAAAAAAGAAAGAAAGAAAGAATCAGTATTCTAGCCAACTATAATCCACAAAGAAGGTCAAACAAGAAAGGCTTCACAGTCTGGCAAGCAAACCCTTTTAACAAACCAATCACACTAAGCTGATGCAACTTCATGCCTTACTTTGGAAACATGAACCTTTCCCACGCTGAGCAGTTAATTTGAAAACTACCTCCCCCTCATTTTCAGATACTTCCCCATGCACCCTGCCCCCCCCCACACACACTTAAAAGTCGATCCCAAGGTTCATTACATCTGATCCTTGTCAAGTTTAAAAGTAATCTAAGAAAATACAGTGGTGAGCCCCACAAGGAGTCCATCGAGGCAGGCAGGTCTGGACCCAGGGGGCCTGCACAAATTGTTGTACAACCAAGGACAATGTAGGCAATCAACCTAGCACCCTCTGTTCAGATCTAGCCAATGGGCAGCTCATTCTCCACAGCTATGGGTTGTGGGGACTGCTCTGACACGATCACTTCCCCTTGGCATGCCCTCAGCGGCACACAGAAGGGGAAGCAAGCTATCCAGATGAGACCTGACAGGCTGTGGTAATATGGAGGAGGAGGAGGGTCCCTTCTGTCAGAGGTCTGGGGGACAAGAAGAGAGCAGAAGAGGGAAGGAAGGTGGGAACAGGAAGATACAAGTGAGGAGATAACAATCAGATGTAGTCTGAGTAAATTATAAAAATAAATAAATAATTGTTGAGATTGGTGGTGGGGAAATACAATGGTGTTCTTCACCCATGTGCTTTATTCAAGCATCAAATAATGAAGAGAAAAACTGGAATACTCTAAATGGAAATACAGTATTCACTTCCACAGGACAATTTAAAATCAAGGGTTAGTCAATTTTCCCACTTATTTAACAGATTGTCTTTTTTTCCTCTAAAGTCTTAAGTCTTTCCACAAAAGGGGACAAGGGTGGGATGAATTGAAACTGCCCTTACCCACAAGACCACACAGGTTTCATTCAGAGACCTTGACCTAAACTCCATATTTTAAATGTATCTCAGAAGTGTTTATTCAATATAGTACTACTGAGGCAATATGCATCTGTAGAATTCTCATGTGAAGATTCAAAGTAAAGGGAACAAGGGTTGGGGGGAGGGGCATGCAGAGCTAAGGAACTGAGCCTGAGAATTCCTCTCACAGTAGTAGAGAGCCTCCCTCTGAGAATGATCTTAGGATATAAAAATACTTGCTTTTCATGCACTTTCAAATACAAAATGAAAGGTACTTGTTTGATGCTTGCTAGAGTTTGGATTTGAAGTGTCTCCCAAGGGCCCATGTGCTGAGGCCTGTGCTGGACCTGTTCAAGATGGTGGGCAGGGCCGTGGAAGTAAATTTAAGCAGCAGGGACACACGGGGATGCTCTGACCAAAGCTCTTTTTCACCTGGAAATGAAAGGACAACCTCTACTACATGTAGGCCAAAAGTAATGAGACCGAGGAACTACTACCAAAGCCTTTGATTCTATGATCTAAAATATAACCTCTCTTCCTTATGATGGTCCTCTTGGGGGGGCTGGGGGGGGACAACTGGCATGTACTGACTAAAGGCAATACACTTTTTTTGTATTTTAAGGGTATATGAGTGTATCACCTCCATGTATGTATGTGTTACATCAAGTGTATGTTTGCCACCTGCCAAATTGAAAAGAAGGGGTCAGATACCCCTGGAATTCTAGCTATGTGTGGCTGTGAGACACCATATGGGTGAGGAGGATTGAACCCAGGAACTCTGTAAGAGCAACAAGTGCTCTTACCCACTGAACTGTGTCTCCAGCACAACCCATCCCCATGACCTTTGTAAAAAATTTTCATTTATTTTTATTCTTATGTATATGCATACTCTGTCTGTGTTTCATAAACATGCAGAGACTGCAGATGAAAGAAGATGTGTTAGATTCTCTGGAACTGTAGTAACAGATGGCTGCTAGCCTTCATACAGATACTAGGATCAAAATCGGGGTCCTCTGCAAGAGCTGCAGCGCTCTGAACTGCTGAGCCATCTCCCTAGCCCCATACTAGCCTTTTTATACTTTCTATCAGAAATAAAACTGCTGATTTGGCTGTGATGAGAATCCCTTAATTAATGCATGCAAACATTGATCTATTGTCATTTACAGGCATTTTAATGAGTAACTAAGAATGCCTGGCAGCACTGGTACATGCCTTTAATTTTACCACTCCAGAGGAAGAGGCAGACAGACCAGATTAGACTACAGAGTAAGTTCAAGGACAGCCAGGGATACACAGAGAAACCCTGTCTCAAAAAAAAAAAAAAAAAAAAAAAAAA
>OU015749.1:20099218-20112065 GCA_907169655.1 Acomys percivali | reverse complement strand
TGGATGGATGGATGGATGGGTAGATAGAAAATATTAGCAAATCAAATATTTTTGTTGTTTAAACAAATTCTAAATTTGAATATATTTTGACCATATTCTTCCACTCTATCAAGTCCTTCCCGATTCTCCCCCTCTCACTATCCACCTAGCTTTTCTCACATTCTTTCTCAAAAAACAAAAACCCAATATAACAACTCCTCCAAACTAAATTAAAACAAACAAACAAACAGAATAATGACCAAACTGTAACCCAATAAAGCTCACAAGAAACTGTGGAGTCCATTATATGTTGGTTAACTATTCATGAGGCCTGTCCTGAAGTGGTTGATATACCTAGTGTCTCTACTGGAGAACAAACTAAAACAAAAACTATCACTTTGGAGTTGGACAAGACAAACCATGAAAAGACGGACTAATTTATTTAAAAACCAACTTACATAATCGCTCACATTAAGGAGGAGGAGGAAGGAAGGAGGAAGTGGGGGAAGAGGGGAAAGAAGGGTGAAGGGAAGGAAGAAAAGAAAGAAAGGGGAGAGAAAGAGAGAGAAGACCTATGTCTCCTATTAATTATAAAAAGTAATGAAGGTTACTTTTTAAGAATGATCAGCCTCAATTTATCACAAACTTAAAAAAGGAAATGAATTGATGCTTACAAGCATCTAGGAACTTTTTAGAAATACACTGACACCAACTAAATCTCCCAAGACCAAGAGCAAAGGTGTTCTCTTCCTCTATCTTCCTTGGCAATTCCTGTTCTCCATGACAGGAAAACAATATGCTTCAGAATGCACAGACAGACTACAAAGCAATTAGAAACAGAAGGCACACAACTAGAGAAAAGTTAGAAAGATGTCAGATGTGGAGAGATTAGACATGCTGTTGTTGGCAATGAGATGAAGGAGTTAAGGACACACAGCGGACACAGAAATGGGAGTCGCAATTCTACAACCATGAAGAACTTAGAAAACTCTTTCCAGTAAGCTATGCCACACCTTGACATTGGCCTTTACTTGTGATGAATGAACCAGCAGAGTGCATCAGACTTTCTTGCAAACAGACCAGGGACAAGATAAATTTTTGTTATTTTATTTTAAACTGCTGATTTACGGTAAGACGTTCTCATAACCAACACTAAACTAGCAATATATCCATAATTTCATATCTGCCCAAAACAAAGCCATTCCTCCTACTTATCTAAGGCAGAACCTGCAAAAGTGAGGATTCTTTCTTCTTCAGATGTGTCTAACTTATCTTTAACAAAGTCACAAGGAGTTCATGTTTCAGTGTCTTCAGAATGTGACCACCTCTCACTATTTCAAGGTTTACTGCCTCCCTTGTTAAAATTCTTCTCCTGTCTCTCTTGTCTCTCCTTCCCCCTCCCAACTCTCTATGATAGACAAAGCAAACAAAACACCTTCTAACAATAAATTTTAATTCAAGTTGAGCCTAATCACTCACTTTTCACTCTAACTATGAGACAATGGCTTTGCAGCAGCTTATCTAGCCCTTCATGATGCGGCCCTTACACTGGTCTTACCTCCAACTACACTTCCTCACTCACTACTCTATCCCAACCAAATGGCCCCACCTCTGTTCTGATTTCATATTAATCATATAGTAATCTAAATAATACCTAACTTCCTAAGTAATATTTACTGTGAAGCAGATACTATGTGTGTTGTTTTAAATATTTTATCTTAATGAATTTCAATTATTATTTCCTGTCTTTACAGTTATTCAACAGAGATGCAGAGGTAAATTAACCTAAGGCTCAATGACTAAATAATGAAGGCAGATTTCAGTTACAGGTAGCTGAGTCTGACTTAAACCCCACTTGTTAGTTTAGGCAGTGCTATTCACTTGTTATCCCCAAGAAGTCCTTCGAGACAAGTACAAAGTAAAGAGAAACCAGCATTAAAGGACTAAGAAGGTGACATTTCTAAGTGCATAATACATGGCTTGGGAGGTGGGGAAACTGATCAGAGTTTCTGGAAACGACTCCTTAGAAGCCAAAAAAAAGCATTTCATTCATTTATATTGTATAATAATATAAAACCAAATTTGATGCTTCAATCTTACTTTTTCTGTAGTAACAGTCAAAGAAGGAACCAAGGCAGGTGACGGTTCTGGTTGTTTCTTGTGTTTTTGTTTGTGTTTGTCCTTTTCCTTATATTTCTAAAAATAAACAAATGTAAATGTTTTAAAATTAAAAGATAATTCATATATGTAATATTCTTTTATAAGCTCTGTTTTAAAAAAAAAAATCGCCCTTTTCATCAGTTCTTATGGACAGAAAAAATATTTTTAAATGGCACTTATCTTTGTTTAACCTAAGTAATAAAATAAATGTGGTCTGTAATTATTTGGTATATTTATACCTAGCAAAATACAGAATTTTTTTCTTGTTAAAAACCTGTTTTTTATGAATAGCATTTCAAGATTTATAGGGTACTTTACATATATTATCATACTTTATAGTTACATATAATTATCTTTAAAAGAGAAGTGGCTGCCTGAATAAGCCCCGGAAAGGCAGATACCCCTGCCTTATCCACCTTGGTGCTTTAACTGTAAGCATGCACCTCCATACCAATCTACCACAAATTGAATTTTACGGTCCAGGTATTAGACATTAAGACACAGAAACTCAAGCAAAAAGTCATTCCCCTGGTTTACTTAAAAACATTTGATTCTAGTTTCTGATAACAACCAAAAGCAAAACAAAAAATAGGAAATGGGGGGAAAAAGTAGGCAAGGTTACAGAAATGCTACTTTGAAGCACTAGAACGAATTACTCTACATCTAAATACAAGAAAAGGTTTTTGATTAAACAAAAACATTACATATTAAGATATCTCAACTTTAAGCAGAGCATGGTGGCACACACCTTTAATCTCAGCACTGGGAAAGGCAGAGAGACAGGTGGATCTCTATGAGTGCCATGCTAGCCTGGTCTATAAAAGAGTCCAGGATAGCCAAGGATATGCAGAGAAACACTGTCTTGGGAAAAAAACAAAACAAAAACAAAAAAACAACAACGAATCCCAACTGTTTAAAGTCAAATATTTTCAGTACCGGGTATAGTTTTCAGTTAGTTGAATGTAAGTATTTCCCACAGTGTACAAATTTAACCCTTTAGGCCACTTTACATGTGTACGGCATGAAAGATAAATCTCCTTTTCCCTGCCGTAAAAGGCATTATATTCCAGCAGAACGCATACACTTCTTACAACAATTTCTAAAAGCATCCACTGTTTCTGTGTTAATACTTTGCAACAACAACAACAACAAAAATTAAATTAAAATTACAGAAGAAACTTTTAGTTTTTAATTGAGGACTCCAACGTAATCATGCTTCCATTTTTCACATCAGAATATCACTGCTCCATCAAAAGGTGTTCTCTCTCCTCTAATCCCTTTGAACCTGAGGCAGCCTTGTGAGTTGTTGTGGTCAACAGCATGTGTATTTCAGTACACGGAAAAGTGCCTTACCAATCACTGCATAGCTTCTACCTCTGCTAATGAGATGATCCTAAGTATCATGTTAAAAATGAAACAACAACAACAAAACCGCACCAAGGCTGGAGACAGCTCCTGTTAGTAATGCTTTGTAAGAGAGGCCCTCCAGCTGCCATGCAGTGTAGGCAGGTGGGGAAGACACCCAGAGGCAGGCAGGCAGAACAGTCCTACCCACACCTCATCTGGGAAACACAGTAGAGCTGACTTTCGTGGCATGAGCTGGCCCCACTCCTCGCCTGGGCAGTGCAGGAAAGCTGGCCCTGGGGCTGCAGGATGCAAGAGAACTAACTGGTCAGCTGACCAACTCAGCTACCACCCAGGCCCACATCCAGGGCTTTGAGCTGCCTTACCCCAACATCTACCCCATCTACAAACTGCTGAAGCAAGCGAAGGGGCTGGGCCTGAGGATGCAAAGCTGAGGGCTATCTATGGCACAGGGCAACAACAGAAGACAGGAGAGGAGTCCCAGTGAGGATCTAGGATTGATGGTGTAAAAGAAGCCAGGCCTCAAATCAGACCAATATTTATTGCAATGAACATTTGCAAGTAAAGCTATTTGAACAAAAGGGTGTCATGTGCAACAAATGGCAGCTCCCACAGAGAGATTACCTACCTCTCTGCAGCAATAGCTAGCTTGCCTGAACTTTAAAATGGGACTGGGAACAATCAGCAAATCAGTTAGCAGTCCCTATGGCCTCAAGGATAAACCCAGCTAACATGACATGAATAAGAAACTGTCCTGCTGAGCCTCACTTGTTACAAGCCACTACAAGTTTGAAGTACTTTATCATGAAACAATAAACAACTGAAAAAAGGCAAGAGCCCAAGTTACAAGTCAAAGAAGGCACAAATCAAAAGTAACACTATTAAGGGATTTTTATGTGGGAATACTAAAATGTCTGATTATTTTATCTAACTTATGAGGTACAAATGATTCTGGCCTAGATGTACTACACTGTAATTTTCTGTATAAACAGTTGAGTTTTGGAGGGTGGCACAGTATATAAGCCATTTCTATATTCTTCCCATTCTGGACATTATTTATGTCAGGTACAAGACCTAGCATAACAGTAAATGGGCCTGACTATAAAGTAACAAACACTAATACCTCAGAAAACCTAACAGTAAACACAAAATAAGCATGTGCACACACTGTACAGAGACACAGGTAATACAGAACTGTGGCACTGTACAACACATCAAGAAATGTATCCTGAAGTAAAAACTTTAAAGCTCAGCAAACAGGCTATACATGGATTACACTGTTATTAGCTGCTTATACAATGTCAATCAAAAAAGTCATTAAAAAGACCAACTGACTTTACTGGGTTAATAGATCATGAGGAATAGACTAAATTATATAAGAATATTTTTAAAGTGACCATGAAAGATATCTAAATGATCTAAGTTTAAACTTATTTGATAATGCTATTAAAGCTGGTTAATGATTTCAGAAAAATTCTAGATAATCTAAAACAAAATCCAGATGTGACAGTATAATAAAAACTATGTTAAATTAGAACAAAGTGAGTTTGTTTTCTATCTTTAGTCTGACTTTAATTTAAAAAATTAAACATAAAAGCAAAGTAAGAGCTGAGGGGTATAACTCAGTGGTAGAGCACAATACTAGAATGCAGAAAGCAGGAAAATAGAAAGGTAAAACGTCAGATTTAAGACTATAAATTGAAGATAACACTGGGGAAAGGAGGGGAGGGATAAATAAAAATCAGAAATTCAGTATGGTTCAGTATCTTTCCAATTTTCAATGCAATTAATTTTGGGACAGTCTGATAATACGACAGACTGTTTCAAACTCAGTATGTACCTGAGAAGAGCCACGGGCTCCGGATGCCCCTGCCTCCACCTCCCAATTTTAGGATTGCAGATATTGATCACTGTGTACATGTCATGTGAAGCTAGGACCAAATGCAGAGCTTCATGCGTGTTGGGTATTAATTCTGCCAGCTGAGTCACATCCCCATTCTCACTCATACGTTTTTCCTGTATTTTAATTTTTTATAAATAGTAATTTTTAAAAGTACATATACACAAAAAATGTAAAAAGAGCATTGATTAAACAAGTATTAATATTTGCTGTCACTGATGCTGTCATTTCATCAAAAGAAGTACACATAATCTTAAATACAGTTCACTAAAATACAGCAACAAAAACATGTAATAGGTAAAGAAGAAAACAACCTGAATGCCCAACAGAGGTGTTTGGGGGAAGTTTTTATACAATTACAGTCACTGAAGTGAGTATCATTTTCAAGTACTTAATGGTGAGGATGGGCCAGTCGTGGGGGCGCACACCTTTAATCCCAGGCCTGGGAGGCAGAGGCAGAGGCAGGCAGATCGCTGTGAGTTTGAGGCCAGCCTGGTCTACAAAGTGGAGTCCAGGACAGCCAAGGCTACATAGAGAAACTCAGTGTCAAAAAACCAAAACCAAAAACAAAACCAAAAACAAAAAGGAAAGAAAATGGCTAAGGTAACTTTTGTTTTAAACTAAACTCCAAAATGGACTGTTGAAATAACCATTTATTCACCAAATTCATGTCTTATTTGTACCATAGAAATTATCCAGCTTCCTGTGCAGGTAGAAAAGGTCATTTTTCTGGATTCACACCATGGTAATCTGTCTGGAGATGTATGCACGTTCTAGGCCCAAGCCGTAAGAGACCCAATAAGGTAGTGTCCACAATGCTTCCACTAAGGGAGATTAGTTAATACAAATTAGCAAGGCAGCAAGAGATGCACTTTTTTTTTAAAAGCAGGCTTGGGGGCTCTTTCCACCACTCACTAGCCCACTTCCATCCTTAGGAATGCTTTTTTCCTTTTTCAAGAATCTATCTTTAGTTCTAATCCACAGTTAATTTAAAAGGCATGACTTGTTGGATGGAGACTGCCAGGATTTTTCACCTAACACATACTTTTTCTCTTAAACTCTACTGTGCTTGCTAGTTTTTGTCAATATGGTACAAGGTAGTGTCGCCCAGGAAGAGGGAACCTCAGACAAGGAACTGCCTCTAGGCATGTCTGTGCATGATTGTTGATTGTTGACTGATGTGGTTCAGCACATGATGGGTGGTGCTACTCCTGGGCAGTTGTCCTTAAGAGTAAAGACAGACAACAGAGCATAAGCCGGGAGCCAGTAAGCAGTACTCCTCTGTGCTCTGTGATTTAGTTCTACCTTGGCTTTCCAAAAGCGATGAACTAACCATAAGCCAAAGAACCCTTTTCCTCCCCCTAGCCTGGTTTGGTCAGTATTTATCACAGCAACAGAAAGCATTCTAGTACATCCAGTAAAATTGTCCTGGAAAAGAGAGGGAAGAAAGGGAGAAATAAAGAACTAGGAAGGGACGGAGGGAGGAAGGGAAGGAGGGAGGGAGGGAGGGTAAAAGGCACAAAGACATTTAGAATTTTGGAATAAAATTGTCAATCAAAAAGTCCCACTTTGAGCCAGGCGTGGTGGCGCACGCCTTTAATCCCAGCACTCGGGAGGCAAAGGCAGGCGGATCTCTGTGAGTTTGAGGCCAGCCTGGACTACAAAGTGAGTCCAGGACAGTCAAGGCTACACAAAGAGACCCTGTCTCGAAAAACTAAAAAAAAAAAAAAAAAGTCCCACTTTGGATTTGGCCATGAATAGAAATAAACATTGTATAAAGCCACTCAAATGTGTTTATTATAATGCATGGAAACAACTCTACCTAAATCTCTCATTTCCAAATGGCCAGTGATTAAATAAACTCATTTCCCAGTTTCCTAGTCAGATGTGCCATTTACTGGGTTTACTCTTTCAAGTAAAGCAATTATTTTTCAAGACTAACTTTTCAAGACTACATATAACATAAACAGCCTCAAAAGCAAAAATATTATACAGAAGAACACACACACAGAGACACACACAAACGACTCAGATGCATTAAACTCGGGGCCCTTTCCTTTAATGTAACAGATGGCAAGAATAGATGTCACTGATTGCCTGCATTGTCTCATAAGTACTGAGACTTGGAGAATGATACAGAAAATATTGATATGCTGGCTACTGGTTTGCTAAAATAAAACAGACCAGCTCAGATTCAGAAGTTCCCTGTGTTTCCTACACGTTACAAAAAATTGTAAAGGGGAAGACCCTAAAACCATGTATGTTAAGTTATTATCTTCTGGTGGCCATGAATTTATTATAAAAAGAGAAAACACAGTAACACCAGGAACAATAAAGGCCATGTTGAACGGGCCAGGTCAGTTTGCTGAGAATGAAAACAAATAGGTCAATTTAAGAGAGATCCCTTTACATGCGCTATTCAATGTATTTTTCCTACAAGGTCCATTAACGGCAGTCCCACTGAGATTCCCAAATACCCAATTGCACCTGAAATTGTCCTGGAACTGCTGACTGCTGCAAACTTCCTAGATTGTTAAATAAATTGTAATAAAAAATAAGTAAATTTCATTTTAAAAAGAATGAAAGAAAAAAATGGGGGCTGTGGTTGCAGCTAAATGGTAGAGTTACTTACTCTAGCATGCATGAGGCCCTGGGTGTAACACCTAGTACTAGGAATGGTGTGTAATGGGGCTTCCATATCCCTAAAAGAAGCTAACAGCCAAAAAAAAAAAAAAAAAAAAAAAAAAAGAAGCTAACAGCCACATGTACACTCTTATCCAAAGAGAGAGGATATTTTTTAATTGCTAAAGGATGTGTGGAAGGTGGGGTCAGAGGAGGAGCAGGAAGAGGAGAAAGGTGGAAGGAAAATAGGTGGAAGAGGAAGAAAGAAGAAAACCACATGATCAGGAGGAGAGGAGACTGTATATGGCCTGCAAACCCTAAAATATTTATTATATATCAAGTATTGTATAATGCATATCTTCACACATTGTGCAAATGTAAAAGGGTATTCTTCCTGTTGATAATGTAAGAGCATGTAACGTAACTTTTATCTGTAAGAACCCTTTCAACACACAGCTCTTTAAAAAGCTCACTACAAACCCCTTACTTCTCTTGAGGCTGGAATAATGGCGGAGCAGTTAAGATGGTTCTCTTGTTGCTCTTGCAGAAGACCCAGGTTCAGTTCCCAAAACCCACATGATGACTCAACCATCTGTAACTCTAACTTCAGGGGATCTGACACGGTCTTATGGCCTCTGTGGATAGTGCATGAAAGTAACACACACACACATGCATGCAAGTTAAACACCCTCACACATTAAAATTTTTCGTTCCTATTCTAACTCAGGCTGGCATAGGAAGCATAATACAGTGGTTAAGAGCAGACTAAGGAGAGAAAAGTGGATTCAAATTCAATTCTCACTATTTGTAAATGCTATTCAAGTCTATGCCATAGTTTTTGCCATGTCTAAATTATCTCCAGGATTCTATGAGCAAACATTTAATAAGTAACACTTAACACCAGTTCTAGGGGATCCAATACTCTCTTCTGGCCTCCCAGGCACAAAGCACATACACACAAACATTTACATACATAAATAAGCCAGGCGTGGTGGCGCACGCCTTTAATCCCAGCACTCGGGAGGCAGAGGCAGGTAGATCGCTGTGAGTTCGAGGTCCAGGACAGCCAAGGCTACACAGAGAGACCCTGTCTCGAAAAACAAAACAAAACAAAACCAAAAACACATAGATAAATAAAACTAAATACTTTTAAAATGTTAATGGTTTATCTCAATCTCGGTGCCCATTTGATTCCCATGTTTGGAAGTACAGCACTTGGTCCTGCTTAATGGAAAAGGCACATCTAAAATAGATATTGAACTTTTTCTGCCATTGCCTACCTTAAAAAGAAGAAGCAAGCAATACAACTCTTTGCTTTACTAGACATGGTTAACACATATCTGTAATCACAGGATTCAGGAAGTACGTTATTAGAGTTCTAGATGTTATGAGAGCATTTAGCTACATGGTGAATTCAAGTACATTCATTACAGAATGGAAAGGTCTCAAATGTCTCAAACACACACACACACGCACATGAAGATACACAAGACATGGTGGTGGAGGGCACCACAAGAAACAAGTAGTTTCAAAATCCACTTAAAGTAGCAAGAAATTAAATAAATCAAAACAAACAAAAAGCCATTAGCAGCAATCTCTGTAGATCACCCACAAAAACAAACTGGATGGCAAAACCAAAAATCACAGAACACAACAAAGGCAACTGTTTTTTACCATGAACCCCTAAATATAAACCGATAAAGGGGAAAGAACTACTAGATACACATAGTAACAGCAACTATGAGGGGAAAAGGAACACTCAGAACTTTTCCCACAGCTCATACTTACCAGAAAGCACTGAAGGTAGCCAATATGAAACCCAACTCTGCCTCTACAGCATGCCAACAAGGTACCACTGCAGTATCGTGGATGCTGAGAGGGACAAAATGCTCCCAAACTGACAGAAAAGAGTTTATTAGTCACCACCTCAGGACAGATAGACTACATTTGTATTGATGGTCCAAGCCCCAGTGATGACAAGATGACCTGAATAAATCCACATTACACTTGTAATCAGAGTGGGATATATTACAAGAGTGGAACTTTGAACTTAGGGAATCCAAGTTTATGCAGTAAGTATGCCTGACAACTACGCCAGAAGGTGGCAATAACTATTTTCCATAGCTGTAAGCAAATCTGCCCTTTGCTCTGAATGACTGAGCCTCCATTTTCCAAAACTATTTGCTACACAAATAATCTGGAAAATATAATCTAGAAGAAAGGAAGAGTCCCAAGTCTAAAATGTTTATAAATATTAGGCATCCCTTCCATAAAAGAAAAAATAAGTAAATTAGACATCCCATGGAGAACCATGTCCTAACACCCTAGGCAATGCCACCATCCAAAATGAAACAATGATCTACTCTGTCTACAATTTATTTTTATTGGGAGGAGGGAGTGTTTTGAGACAGGATTTCTCTATATAGCCCTGTCCTCCTGGAACTCAATATATAGACCAGACTATCCCTTAACTCACAGAGAGCTGCCTCCATCTACTGGGATTGAAACCACATGCCACCATCTATCATCTCTTACCATTCTCATTCTTAGAACTCATGGAATCTTCTAGGACCTTAGCGCGAATATTTTTTTAACTCTGTTTTCCCCTTTCCTACTTTCTCTTTACCTATTACCCAATCTCTAACTTTCTGATTATAAACATCCCTGGAAACAACCTATTTGTTTCTTAACCCTGATAGCCACTCTACATAGCATTATATCTTCAAGAAAGTAACTTATCTATCTTCATGCTTCTTTTCTTTTTTCTAGACCAATTGAAGGAATGCATACACCTTTTTTCCGTATCTAATATTTTTAAGATTTAATTTTTAATCCTAATTTTTAAAGACTTAATTATTTTTAATCTTTGTTATATATTGATGTTTTTACTGCATATATGTCAGTGTGCATATTCATGCCTACCCATGGGGGCCAGAAAGGGACATTGAAGGCCCTTAAACTGAAATCACCATGTAGATGCTGGGAATTGAACTTGGATCCTCTGGAAAAGTAACCAGGGCTCTTAACTGATTAGTTACCTCTGTGTCTGCATACCTAAGACTCTCAGAAGAATTAAGCACTCTCACTATAATCACTATGCCCTCCCTGGTCTTCATTAGTCTACCCCTGTAGTGAGCTTATGCCTCAACCACCACCTTGAAATTCAACAGCCTCTAAAAATCAAAGGACACTTATTTCACCTTGCATTACTTAATCCACTCCCTAGTTACCGCTGTAGATCCCTCCCTTCTTCACTACTGAAGAAAAAGAAGATGGTACACCAGAATGCAAGAAAAACAAGCAGAAAGAATAAAACTACAAAAGTGCCATTGTCACTCCTAAGTTTGAGAGAGATGGCCACATTATATTTACACTACTGAATGTATCCTTGAAGAAATCAAGGAAATAAACTCCAAGAAGCAAATTAAAATGAAAACATAACATACCAAGACCTATGAGATACAATGAAAGCAGTCCCTAAGAAGGAAGTTTGTAGCCTTAAGTGGCTACCTTAAAAATTAAGATCTCAAAAAAAACAAACAAACAAACAAAAATCTCAAATAAGTAATATCAAATGTACCTTAGGACCTTAGAAAAACAAGAAAAGGGCAAGGGACAATAAATAGACAGAACCAAAGGCTGACTCCTTGCCCTGAAAGTGCTTTCCTTGTAAGCATGAGGAACCAGCTCAATCCCCACCACTCACGTAAAAAGTGCCTGAAATCCCAGCATTGGGAAGTCAGGAGGGAGGATCCCTAAGATTGACTGACCAGCCAGTCTAGCTAAATATGTGAGTTCCAAGTTTATTGACTGTGTCTCAAAAACAAAAAAGAAAGGAAGATGGCACACAACTAAGAAAGATATCAACTCATCTCTATAGGCACACATGCACATACATACACAGAAACATAGTAGAGCAGAATTTAATGAAATAGAAACAAAAATATAATACAAAGATGCAATGACAGAGTTGACCTTTGAAAAGATAACAGAACTGGTAAACCCTTAGCTAAACTAACCAAAAGACAGAAACAGATGGTCCAAATGTACAAAACACAAAATGGAACACATAACAACAGATATGAATGAAATTCATAAAATCATTAGGATATACCTTAAAAACTTATATTCCAGGGCTGGGGAGCTGGCTCAGTCGGTAAAGTGCCTGCTGCACAAGCATGAGGACCTGAGTTCGGATCCCCAGCACCCAGGTAAAAGCCAGGTGTGGAGGTGTACATCTGTAACCACAGCACTGGTGGAGCGGAGATAGGCAGTCTCCTGGAGCTTATTGCCCAGCTAGACTAGCCGAATCGCAGAGCTCCAGGTTCAGTGAGAGATCCTGTCTCAAAAAACAAGGAGAGCGATCAAGGAAGGCACCTCTACACACATAAGCACACATCTGCATATGAACCTATATCACAAATGAGCACACACATGCAAACCTGTACATACACATGCAACACTTTCTCCACTAAATTGGGAAGCCAAAATGAAGTGGATATATTTTTTTAGATATATGACCTACTAAAACAGACAAAGTAAGTAGTGAGATTAGTGCAGTAATTTAAGTATCTCCCAAATAAAAAAAGGCCAGACCTGGAGAGAGTTACTGCTAAATTCCACCAAACCTTTAAGAACATCACTACTTCTCAAACTATTCCATAAGAAAGAGAAAGAAGGTACACCATGAAATTCTTTTCTAAAAAGCCATTATCAAGATAGAAGCACAACAGTCAAGAGAGACGCACAAAGAGGCGGGGTGGAGGGATGCTCAGGACTTGTACAGCAACGTCTCCCATTAGTACAGCCAAGAGAGACGCA
>OU015749.1:20052317-20098331 GCA_907169655.1 Acomys percivali | reverse complement strand
TCAAGGCCGAGCCAGGCCTGCGCACAGGCACGCACACACAGACAAGGGGGTGAGACAAACGAGCTCATCAAGTGAGAAGGGAAGAACTAGTGATGGATAGTGTGTACATGGCAAGAAATAAAAGATATTTAAAAAAATACTGCCATTATCACCAAGCCTCGTCACATGTTATACCACAAAACCATAGTAACAAAGTCAGTGTAGCAGCGGTTAAACATGTCAATCAATGGAAAAGTAGAGGACACAGATACAAACCCACCTAATTTTTGACAAAGATACCAAAAATACACACCAAAGAATAGATTAACATCTTCAAAAAAGGGTGCTAGAAAAACTAGATATCCACATGCAGACAAAACTAACCCTGTACTTCTTACCCGACATAAAAATTCAACTCCAAATGTACAGAAGACCTTAAGCTAGGATCTAAAACTCAAACTGTTAGAAAGAGAAATAGGCTGAGCATGGTGAATTTCAGAACTGGGGGGCAAGGATGAGTCTAGATAAGAATCCTCGTTTACATATCAAGTTCCAGGGTAGCCAGGGCTAAAGAGAGAACCTGCCTCAAAAGATACGGGGCAGAGTATGGTAAAAGCACATTTCAAGGTATATTAATGGGTAAGAACTTTGTGCATAAGACCCTAGAATCTCAAGAAATTAGGCCAACAATTGGCAAGTGGGACCTCATGAAAATAAAAAGCACAGCAAATGACAGAGTTATTCAGTGAAGAGACAGTCTACACAATGAAAGATGATCTTTCCTAGGTATAAATCTGACAGGATTACTACACAAAGAACTCAAAAACTAAATAATGGGCTGGAAACAAGGCTCTGCTGCTAAGAGCACTTGTTGCCCTCACAGAGGACCCAGGTTCAACTCCCAGCACCCACACAGCAGCTCTAACTCAGGTTTCAGGAGATCTGATCTGATCTGATACCCTTATCTCACTTCTGGGGGCACCAGTCAAGCACATAGTGCACACACATATATATACAGGAAACACTCATTTAAGATAAGATAAATCTTTTTCAAAAAGGTTAACAAGAAATCAAACAACCCAATCAATATATGAGCAAATTAAGTGCAAAAGAGAATACTCAAATGAGAAAGTACAAATGGCAATAAACATATCAAAATGTCCAACCTCACTAGCCATTAGAGGAATGCAAATTAAAATCAAAATTGATAGACTTCTCTCACCCAAGTCAGAACGGCAATCATTAAGAAAACACTTATACACATAAATTTAAAAAGTAAACTAAAAGTTAAAAAATTCACTATAAATGCAGGCAAAGAAGTGAACAAAGTAAACCTTTAGAGTCTACTGGTGGAAATACAAACTAGTCCCATCACTACGCATATCAGTATGGAGGTTCTGCAAAACACACACACACACACACATTCTACCACACAATCCAGCTGTAGCACTGCTGAGTATTTTCTCAAAGGAATTCAAATTAATTGCAACACTATTTACAAGAGCTAAGTTATGAAATCAATCTAACTTTCCATCAACAGAGAACTCGAGGAAATGTGTGTATGTGTGTCTGTGTGTGTATACATATAGAATTTTTCCCAGTGATAAAGAAACTTATGCTGCTGGCAAGAAAATGGATACATTATAGAGAATCATATTAAACAAATTAAATTGGACTCAGAAAGACAAATGCCATGTTTTCTCTCATTTGTGGTTCCTAGATTTTACGAAGACATATAAAAATTCTATGCATATATGATGTGAAAGTTGAAACAAGGAGAATTAGCAGGAGGAGGAGAAAAGGGAAAGGAAGTATGGGGTAACGTATGCTCAAAACAGATTATAAACAGTATGAAAATGACCTCATGTAACCCAGTAGCACACACACAACAAATACTATTTCTTTAAATTAACAAGTAAAATGCTCATACAGGCAAATACAGGTAAATGACATAATATTTTCTGTAGTACTGCTGTCATTTAAAATCTAACATTATAAAAAATATTACATTAGTTATGCTGGTGGAAGTGCAACTTGTCCAGCCACTATGAAAATCAATATAGCAGTTCCTCAGAAAGTTGGGAAAAGATCAAGCTATATCACTTAGGCATATACCCAAAGGACTAACATCCTAAAACAAGGACATATGTTCAGCCATGTTCATCGCAGCTTTATTAAATAGCCAGACATTGGAAATAACCCAGATGTCTCTCAAACAAAGATTAGGTGTAGAAAATGTAGTACATTTACACAATGGAGTATTACTCAGCTGTTTTTTAAAAAAATGAGATCATCAAACAGGGCATGTGGTACACACCTGTAATCCCAGTACTCAAGAGGCCAAGGCAGGAGACAGATCTGTGTTGAGTTCAAGGCCAGTCTGGTCTACAAAGAGAGTTTCAGGAAATGCCAGGGCTATTACACAGAGAAACTCTGTCTCGAAGAGAGAGGAGGGGAAAAAATTTTTTTTCAGGCAAATGGATGGAAGTTGGGGAGAAAAAAAAAAATCATCCTGAGTAAAGTAACCCAGACCCAGAAAGAAAAATATAGTACATATTTGCTTGTAAGTGGATATTACCAGTTGAACAAATGATAACCAAGCTACAAACCATAGACTCGGAGAGGCTGGGAAAAGAGAAGGGTCTACAGAGGCAGACTGGGGTGGGTGGGGACAGGAATGGATTAGGAATCAAGTAGGGAGAGGGGAGAATACAGGAAGCTGGCTGGAACTCATTTGGGAGGTGATGTGGAAACTTCCTGGAATATCTAAAGGTGATCCTAACAAGGACTCCTGCTAATGGGGGTTAAGGAGACTCAACTGGCCATCTCTTGTGGCTAGACAAGGCTTCCAGTGGAGGAATTGGTTTTATTCAATTGGGATGTTGGCCAAAGGGGTCCCATGGAAACCCCCAAACAACCCAGGCGGCTACTAAGGAAAGGGGTGTTCTCCCCAAACTGACGATGGGGGCCCCTCTGCCAAGGACAACACACACACAACTCGCTCAACCTGAAGAAAGCAAGCTGGTGCCTACATGGAGCCTTCACCTCTACGTTCTAGTACCTCTGGTATGGGAAGGTACTCTGAAGGCTACTGAAAGAAAAATATAGACACCAACCCAGCCACAAAACTTTTGACCATAATTCTGTCTGCAAATACGCTAAAACAATGGTAGCACAGAATTTGTGGGACTAGCCAGTCAGTGTCTGGTTTGACTTAAGGCCCACTCCACAAGAAGGAACATATACCCAACACTGCTTGGGTAAGACAGACAGACAGACAGACAGACAGACAGACAGACAGACAGATGCGCGCGCGCGCGCGCGCACACACACACACACACACACACACACACACACACACACACACACGGGGGTTGATCTGACGAATTTTGATGCTTATTAATAAAAGGCCACCACACCTGGGCAGGGCAAATGGGATAGGCGTGACTAAGGTTCCCAGGCTTGGGCTTGGAGAGACAGAGAGAATCTTGGAAAGAAAGAAGACCCAAGGTAGGGAGAAGAGGGGAGGAAAAGGTTGCACCATCATGGGTTAAGTGGAGGAGAAGCACATGGCCAGCGTGGATGGAGATTTGGCCCAGATGATGATAATTAGCAAGTATACAGGATTATGGATGGGACATAGATTGATAGAAATTATTAGAAACAGATGGCATGGGATTAGGGCAGGTATTATGGGAAGTAGTTTATAGAGTATTAATATCTGCCCTGCCCCAAGTTAACTAAGGCTATTTTAAAATATAACAGGTGTCTGTGTCTTGATTGCTAGCGGGTTAGAAAATACTGTTGTAATAATAATAATAATTACAGGCCTGATAATAAATATTATTAGGCTGTACAGGTAGTTTAACAACAACACACGAAGGGGAGGGGAGTGAGTCAATAAAGATGGCCCTTAATGATACCCTGCTAAACCTCATAGATCAGGGTCTTATCCAATCATCATTAGATGTTTCCTCTGGCAGCAGATGAGAACAGATGCAGAGACCCAGATATTTTGTGGAAAGAGTCTATATTGTTGGTCTTCATCAAATCCCTCCCACTTAGCGATCAGGGAATCCCTTGGAAAAAGGATAAGAGCCAGAGGGGGTGGAGAACACCAAAAAAACAAAGCCCTCATGCGCCAGGCGTGGTGGCGCATGCCTTTAATCTCAGCACTAGGGAGGCAGAAGCAGGAGGATCCCTGTGAGTTAGAGGCCAGCCTGGTCTACAAAGGGAGTCCAGGACAGCCAAGGCTACACAGAGAAACCCTGTCTCGAAAAACCAAAAGACAAAACAAAAGAACAAATCCCTCTGAATCAACTAAGCAAGGTGCATATGAGCTCAGAGACTGAAGCAGCAAAGCACACAAAACAAAGTTGTGTATCAGGTCCTCTGTGTTACATTATGGCTATTAGCTTAGTACTTTTATGAACTCCTGACTGTGACAATGACTGGGTCTCTGATTCTTGTGCCTGCTCTTGGGACTCTTTCTCCTGCTGGGTTGCCACATCAAACTTCAAACTTCAGTATGATTGTTTTGCTTATCTTATTATATGCCTGTTTTTTTCTATTGAGAGACATAAAGAGAGTGGATCTGGAGGGTAGAGAAAGAACTGGAAGGAGCAGAGGGAGGGAAAACTATAATCAGGATATACTGTTTGAGAAAAGAATGTATTTTCAGTAAAATGAAAGGGGGGAGAGTAAACAAAAAAGAAAAGTTGTAAGTTAAAAAGAACTAAGTAAATAAATAGCCACAAGTTCCAGGCCAGCCTAGCTTATGAAGTATGGCCCTATATAAAAACTAAATTAATTAATTTTAAAAAATCTATTTTAGCCAGGCAATGGTGGTGCATGCCTTTGATCCCAGAACTTGGGAGGTAGAGGCAGGCAGATCTCTGAGATCAAAGCCAGCCTGGTGTACAAAGTGAGTTCCAAGACAGCCAGGACTATTCAGAGAAACCCTATCTTGAAATATCAACAAACAAACAAACATACAAAAGCAGAATGAAAACAATATTTTTTTATTTAAAAATCAGGCTTAGGGTGTGGCTTAAAATACCATTCACACCTACCTAGAGGAGCTGAATTCAATCCCCAGCACTATGAATAAAAGAAAAGCGCTGAAGTCAGACTAGAACCATTTACAGCTCCTCTTCATTAGTAGTCACTTCTTAGAATTAGTCTCAGCAAACATGGCCATTCTACGTCGGGGCTCTCGACTTCACTTTGTCCTTTCTTAGCTCTTTAATTATGTAAAAGCTTCACCTTATACAGGAGATTCCAAAAAGAAAACACATTTTAAAAAATGAAGTGGATGCCTGTTAACTCCTAATACTGAACATTCTGCTGAGACACAAAAAGTAATAGTAATGCAATGATTCAGTTGTATTCCTCTAAGCCATGAAAGAAAACTAGAAATCGCTAATTCTCTTATGAGATGAGTAACCCTAAACAAAAGGTTAATCTAGTCAATCCTAAGCCTGCCATCCAGAAGCCTCCACCTTACTCTAAAGTGTTTACACTGGGCAAAACCTCCTCAGTCTGCTGCCAAATATCAATAGCAAACTGCAAGCAAGGACAGGGGATAATGCTTGGAAACTTGCTTGGAATTGAATGCATTTCAACCAAAGTAATTTTTTACTATGGTTCATTTTAAGATTTTTTCTTTAATGGAGTTTGGGCATGGTAGCAAGTGCTTTTAATCCCAGCACTCAAGAAGCCGAAGCAGGGGGCTGGAGAGATGGCTCAGAAGTTAGAGCACTGTCTGCTTTTCCACAGGTCCTGAGTTCAATTTCCAGCCACCACATGATGGCTCACAATCGTCAATAATGTGATATAACGCCCTCCTCTGGTGTGCAGGTGGACACACATGCAGAGCACTGTGTACATAATAAATAAATACATCTTTAAGAAGAAAAGGAGAAACAGCAGCAGCAGCAGCAGCAGGCAGCAGATCTCTGAATTTGAGGCTAGCCTGGACCAAACAGTGAGTTCCAGGACAGCCAGAACTATGTAGAGAGAACCTGTAGCAAAAAAAGCAAAAACAAAACAAAACAAACAAAACAAGCAAACAAAACCAATCTGGTACCAAAATCTTCAGAAATGGTTTAGTATGTACCACATAGAAGCTATACTTCAAACTATGAATTTTCATCTTTTCCTGGGTAAGCAACATACAGTACAATTCTCTCAGGCAATACTACAGTGACAGCAAGCAGCAGCAGAAGCAGCAGCTCCGGGTCAGCAATGAGGATACACTGCAGAGGGCAGGTGTACTGCTAAACTGTGGGCCTCAGCAGGCTGGAAGTAACTTTCAGTTTGCAACATTTTACATCTGTGAATTTATTCATGTATCCCTCCCTCCTTTAAACTGCAGTACACCTACAGTACAGTCAGTAATGCTGGCAGACTTAAAACTACCAAAACAAAAACCTGATACAATATTGTCTTGATGCAATGAATAACCAACAAACCCCAAACAATGACCTACAACTTAGCCTTTAGATTTTTTTTTCCCCTAAGGCAGGAGTCTCACTATGTAGCTCCAGATAGCCTAGAACTCAATTGTACAGAACAAGGTGACATCAGATACACTGAGATCCACCTGCCTCTGCCTCCAGAATGCTGGGATTAAAGGTGTGAGCCATCATGTGATTACTAACTATGCATTAGTCTTTTCTGAGGCTGAGAACATACCTACATTTTCAGAATTTGGGAGACAGAGGCAAGAAGATCAGAAATTCAAGGCTAGCCTGGTCTACAAAAAATCCTGTCTTAAAAAAAAAAACCTGGAACAATAAACAAAATAACAAAGTATGAACAGATTATGAATGTTACATTCAACGAAATAAATCATTTGACTTACATTTCTTGGGCATGGGTAAAGGGTGTTTCCAGGACACATCCTATGTCTGTCTGTCTGTCTGACACACACACACACACACACACAAACTCATGAGCACTCAAGTCTCTTACATATAATGCTGTAGTGCTTGCGCATAATCTATAGATATCCTCCAACACACTTATTTCAAGATTACCTGTAATACCTAATACAATAGGGTCTGTAAATGTCCAATACATGTGTCCTTTTTCCTCTCTTATTTATCTGCATTTGCTGTTAGTACCCTATGCTGGCCTGGAACTACTGAACATCCTAATGCAGTCTCTGAATTACAGATGTGTACCAACATGCAAAGCCTAGACATAAAAATCTAAAAGAAGATGGCCAGGTACAGTGTGATGCAGGTTTATAATTCCAACTACTAAGGAAGATGGGGCAAGATGACAACTTGACACAACAGTTAAGTCTGGCACAAGCAACACAAGAAAAAAAAACTCCTTTATGAATGATGAATGGGGGACAAAAAAGAGACAGGGCAATAGACAGCTTTTAAATGGGTGTAAAGATGGAGGAGGAGCTCTGTCTGAAGCACTCTTACCAATTCAACTATGCTATTACTTAACATCATCACGTATTTTAAAAGTCCTACTCCAAAGAAAGCTAGTAAGTATAATAATAAAACTTACAGTTTAACTCATGAATAGTATGTTTATAATAAACCTCAATTAATACTAAAATTCAAAAACATGGGCTGGGAATGTAGCTCAGTGGCAGAGTGCTTGTCTTGAATGCCTGGGGCCTTGGGTTCAACTACCAGTACCAGAGGGAGAAAAATAAAATCAAAAAATATTTTAGGATTGATAACAAAAAACTAAGTTATACCTTTAATATATGCTGAAAGTAATATCCAAATATTGTTTTCAACTCTAAAATCTGGAACTAAACAAATTTAACTAAATACAACATTTTAAATCTAAAATTCCACAGCAATTTATAAACAGTAAAATCCAAAATCACATTCATTTGGGGGCGATAAGTGACAAGCACAAAACTGTCCTTACTCAACAATGTACTCCACTAGTAACCGTGCTTCGATAACATGACACAGCAAGCATTCAAATCAATACGGCTGTGCAATGGCATTTCTAAAACAAAACAATGTTCATGAAATACAACTAAACACCAATAATGGTCAAGACTTCTCTTTTCACACTGTAATAAGGCCTACCTACAGAAATGTCAAGTCCGTGGCTTCAAAACCTTAAATAAAATCTCATGGAACCACTTACTAAACCCTTAATTAAGCCAACTTCTGTCGTTCTGATCATCAACAATCAAATTTCACTTATCCCTAAACTACCTTGTAAGACAAGCATGCAATTATTGGCTACAAGGGGCTGTGTAGAGAATTTCTTGTGTACTATATGGAAGGATCATCTGTCAATAAAAAGCAAGCAATACGAGGTAGGAGTTCCACCAGAGAGGGGGAGATGAACTCTGGGATACAGTGATATGGAGATTTGCCCCAGACTCTGAGAAGATGGCCTTATGAGATTGAGGAGAGGGAAGCAGCCATGTGGCACACACAGAATAGATTCAATGAGTAATGTAAGTTATGAGCTTGTTGGGGAATGAAACCAAGAGTATGACCTAGGCATTTAGTTACAAATAATAAAGTCTCCAAGTTATTATTTGAGGAATTGGAGTAGAGGTGTGAAAGAGACCATATATAACTCTTTTAACTATGCTAATCTTAAGTATAAAATTTCACTTATTTTGCTCACAGTAAGGAACAATCTCAAAACTAAATATTTGAAACTTTTTAATATTTGACTTGACAAAGGTTCAAACATAAATGAAACCAACATGATAAAATAACTATACATTAGCATTTCCCAAATCCTAAGGACTTACAGAAATAAAATGTTGTATGACCTTATTTTTACACATTAAATGCAATCTGCAGACATAGTTACAAGACTAGTTCATCTGAACTCTATAAGGACAGTCTTTCTTCATTTAAGATTCCCTCTTTTACCTTATTTCCATAAAGATAATTCATAGAAGTTATTCCTGTACCATACTGACAATATAGTCTTAATCACAAACAAATATGAATAATTCTATAATATTCTTTTAATTAACAAAAAATAATCATAGCCTTTAAAGTAAGTAAAAATGTAAGCAGAAAACAGGTTAATCAGAAGAAAGATTAGTATTTAAGCAAGATTTAGTATTTTAAATAAAAAGGCAAAACATTCGCAAACAAGCTATATAGTATTTGGCCACTAGAAAAAAATATTAGCATTGCTGAAAAATAAAAAACAGCCAAGAATGTTTATAATTCAAAGTTGTTCTATTATAAAGGAGAAAAGCAGATGAGAAAATTACTTACATGTGAAATAATCAGTTAGTGATACACAGCAACAAACTATCATTGCTCAAGTCACCTCAAGATTTTTAAAGATGACGTGTTAACACATGCAAGAAACCACTCTCATGCTGTCAACCAAGTTTTATTTAAAATTTCATTTACAATGGTCAAAACTGTATTTACAAATATGGCATTAGTTTAAACCTAGTTTTTTATCTGATATTCTATTAAGCCAAAAAACTTTCTGAATTTCAATGTTTCTGTTTAGCTGTGAAAAACAATTTTACCTAAAAAGACTTTTTAAATTTTATTAAGTGATGTGCTACATAATTAGCAACAACAAATCCACTTACTTTTTTCTCTTTCTCATGATGTTTATCCTGAGAGTGAGAGGAAGAATCACTTAAACTTTGATCATGTGACCTATTAGATCCTCGTTTGCTCTTTTTCTAAAAAAAAGAAAAGATATACATATGTATATATGTATATTTTTAAAATCCACTTTTTATTAGGCTTAAACTACATTCAATGTAGAATGGTTTTTAACTGTCAAAAGTTTTTTTTTTAATCAGTATTTCAACTGTTTAAACACCATTCACTGCAATACAAAGAAAAAAATTAACCCTAAATTTAACATCAATGCCATATTTTTGCATATTTATTAAGATGTGCAATAACAAGCCAGGCATAGTGGCATACATCTTTTATCTCAGCACTCAGGAGGCAGAGGCGGGCAGATCTCTGTGAGTTCAAGGTTAGCATGGACTACATAGAAAGAAGATACCCAAGGACACACAGACATCCTGTTCCCGCCTCCCCAAGTGTGAAAACATACCTATTTTTAAATAAGCCACTATATTGTCAAAGTTGACTTTAAAGAAAAGCTTTAACAAAAGATGCCACATTAAAGAATAATGCCACTAGGGATAGTGGCACACACCTGAAATCCCAACAGTTGGATACAGGAGAAAAGTAGGTGGCAAGACTGAAAGAACAGTTAGAAAATATTTAAAGAGTTAGCTTTATGCCAGTAGTAAAAGCAAGAAGCATTTACTTTCAATACTGAAAAAAAGCACTTCTCTAAAAGCTTACCTCTACAAGTCACTTATAACAAAGTAAGACAAATACCAGTGTTAGGCCCATGCATTTTTAAAAGCATTACATATTTCTGTTTAAAATTTATGACTGCATGATACAGGATGAAGGTAAGAGTCATTCGTAGTGCTTACAAGTTGGTGGTACCATAACTAGAGTTTTAAACTGACTATAAAACAAGTTCAAGTTCTATGCAAGTTATATTTATTAACCAGATGACTTTTCACTACTAATAAATATGATTATATCGATAATTAGTAATGAAGAAACTCTAGTACAGATGTTTAAAAATATTTTTTAGATAAGACCCTGGCAAAAAAAAAAACAAAAACAAAAAACACCCAAGATCTCATATAGCCAGGTTGGCCCCTCAAGAATACATAGCAGGAAAATTACTTTTAACTTCTTGTTTGTTTGTTTTTCAAGACAGGGTTTCTCTGTGTAGCTCTGGCTATCCCGGATTTATTTTGTAAACCAGGCTGGCCTTGAACTCACAGAAATCTACCTGGCTCTGGCCCCCTAGTGCTGGGATTCCATGGGTGTGCCACCACTCACCGCTTGACTTTCAACTCCTTAACTACTGTTCTACCTCAACCAAGTGCTGGGTGGGTGGGGTTACAAAAATAAGCCACCAGACACAGTCTTAAACTTTTCAATTTTATAATATCTAAACTTCTTGTAACCCATTAAGATAAATCACAATCTTGGAGCAATAAGTGATACAGATACACACTTTTAGGTACACCTGTGTATCGTTGATGAGCAATAACATAACAATGTGCTGTACTAGATAATTTCATCTATGGATTTCTGAAGTGTTCATTTCAGAATGGTTAATAATATTTATATATTTACCTAGTAAACAGGTAAAGATAATTAAAAATAAGAAATTAAAAAAGCAACAACAAAAACAACTAAGTATATGACTCTACATATTTAAGAACTAAGAAACAAATACTTAAGATGCTCCAAAGAAAATGGACATAAATACATAAAATCCAAAGTTTCTAACTACAGTCTGGAAAGATCGTCAGCAGTACTTGTTAGTCTTTTAAAGGACCTAACTAAGTTCAGTGCCCAGCACATACAAGGTGGCTCACAACCATCTATAACGCCAATTCCAGTAACATCTTCTGACCTCGCGGCACCAGGCACACATGTGGTGCACATACACACATGTAGGCAAAACACACATACACAGAAAATGTTTAAATCTTTAAAAACAAAAGAAAACAAAGGCTTCAAAAAACTTATGACACAACCATCCACCTAAGTCTGACTTTTTTAAACCACAAAGTATGACTAAATCTCTAAATCTTTTAGAGAGGGTCTAAATATCTTCTATTAAGGTCTTAAACCAACTTATAGAACAGCCTTATTTCTGTTTACTATTTTCCTAGTAAATGAAAGCAAAAATTAATTATATAACAAAGTGGATGTAAGTGGTGCAACAGGAAGATGAGGCAAGAGACAAAAAAAATTCAAAATGATTACTAACAGGAAATCAAAGCAACTAAAACATTAAAGAGTTTTCTGCAAATTCATTTTTCCACTAAATGTTATTTGCTAGAATATACTCTGATCTAGAATATTCTAGTAAAGCATAACTTTTTAAAATTACTAGTTCTATTCCACTGTCAACAAAGAGCACATTTTTTAAAAAGTCTTTTTTGAGACAGGGTTTCTTTGCTGTCCTGGAACTCTCTGTAAGACCACTCTGGCCTCAACCTCACAGAGATCCACCTGTGTGCGCCACCACCCCCTGGCATGCTAAAAACATTTAAATCTTCCGTGAAAACCATGGAAAACCTGTGACTACACTCTGATTTTTATGCCCCTTTTGTGTTGCCATTTTTTCAAAAGCAACTGTTGTTTACTAGTAAATTGACAGCTGTGCTTACCAGCTTACTAAAGTGGTATTTACAGTAGCCACAGTACTGGACGTTGTCGGCGCCATTCCCTTCTTCTTCACAAAGCAGCCCGGCAAACTGGGCACTGCAAATGAACACCAGGAATGTATCAACAGACCTCAAACAATGGTACACTTAAGCAAAGGAAATTGACTTGTTAGCGCTTTTAAGACAATATAAAGGAAAATGGGACCAGAGGACTAGCTCATTAGGAAACCGTCTGCTTGCTCATTAGTATGTGAAAGGTCCTAGCTATGCCAGTGCCCACCTTGCTCACTCACAAAAGTAAGGAGACAGAGCTGGGCCTGGTGGCAAACGCCTTTAATCCTAGTAGTTGGGAGGCAGAGGCAGGTGGATCACTATGAGTTCAAGGCCAGCCTGGTCTACAAATCTATCCAGGACAGCCAAGGCTACACAGAGAAACCCTGTCTGAGAAAGTAAGGAGACAGAAGAGCTCCACTGTAGTTGCAGCCAAGTCTATTTCACCTCCACTTGTAATTTACCATTCAGTAAGATTGTAGTTATAGTTTACAATAAACTCTTCATCTCTAATAAAGATGATCTAATAAAGATGAATCAAGGTTTTATGTCACCAAATATCAATGAAGTTGCTTTAAAAGTTACATACAATGACACATGCCAGCAATCCCAAGTGCTCAGAAGGATTAGTTGAGCCTAGGAGTTTGAAACAAGCATGGATAACAATGAGAGCCAATCAAAACACAGTAACAATGTTTCATTAAGATAACTATAATTTGAAAAAAAATACTAGAAAAATAAATAGCAGTGATTTATAGAGGAAACCAGCTAAATCTCTTTTCATAATTAGTAATTTTCACTTTTAAAAATCATTGTTAGGGGTTTGAGAGATGGCTCAGTGGTTAAGAGCACTGCCTGCTCTTCTATAGGGTCCTGAGTTCAAGTCCCAGCAACCACATGGTGGCTCACAACCATCTATAATGTGATTTGATGCCATCTTCGGCAGATAAAGCACTCATATGCAATAAATAAATAAATCTTTTTAAAAAATCATTGTTAGAGCAAATAAAGGCAATATGGTAGCAATTACAATGTCCTTTCTTTCTCTGAGCTGTTTCTCAGGTCTTAGTAGCATGTTACTACTAAGTTACAGTCCTATCCCCTTTTATTTGTTAACTTTAGTCATGCATTGTGTATTTTTGAGGGGGAACACCTTTGAACCACAGTGCATGTGTAGAGGTCAGAAAATAACTCTGGAGAGTTGGCTCCTTCCACCATGTGGGAACCAAGAGTTTAAACTCCAGTCATCAGGCTTGGCAGCAAGCCTCTTTCCTTGCTGAGCCAGCTCTTACTTACTTTTGTATTTTACAAACAGGGTCACTCTCACGAGCTTGTCCAAAGTGGCTTTAAACTTACTCTATAGCTCACACGGGCCTTGAATTTGCAATCTCCCTTCCTCTATCTCCTGAGTAGCAGGTATTACAAGACTGTGCCACAGGCCTGGCTCACACTTTATCTACTAATAAGAAGAATTTCTTTGCAGTTCTTACATGCTTCAAAATCACAGCAAGATAATGAGCAGGATCAACATAGACTATGCTTTTTTTGGTCAAAAAACATGTAAGAGGGCTTGAATGTAACTGGGTCAGAGTGCTTTTACAACATATACAAGGTACTTGGTTTGACTTAACAGCATTCCAATAGAATGCACTGTAACAAACATGGGCAGGTTGATATTTGATTTCTTGATGTTAGATAATGTATTTGCCAATTTTATTTCTTTATAATTATGGAAACATACTTACCATGTTACATGAAAAGCCTGTCGACATCCATGTTTATTACATGTCATGCAAGCACCAGTGGCTGCTTTGCTTTCTCTTCCTTGCTCATCACATATGTAGCAAGTCTTGGGATAAAGGACAGAAACAAATATGAAACAAAAATCACAGACACACTTAATATCAATCTGCATTTTTATAGCTACTTCAGAAATGACACCAGATTTACTATCTAACCTTTACTTAAAAATATAAGTTCATAAAGGCATTGTTTTCATTAGACTTTCATTGGACTCAAAAAACCTGCCAGACAAGAGGCCTCTTCATTGGCACTGAGGTCAAGAGGTAGGATACAGTTAGTCTTCCATACCTTATAGAATAAAGCATGTAAGTGAAGTATAGGATATTTCAACTCTCCACATAACAATTAAGCCCCAATAACATGATATCCTGGAGTGGGAAGGAAGACACGTTAGCTTACTAAATCAGAAATTCTTCATGAGACCAAGACATTTTGTGCATTCCTCATATAAATATAGGCTTTTACAGCTCAATATCATAAGTGGCCATTTGATAGAAACTCAATTATAAAAATACTATTTTATGATCAGCAGTATATAAGTGAGTAAAATTAACAGCCAACTAGAAGCTGATTACAAAAAGACCAATGTCCAACTATTATAATGCCCATAAGGGGGCTGTAAGAAGCAAACGCCAGGAGTGATGACCCATACCAATAAGCCCAGCACTCAAGAGGCTGGGACCACAACTTCAAAGCTAGCCTAGATTACATAGCAAGTTCAAGGCTGGCCTGAGTTAGATACTAAGACCCTGTATCAAAAAACAAACAGGTTAACAGTTGTTGAGAGAACAGATTTTATTTATAAGAGAGCTGGAGTATATACACTGAGCTACCATTAAAGCAACAAGAATTCCACACTGTATCAAAACATCACATAATACCTCATAAAACCACCCAAGTATGAGAACCTCAATTCAATCCCCAAAACTCAAGTTAATAATAAGATGGCGTGCACATATAATCTTAGCTTTGGGAAGTGGGGAGAGGAAGACCCTCGGGGCTTGCTGAACAGCCAGCCTACTTAGCCTGCTCAGCAAGCTCCAGGTGAGGAAGAGACCCTGTCTAAAAATCAAGATGGATGGCACCTGAGGTTGACAACTGGCCAATATAGACATTTTTTAAAAATGTATAATCACAACTGCGTTAACAGTACAGGCATGTAAAAATTATACTAGTAAAAGGATGGAAAGATGGCTCAGCAGTTAAGAGCACTAGCTGCTCTTCCAGAGGACCCACAATCAATCCCTAGAACACATATGTCTGCTTGCAACTGTCCATTGATCCCAGGGGATCCAAATCCCTCTTCTGGCCTCAGCAGACACTAGGCAAACATGTGATGCATAAAAAACATGTGTATCCCAAACATCCTTATACATAAAATAAAATAACTTTACAAAAAATTACAGTAGCAAATCAGTTGTGGTGGTCCACAGCTGAAGATCAGGAGTTCAAAAATCAGCCTGGACTACGTGAGACTTTGTCTCAAAAACAAACAACGAAGTTGGGCATGGTGGAACACATGTGGAAATAGCAGCAGGAAGATCAAGAGTTTGGGGCCATCTCTGAGTCTGTGCCCATACCACCCTAAACACCCCCAATCTCACGTGAGTCATCCTCGGTTACAACCAATCTGAGCTCAAACCAAACAAACAAACAAACAAAAACTGTCTCAAAATATTTAAAGGAGGAAAAAGGGAGGAAGGGAAATTGCTCAGTAGTAAAGAGCACTGGCTGGGGTTGGGCTCAGCAGTTAATGTTGTCTGCTCTTCCGGAGGTCTTGAGTTCAATTTCCAGCAACCACATGGTGGCTTACAACCATCTGTAATGAGATCTGGTCTCCTCTTCTGATGTGCATTAAGACAGAGTGCTCATATACATAAAACACACACACACACACACACACACACACACATATATATTTAAAAATACACACATGTATACATATGTATATACATATACGTGTGTGTGTGTGTGTGTGTGTGTGTGTGTGTGTGTGTGTGTGTGTGTTTTAAGAGCACTGGCTGTTCTTCCAGAGAACCTGGACCCCATTCTCAGCACCTACATAGCAGCTCACAACCTTCTGTTCTAGCTAATCCAATGCCCTCTTCTGGTCTCACAGAAACTATATGCACTACTGTACTTACATGCAGGCAAAACACAAACAAATCAAAATAAGTCTTTTTTGTTTCGTTTGTGACTTTTTTCTTTCTTTTTTTTTTTTAAGACTTATTTATTTATTTATTATTTATACAGTGCTCTGCCTGCATGTACACCTGCAAGCCAGAAGAGGGCATCAGATCACATTATCGATGGTTGCCAACCATGTGGTTGCTGGGAATTGAACTCAGGACCTCTGGAGGAGCCGACAGTGCTCTTAACTTCTGAGCCATCTCTCCAGCTCCTGATTTCCCCCTCCCCCTTAAAGATAGGGGTTTCTTTGTATAACCTTGAATGACTTTCCTTGAACTAGCGCTGTAAATCAGGCTGGCCTCGAACTCAGAGATTTGCTGGCCTCTTCCTCCTGAATGCTGGGGTTAAAGGTGTGCGACACCACTACCTGGCTTAAATATTTTTAAAAATTTAAAAATATGTTTTGAAATTGCCAAATACTCACTACATATTATCATATTTCATAGAGTGAGCAGCACCATATGGTGCTCACACCTACTCGCAGGCTATCTTCTGTAACACTTCACAGGAAGAAGGGGACAAAGGACACAAGTAGGGAGTCTCCGTTGGTGAGGCAGGCCTGAACGGGGCAGGGCTGGGTCAGGCATCATTTAAAGGAAAAGTATGGAGTCCCACCAATTGCTCAAACACTACTTTTAAGAGCTCTAGAAACTTTGAGGACAGGCAGCAAACTACTACACCCAGAACACATATAACCCAGCCCTAGTTAAGAGGAAAACAACGAGACACCAGGGCGCGGGGCCACATACCTACACCTCCAGCTCCTAGACACAGGCAGAAGGGTGGAGCGGCCTAGGGCAGCGTGAACCTCCAAAAAGATCAAAGGGGAGACACACGGCAGACAAGACCGGTAAGAGAAAATACCCCCAGGGAAGGGGCGCCACCCAAAAAATATTCCTCAGCCAAAGATCTGTAACAATAAAGGTCACCTGTGCTAAAAATAACATCAAACTCTCTCCTCCTCCTGTCTTTGCATAAATACAAGGGAGAAAAGAACAGGCCTGCCTACACACAGCACACTAAAGACAACACCGAAGCAACAGGGAGTCCTTCAGGCTCAAACTACCAAATAACTAAGGCTAGAGGGAAAGGTGTACAGCAACGAAAATCATATTGGGCAAAAAAAGTGAGAACTTACTTCCCTAATACAGTTTTAAAAGATATAGTATGGGGAATGGGAAGATACAAATTAGGGGATAAGACGGGCGTAGTGGCACAGGCCTTTAATCCCAGCACTCAGGAGGCAGAGGCAGGTGGATCGCTGTGAGTCTGAGGCCAGCCTGGTCTACAAAGTGAGTCTAGGCCAGCCAAGACTACACAGAGAAACCTTGTCTCGGGGAGGGCGGGGGGAGTGAAGGGATGTAATCTGAAGAAATTATTTGAATTTTTAAAAGATTTCTTAAAAAAGATATAGTATATATAAGGCTAAGCATGGTAATAATGCATACCTTTAATCTCAGCACTCAAGGAGGCAGAGGCAGGAGGATTCTGTGAGTTTAAGGCCAGCCTGGTCTACTACAAAGTAAAACTTTGTCTCAAAGCAGAAACAAAACTCCATCAAAACCCTATGATACCCAGTACATGACTAACAGTGTATGAACATTTGCTGAAGACAAAAAGCTGTCTTTTTAAAAGAAGCAGGCAGATAGATCTCTGAGTTTAAGGGCCAGTCTGGTCTACATATTGAGTTCCAGGACTGCTGACAGTATATTAAGAGACCCACCCAAAAAAAAAAAAAGAAACAAAAGATACAATGTAGTCCTCAGCCTGAACACAAGGCATCATTAGATATAATCCTTCCAGACAATGAAGATAATCAGAGCCCTGCTTTTTTTTTTTACATACTTCTATGTGCATGTATTTGTGAGGATGTATATGTGAAACTAGGTATCTTCTGCTACTGTTCTCCGTCTTATTTTTTGAGATACAATTTCTCACCTGGAACTCACCAATTTGACTAGACTGGATGGCCAGCAAGCCCCAGAGATCTGTCCTCCTGTATCTGGCTTCCAAGCACTGGAATCACATATGCATGTCACCAAGACCAACTTTTTATGTGCTTGCTAGAGATTCAAACGTGGATCCTCATAAGGGATTCCCTTTATCCTCCAATTTATCTATTTTGAAATGAGAATCTCCATACCACATCTGTTGCTTTCTGTTTTACAGGTTCACACAATGAGAAAAACATTGCACCATCCAGATCTAACTTCCCTAATTTACAAAAAGAAGATTTAGGACACACCAAGTTCATGTAGGACACGGCCAGGAATTACGTGGCTTTCTGTCCAAGGAGCAGATGGCCACAGAGCTGCTAGAGATCTCTGAAGACTAGAGGGTGCTCAAATTCCTCCACAAGAAGATGAAGACCCACATCCATCCAAGAGGAAGCCAGAGGAAATGAGCACTACAGTGCCAGCCTGGAAAAAGCTGCACCAAGGACTGAGACAACGCCACCTATTCCTTCCCTCCATAAACCTTTATAGCACCAAAAGTAAAAAAGCTCTTTTATATTTCTTTCATGAAGCTTATAAAATACGTTTCTGCACAACTTTTTTCAAATATCCCTAATTATTCCTCTCCACACCTCATTCTTTGACCTTCATCCTGGTCTCCCTCTCCGTTTAAATCTACAAACTCCTGCTCTCATTTCTCCCTTTATAACTTATCCTTCACTGTTGCTCAGGAAGGACCCAGAGACTTCCAAAGCATACAGGCAATCCACTGCTCTTGGCTACCTACCTACCTACCAGAACTTGATAGTAAAACCCTACTGTTGAAGACACTACATAATTTGGTCACAGAACATGAAGAAAACAAGCTGGCACCATCTTGAAAGCTTACTCCTTACTGGCAAGTTTTCAGAAAGTGCCATGTAGGCTTCTGGGCTATGCACATTCTTACCTGGCTGTAAACCATATGAGCTATGACAATAAGCCTGACAAGCCAACTGATTTTCTGATTGGAGTTAAGGTCTGCTCCAATAAGAGGAAACCAATGTTTCACTCTGTGAATCTGGTCAAGAATCCAAGGATGAAAAATGTATAGGCCCTTGTCTACCCATAGTTTACTTTGCTAAGTTGACACAGTATCAAACTGCCTTCTAAATACATTATTTCTGTATTTATAGTTTAGACCAGCTCTCAGTCCCCATCAGGGAAGCTTCTTTCTCTGGGTGGTGGTTAATACAGACAAGTTGTCAAACTGCAAATAACAAGGGTCTATGGAATGCTCCTCTCAAATGGGACATCTATAATCATAACTCCTGCCTCCAAGGCTCAGGGAACAGGACAGAAGAGGGGTTGATAAGATTTTAAGACTTGGGCTGGAGAGATGGCTCAGAGGTTAAGGGTACTGACTGCTCCTCCAGAGGTCCTGAGTTCAAATCCCTGCAACCACATGGTAACTCACAACTATCTATAATGTGATCTGGTGCCTTCTTCTGGTATACAGGTGTACATGCAGCCAAGAGCACTGTATACAATTTTTTTTTTCAAGACACGGTTTCTCTATGTTATCTTTGTTGTCCTGGACTCACTTTGTAGACCAGACTGGCCTTGAACTCACAGCAATCCTCTGCCTCTGCCTCCCAAATGCTGGGATTAAAGGCATGTGCCACCATACCCGGCTCATAATTTAATTTAAAAAAAAAAGATGCTAAGACTTTGGCAGGCATGGTGTCACACACCTTTAATCCCAGAACTCAGGGAAGCAGAGGCAGATGGAATGCTGAGTTCGAGGACAGCATGGTCTACCAAGTGAGTCCAGGACAGCCAAGGTTACACAGAGAGAATCCCCATCTAGAAAACCAAAACCTTCTAAGACTCAAAAGTCTGTAAGTACTGCTGCAAAACAGTGTCTTCTGGGCATGAACGGCTGTTACATTCACAAACTAGCAACTATTCCAGGACAAATCAAAAAGGGGCTCACAAGGTACACCCCTAGCTGAGGAGCTATTGGCAGTTGAGACAGCTGCGAAGGAAAGTACAGAAGCATACCAACACATACCCAAGATTTTAGCAATAATACAAACAGTATTTCAAACCACTATAAAAAGACTATTCAGTGGCAATATTTTTAAAAACTGACTAATCCATGCCAAGTGGTGGCGGCACATGCCTTTAATCCCAGCACTCAGGAGGCAGACCAGGTGGATCTGAGTTTGCAGCCAGCCTGGTAGACACAAAGAAACCCCAAAACAAAAACAGTAACAAACAAACCAAAAAATCTGACTAACCAGGTCAGGTCAGAGGGGAGAAACAACATATTTTGTGACAATGTAAAATGAATTTAGATGGGACTGAATATTTAAATCTAAGCAATTCATTCTTCTACATATGTTTATTTACTCGCTTTACATCTTAAATGCAGGCCCCTCTCTCCTCTCCTCCTGGTGCCATCCTCCCTCTTTTTCCCCCTTCCTTCTTCCTCTTCTTCTCAGAAAAGGGGAGCCCCTTGCCCCAATCAACCCACCCCAGCACATCAAGTCACATCAGGACTCAGCACACCCTCTTCCACAGAGGCCAGACAAGGCAGACCCGCTGGGGGGCAGTGATCCAAAACCACAAGACAGCCAGCACAGTCCACTAACCTAGGCCCATGGGGGCTTACAGAGTGGAAGCACCAACCAAAGAAGAGGTATGGGCTGGATCCAGGCCCCTGCACAGACGTAAGGAATGGACAGCTTGATCTTCACGTGGGTCTCCTAGTAAGTGAAGCAGGGGCTGTTTCTGACATGGCAATTCATTCTTCCTTTCAACACTTCTCCCTTCCTTTTCAAATATTTTATTCTTAAAGCCACAAGGTGGGACCAAGCAAAGAAAGTCTCCAACTAGAGAGTAAGGGACAGTCCAACACAGGTGCCAACAGTCGGACTAGAGTTTGCTCCCCTAAAGAGGCAGGGTAAAGGCGACCGTGATGTCAGAGTGAGTGAAGGACAACCACAGAGGACAATCAGCAGCGGCAGAGCGAGGTGGCCGAATCCTCAGGAGAGTGAACAGAAATGTCTGTAGGTAGGGCAAGAACAAGTGGGGCCTGAACGCAGTCACAATGAAATGAGCAGCAAGGGCCTGTTCATGTATGGAAGATGAAGCAAATAAGCAAATTACTGGAAGTCATTTATCTTTGGACAGAAACGAACCATAAATATGAGTAAGAAATAATGATAATGAGCCTAGGTCTGCTAGATTACATTTGGTAAAGCCATTGAATTTATGAACTCTGAACATACAGACTCAGATACAGAACATATCAATTGTATGTATACATAGGTATATTGATCCAAATACTACATCAGACTTAAATTGTTACGCCTCACAGTTTAACAAATATAAATAATAGATATTAATATATGTAAATTTGCATTATAGTGTTAATAAGCATACATCTGGTCTCTATACCAAGTAAGAGAATCTTAGACTGATAATGCCCTAAGAACAATTAATTTGGTGTATACATTGCTTTCTAAATATCATTCTTGTGTAAAAGGAAATCTAGCTCCTTGGAGAAAATAATTCTAGTGCTAGACTACCAATGAATCAAGATGAGCCACAAATATATTGCCATGTAAAAAGTAAGAAAATGCCCACAAATACAGTCAAGAGACTAAAAAGGAAGACTAAAGGGGTGCCATCAGCCACATAGCAACATAGTATGAACATTAAAATAAATGAATAGAGGATGAGCTGTTAAAATAAAATAGAAAGCCAGGCGTGGTGGTACACGCCTTTAATCCCAACACTTGGGAGGCAGAGGCAAGCAGATCACTATCAGTTCAAGGCCAACATGGTCTACATAGTGAGTCCAGGACAGCCAAGGGTACACAGAGAAACCCTGTCTCAAAAAAACCAAAATAAAATAAAATAGAAAGAGACAGAACTAGTGCTCAGGCGGCAGAGCGCCTGCTTAGCATCACAAGATGCTGTTTGATTCCCCAGAGTCAAACAGACAAGGCATGGCCAGGCATGCCTCTAATCTCAACATTTAATTAATACACAGAAAGATCACAAGTTCAAGGTCATGGGCTGAAAAGGTGGACTAATAGTTCAGAATACTTGCTGCTCTTACAGAGGACTCAGGTTCAGTTCCCCGAATCCATATAACCCAGCTCACAACCACCTTTAACTACAGTTCCAGAAAATCCAAGACACCAGCACATACATGGTGCACATACAAGCAGGCATATACACAAAAATAAGAGTAAATAAATCAAAACAATTTTTTTCGATTAAGTTTGAGTTCATCCTTAGCTACTTAGCAAATTAAACCAGCCCAGTATACGTGCTTTTAGTTTTCAGACTCTGTCTAAAAAAGTAAGATAGCACCATATTAAATCCATACTATAATTGAGCTTTTTGTTATAATAGAAAGCAAACTGACAATGTGAAAGAAATTATAGAATTAGCCATAAATCATAGAAACAATTTAAGAAATAGTTACGGATGCCAAAATGAGTGAAAGGCAGCAAACATACAGAACAAGACGTTTACGTACAAATTACTTCCCAACGAAATGCTTGTTAATTATAAAGGGAATGAAATCAACCTAGTAGTAGAAAAACTTGACAGACAACATCTTAATAATGAAATTAAGATTATAGAAATCAGAAAAATTGGAATCTGTGTGCCACCTAACAAGATAAAATGAGAAAAATATAAAATCGCTTCTGTAACATTCCTTACAGAAATGTAATCCACTAAACTGAAGCCAACATCAGACAAGTCCAAACAGAATGATACTCTACAAAATAACTAAAAACTACAATAACCTAAGTACCAAACTGACAGAAGTCAAAGGAAATGTTATGGTACTGTTTGAGCTTTTTTTAAAAGACACAAAATGAAACTTGTGATTTTTTTTCATAAAACACATTTCTGGGAAAAAATGAGAAAACATGAAAGAGGCTGGTAGACATGTAGTAGTTACATACCACTAACTTCCTGACTTGGATAGTTACGCTACAGATATATGAGAATCTTCCTTCTCTGTTACATTTATTTATTTTGTAGTACAAGAGCACTGAACTCAGGACCTGGCAGATTATTCTAGAAGACACTCTAGCCCTGAGCTATTCTAGCCTGTATAGGGAAATATAGTATGACTTAAAGAGGAAGAACTCTACTATTTCCCACAGCTTGCAAATAACCTTGATGTTATTTCAAAATCTGTAAGAGAAACGGGTTTTTTAATGGATTTTAAAGGTACTAAGAAATACAGGTTTAAGAGTGCTGGCTATGCGACCATAAGGACCTGAGTTCAGATCCTAGCACCCATGTAACAAGCAAGGCATGGTCCTGTACACACCTTTAACCCCAGCACTGTAGCTAGTGGAAAGAAACAGGAGGACTGCTGGGGCTTGCTGGCTACCAGCCTAAGGCAAAAACAGAACAACAAAACCCCAGGCTTCAAGTCCAGTGAGAGACCCTGTCTCAATGAACACTATGAAAAGCAACAGAAGACAGCCAGTGCCTTCTTCTGGCTTGACACACATCAGTACACACATGTACATAAACACACACATACATCATACTCAACACAAAAATTCAAAATTACTTAAAAATAATTTTAAAAGTTTTAAATAAGCTATTCTGTGGAAAACCATCTGGCACACACCTGTAATGCCAACATTCAGAGGTCTAAGCAGAAGATCACACACTCAACGCTGCCCCATGCTACCTAACAGTCTGAAGGCTGCTGAGATGAGTCCAGGAGCTTTTCTCCACCAAACAAAATGGAAACCCCCAAAAGAAAACACAAAACACCTTGTAGAAATAATGTTATATTAAACAAGGTCAATTAACCAACATGAAAAACCTCTGGGAAAAAAAAAGGACAAAAACTTAAAAACAACAGCACTTTCAATGGTAACATAATCACACTTAACGTGATTATTACTTAAGAATTAGTAATCACATTATAGAGAAAAACTTAACACACTGAAACTTCCAGAATACTCAGACCCTTTTACATGGATCCTAATAATATGAAAGTAGATACCACATGAGGCCCTTCCATCAGAGGTTGCTACACAGGAGACTCAATCTAGTAATAATCTACTACAGACTGAAGAGCCAAGAAAATTATGGTAGAAATATCACTTAACACAAAATATATTTAGGATTATTAAGTTTCAAAAGTGAAGAAAAACAGTAATATGATCTAAATGTTTATAAGCATGTATGTGAGATACACAAAAATACAAAGAAAAAGTCAAAATATTTAAATAAGGAGATTTATTTCTCCACATTTTCAAATGTTTTAAATATTAATTGCTTAACCAAAAGATTATTGTTAAAATATCTGAAATCTCGAACCTGACTATAATGACATTTTTGCACAGAAGCAACATGCGCCTTCATTTACAACATATATGTACCTTCATAACACTGTCTGAAGCACTGGGTAATTAATACAAAGGCCTTGAAAAATTCATTAATAGTATCAGTGTGATAAAGAAAATGGTTTATTTAAAAACACAGAGATGGATGGATGGATAGATTAGATTAGATTAATTGATAGATAGACAGACTGATTTTGAAAAAGTATAGGGTCCTGATATGTTATCTAGGCAGGCCTCCTACCTCAGAGTCCTACATACTTGGGACTACTAACAGAAAAATAATGACTAACTCAATCAAATCTAATCAAACTTTGACACTTGATAAGGCAAGAGGTCAGTAATCTTCAAAGACAAATGTGTACTAAGTGATTAAAATATCTTGAAAACATTAATACACACCTAAATTAGAACAAAAGATGACACGGTTTATGCCTTTTACACTCTTGTGAGCTTATTTTAATACTGTAGCTTCAGATGGTAACTACTTTTCTCCAGATCTCTATGAAGCTAGAAGAAGGTCTTTAGGTTTTTAAGAAAAACCCCACCTCCTTTCTATCTCCTAGTTTCAGAACCAAAAATGCAAACAACATTAAGATGACATCCACTGTACCTTATTATAACGATCATGTGGGACAGACTGTAAAACGATTGGCTCCATTGTAGAAACATTGGCAAATTGTACCTCTGGAATATAGAGGGCACAAACCACATGAGCCCAACCTAAAAATAAATAAATACATAATGTCATTCTTCAAGTTTTATCGAAAATAAAATCACTACCTGTCTAAAAGATGCCTTAAAATGACTAATCAAATCCATAACAAAAAAACCATAATAAAAATCTAGCTACTGCATTATTTATATAACAATTGACACCCACTCACTACTGGTGCAAAGGGTTCCTAATCATGGCTGCATCTATTATGCACTCAACATAAGCAAAGGGAACACTTATGAATTCAGGTGCTGACATTGACACTTAAGGACAGACAGATTAACACTCCTCCTGAAAACCACTTTAGTTTAAAGATAGCAGGTATGATGGTTCTCAGCACTGTAAACATTCTGAGACTAAATCACAAGGAGTTTCTCCATTTCCAGGTCAGCCAACACTACATAGTAGGTTGAAGATCAGATTGCACTACAAAGTTAAGTCTGCTTTAAACAGCCAAAATTAAATAAACACATAAAAGTGTGATGGCTATATAATTCAGTAGGTAGTAGTGCCCCTGATTAATCTGTGAAGCTCTGGCTTCCATTCTCAGTTCTGCAATAAATGATTTACAGCAGAGCACTTCCCTAGCATATACAGGGTTAGTGTTGGTTCCAGTCCCACCATCAAGAAAATAAAGAGGAAAAAAATTAATATTTAATCTTAATAAACTTAAATTTGACACTATTAGTTTTTTATATTTTGTCAATATTTTGAATTAATTGTCATTTTTCTATTTTAAATCTAAGACTGAAATATTATGCGTTGATATTAAAGTTTTAATTATTAAAAATGTGACTGAAGCTAAAAAGCTGATATGACAGTAAAGAATTACTGTAAAACTGGGGAAAGATGAAATCACAGGAAGGTGGAGTAGAGCATGGAGAAAGGGAGGTGGTGACACTGACAGACCAGAAGCTAGGACTAGAAACCCATGTGCGTGGGCCTCAGAAAGAACACACCGAGGCTGTAATCAGCTGAACTCTCCAACAGGCAGCCATAAACAACAAGTGCCCTCTACACACAACAGACATCTTACACAGCTCCTCTAAAGGAAAATGATAACTTTTCAGAGTATAGTCACAAAGAACATTCATTACTTGATAACTATACTTTATAAAATAAAAAGTACTAAAGCATCAGAAGGACAAATAGACACTGGAAGCAGTTGAGGGAAGGAACAGGATGGGAGCCCGCCACAGAGGTCCTCTGAAAGACTCCACCCGGCACAGTATACAGAGCAGATGCTGAGACTCACAACCAAACTTTGGGATGGAGCTCAGAGTCTTATGGAAGACTCGGGTGACAGAAGGAGGCTGGAGGTAGGGAGTGGCTGCAAAGACTGGTGCACCAAGCAAGGACCATGATCCCCAGCTCAGATGTAGAGGACAGGCAGCACAGTCTCCTGCGGGTCCCATAACAAGGGGAGTAGGAGCTGCCTCTTGACATGGACTCCGGTGCCCACTCATTTATCACTTCCCCCTGGTGGGAATGCAGGCATTCTGGATGAGACTTGATAGGCTGGGGAAAGATAATAGGGGAGGAAGGTTCCCCCTTTCTGAGGACTAGGGAAGGGGAGATGAGGGAGGGAGGGTAGGACTGGGAGGGGGCTACAGCCAGGATGTAAAATGAGAAACATTCGTTGCTTTGGTGGGGGAGGGTTTCGAGACAGGGTTTCTCCGTGTAGCCTTTGGCTATCCTGGACTAACTTTATAGACCAGGCTGGCCTCGAACTCACAGCAATCCACCTGCCTCTTGCCTCCCGAGTGCTAGGATTAAAGGCGTGCGCCACCACCGCCTGGAAAAATATGCAATTTTTTTTTAAAAAAAGAAAAAAGTACTAAAACATGAAAGACAGTGCAAGTGAAACCCAGCAAAAACTTCTTTTAAAAATGAAAACAAATCTATAATTGAAGTTATTAGAAAATAAGTACGTCTATTATAGTCAAATACAACATACAAGTAAAGCAAGATGGCTCAGTGAGAAAGATGCTTGCAAATCACCATAAACAAAGACAAACAATAAAAAAATAAAAATACTTTCAAACACCAAAGGAAGAATCATTTCCCTCAAAATGGAAAAAATTATTCGAAAAGGAATCTCGAATTGGGAATAGTGGAGGGAGAGATGTGTATAGCTACTTTCAATGGCTACTGGCCATAAATAAGAGTACTTAGATCCCTTTAATCCCAGCGCATGAGTGACAGAGGCAGGCAGATCTCTCCGGAAAGCACAAAGGCACAAAGGCCGAGGCAGTGGCTCAGTGGTTAAGAGCACTTGCTGCTCTTGCAGACAACCCTAAGTTGGCTCTTAGCACCCACATGACAGATCACACTGTCTTTTAACTCCAGAGATTGGTCCCCTTCCTTTGGCCTCTGTCAGACATGTACCAGACATGCATATGGTTCACACGCACACACTTGCAGGCAAAACACACATGCACATGAAATAAAAATACAAAATAAGAAAAAATTCAAAATAAGAAAAAAACAAAAACACTGCCAAGTAAAGTAGCCCACAATTGAGAGGTGGAGGTAGGAGCCAGTCTACATTAAGCAAATAAAAGGACGGAGAGGAGAAAAGAAAGCGAAACTAAAGAATTATTTTATTGCCTTGATGGTAAGAAGTACCCCTACATCAACACTGATCCAAAGTAATCTCACAAATATAAGATCTGTTTCCAAACTATGTATCTCAGAACAAAGCTTAAAAATAGTTAGCTGGGCGTAGTGGTGCACGCCTATAATCCCAGCACTCCAGAGGCAGAGGCAGGCGGATCACTGTGAGTTTGAGGTCAGCCTGGTCTACAAAGCGAGTCTAGGACAACCAAGGCTACACAGAGAAACCCTGTCTCGGAAAAACAAAAAAACAAAAACAAAAAAATTTTAAGGAAGGCATGGTAAGACAGTGGTAATCCAATACTAAAGAAGCTGAGGTAGAAAGGACAGGAGCCTAAGCCATGAGACCATACATACTTACATATACGAATATGTACACATACACATGGGATACAAAATATCCAGATTTATATCAACAAAAGAAATGGTGAAAAGGCAGGTGCAAGGGTAGGCACTACATCAGAAACAACAATAGAAATTGTTAAATTCTCTTATGGAACGCTGGAAAACAGTGAAGAGTGTTGTGGAAGTTTTGGTTTCTCATTTATGTAAACATGTTGTTTTAATCCCAGATGTGAGATATGGGATTGTCCACAGCAGCAGACTATCTGCCTCCCTTGTGAGGCTCTGAGAAGGGTGTGGTCTTTGCCAGATGCAGTTAGTTTAATAGGCAGGGTTAAATGCCGGAGCACTCGGAAGGGGTGAGGGTGGGAGGCCTCCACGAAAGAGTAATGCTGGTGCGGCACCCCTGCTGCTCCTGGTTGCTGTTGATGCAGTTGACAAGAAGTAGTCAGAGATATCCTGAAACAGAGATTGGTACTGCCCTAAAGACCTTAGCCAGCAGGAAGTAGCTAAAGAGAGCTATGCCCCTTTTCCCCTCTCACCTTTCTCTCCTACCTGGTCTTGGGGTGTTGGAAGGGACTGGGATGAAGGAAGAAAAAGATAAGAAATCAAATAAAACAGATTTTAAAAATATTACCTTCAGAAAGGTTTACCACAAGAAAGCACCTACTCAACTAAGAAAGAGGAGAAAAATGATAGGAGTTCTTGGCAATTTTTTTTTTCCTATATGAATGCTTTAGGTTGAGAGTTTCCAGTGTAAAGACTCTAGCCTCTAATCAGAGACAAAGAATTTTTGTTTTGTTTTGTTGTTGACTTTTTGTTGTTGTTGTTTTGGGTGTTTGTTTTTTTGTTTTTCGAGACAGGGTTTCTCTGTACAGCCTTGGCTGTCCTAGACTTGCTTTATAGATCAGCCTGGCCTTGTACTCACAGAGATCCACCTGCCTCTGCCTCCCAAATACTAGGATTACAGACATGTGCCACCGCACCTGGCTCAAAGCAATTTATTTTCATTTTATGTGCACATTAGTGGTTTTGCCTGCATGCACGTCTGTGTAAGGGTGTCAGCGCCCCTAGATCTGGAGTTAATGACAGTTTTGGGCTGCCATGTGTGTGTGCTGGGAATTGAACTCAGGTCCTCTGGAAGAGCAGCCAATGAGCCATCTTTCCAACTTTTATGTGCAAAGAATTATGTCTGTCACTACTCCAAAGTGTCTGAAAGCTAACCAAGAACTGAGACATGGCTGTTCTGCTCTCTCCAAGTTCACTCAAGAAAAAAAGTAGCCCTTAACTTCAATGAAAGGCAACAACCCACAGGTGCCTGAAGGAAAAGCATATAGGTAAAGCATATGACTAAGTAACAAAAGCCTAGGAGGAAATACTAAAGGTTTTGGCAGCCTGATGTGTTCAAAAGCACCTGGAGGCCACACAGACCTGCCTAAGGCAGAACTCACCTTCTAAATGTAATTCCTGAGAAGACTCTCAATTTTTATCTCTGGCTAGAATCTAAGTATGGTAAACACAGGAGCTGAGGGGTAAGGAAGGGTGGTAAATAGACTGAAGAAAACACACACACACACAGAATACAAACACAGGTAGAAAGTGTTCCTTTTTTTACTTGCCTCCTCCTTTATCACTATTTTGTACTAGATGTTCAAGGCAATGGAAGCACTAATTGAAGAGTTTTCAGCAATTATGTAACAAAAACACACAATTTACAAGTAACTAAAACCAAAAAGTATCACAACACAGCTAGCAACAAAAACTGAACCCTAAACAAGACAGAACTTTACTCCAGAATTAACCCATTAACATTCAATTATATCCAGTATTTGTTTTTGTACTGCTGAGGTTAGATCTCAAAGTATGCTGGGCATGCCCCCTACACCTGAGATACAGTCCCAACACAATACATATATTCTAAAATAAGTTACAGAGTTTATAAGACAAAAATGGGAGTAGGGGGAATAGGGAGAGAGAGAGTTCAGCAGATCAAGTGCTTCCTGTGAAAACACAAGGACTTGAATACAGAACCCCAGATCCCCAGATAATAAATCAGGAGTGGTAACCGTGTCTGTGTTCTGTAGGAAGGTCACTCAATGAGTCCCAAGTTCTATCAGACACACTATATCAAAAATAAGGTAGAGAGAGGAAGACTAGTACTCCACACCAACCTCTAGTTGGTGTTCACATATACACATGGGAACACACAGTCTTGTGCACACACAAAAAACACCCACATTTTTGCAAGTATGGCTCGTTCACAGATCACCAGAAACTCTTCATGTAGAAGTATAACAATGGATTTTGTAAGCAAAAACTTCAACTGAGCTGTCTCGCGTATGCCCAAAGAATCACATACTGATGAAGAAATAGAAGTTACTTTAAAAAAAATTCAAACAAAATTCTTGCCAGGCAGTGGTGGTACACACCTTTAAGCCCAGCACTTAGGAGGTAAAGGCAGACAAATCTCTATGCCAGTCTGGATTCAAAGGCAGCCTAGTCTACAGAACAGGACAGCCAAGGTTACAGACAGAAACCTGTCTCGGTTAAAACAAGCAACCAAACAAAAAACTTTAAAGTTTTATAAAAAATAGCACAATAATGCCACCAGCAAATACAAATAAACAGAAGAGGAAAAAAAAAAAGTAAAGATAAGTCAACTGATATTATTATTTGAAGAACACTGGCAAAAAAAAAAAAAAAAATAGGTAAAATACCCAGGCCACAATCCAGTGCACACATATTAATGAAACAATTTTTGTGAGTAGAGGAACAAGAAAGATGGATGGGGGGTGTATAAGCAAATAATGATCTCAAATTTCCACATCTTCATAAAACACATGAATATGTAATTCAAGAGTCTCAAAGCCTTCAACTCTTGCAAAAGGAGCCATATGATGATTAATGTCACATGCTAAGGAAAAGCCACAATCTTTAAAGCACTGTCAATGTATTCAACACATAACAGGATGCTCAGTAAAAACTCACAGCCTACAGCTTACAATTTATAATGCTTACAAGTTTTGACTCATCAATGTTACTAAAGCAGAGTGCATTCAGTAGGGAAAAAAAACTTCAAATTTGGAATTTGGCAGTTGTTCAAGGCTAGTAACATGTGGTACCATATTCTCAGGGAGCTACAGCTAGCTCCCAGTAAGCCACAGCAACATGACAGTAAACAGCCAGAATTCTACACTAATGCGCTGACAAGTTATGATATTCAGCAGTTTAAGATTCCTATTTTTCAGCTGACAGTACAGTCAGACATACTATAACAACATTTTGATCAATGATTGACACTCCATATATACAACCATGTTCCCATAAGATTATTAGGAAGGCAAATTTTTCAAGCCATTACAAGTCCCCATGCACTACATTATTAACATGTTTATAGTGATGCTGTTCTGAACAAATGTACTCCAACAGCATTTAATATGCTATCCACAATGTACAATAATATGTACAATAACATTTAATACTCTTAACAAGCAATTATGCTAATGTTACTATGTATACTGTGTTTTTAGCTATTTTAATTTTTATGCCTTCTATTTGCTTTTAAAAACAAAATATGATAACTATAAATTCAGCCAGGTCCTTAAGGAGGTATTCTGAAAGGCATTGTTGCTACAAGTCCTAACAGCTCCGTGTGTTTCTGAAAACTGAATTCAGCTCCTAACGCTAGGCAAGCGCTCTATCACCAAGTACGTTCTCAGCCCATGAATATGACTGTCCTAAAGAACTTTCAAGGAGATGCTATGTGAAGGGAACATAGTGACATTGATAGTATTGACTTTATGTATAACAAGAGTAACGTGTATTGTTTCTATTTTTTTTCTTCTATAAGATTTTTGAGACAGGGTTTCTCTGTGTAATAGCCCTGGCTGTCCTGGACTGTCCTGGCTGTCCTGGGCACTACTCGCTTCTGTCCAATTATCTAACAAAAAACCTAAAGGTTTGGGAGAAAGGGGGCAGGGAGAGTACAGGATAGGCAGGCAAGGTGGCACACACCTTCACTGTCAGCACTTAGAAGAAAAAGGCAGGAGGCTCTCTCTGAGTTTTGAGGCAAGCCTGGCCTATAGAGCTCCAGATCAACCAGGGCTACCATAGTAAGACCCTGTCATTTTAAAGAGACTTTTTATGTTATTTAAAAAAAAAAAAAAACTTACTAAATAAGCAAATATTTTTGGTGAACAATGTCGTTCATAGAAAACATTTCAGATACCTCTATAACTATATTTTAAGCTAATATTATTGTATAAGAGTCAAAAAGTGAAAACAATGAAAAAACTTACATTGTAAAAATGCTAAAGTAGTTGGACATGGTGATGTAGGACTTTAATCCCAGCAGAGGGAGACAGATCTATGGGTTCTAGGCCAGTTGGTCTACAGAGCAAGTCCAGGACAGCCAGGGCTACACAGAGAAACACTACCTTGAAAAACAAAAAAAAAGAATGCCTTCTTGTCCTGCCTAGATTGTCACATTCCCAGATCCCATGACAGATGGTTGTGAGCCACCATGTATGTGGTTGCTGGGAACTGAACTCAGGAGGACCTTTTACAGAGCAGCCAGCGCTCTTCATCTCTGAGCCATCTCTCCAGCGATCTTCACATTCACTTACGACTGACTCAGTTACTTACCCAAGACAACTTCAAGTCTCAAACTTCACTAAGTGTCCTATAGAGATATTTATTATACCTTTTCCTTATTTAGATTTATAACAACTTACCACTGGGTTGTACTTACATTACTCAGTAGTATAGCAATATGTGTGTTTGTAACCTAGAGGCAATAAGCTACATCACAGTTTATGTATACAGTAAGCGATACATCGAGGTTTGTGTAAATACACACACTCTATGATGTTTACTCAGTAAGAATAGCACCTGTGATACTTTCTCAGAAAGTATTATGACCATGTTGAAAATTTAATAACTTTTGCCAAAAAAGTTTTAAAACTAGAGAAATCAATAAACTGGCAAAATCTAAATATGAAACAAGCCAACCAACAATAAAATAGAAAATTTTTAATTCTTTAATCACGAAAATCAATTATTCAAAATAACAACTTTAAGAAAACTCAGGATTTTATTTTCAAAATAAAATAAGAAAGAAATATTTAATGACCATCTCGAAAGAGAGGGGAAGGGGAGGAAATGGGGAGGAGGAAATCTCTTTGTTGATACTTCTATATCAGTCACTTAATCTTTATAGTTTAACAAGCTCATGCCTACATGGTTAAGAATGGTACTGATCTCTAAAGTTATAAGTACTTTAATCCAGGCATTAGAACAGTCGTGTAATCCTTGAATTCATGAAGCAGAGGTAGGGGAACTGCCACACATCTAGGCCAGGCTGTGCCATGCAAAGTGTCAAGCCCTTTAAATGAAGAAGAGACCAGAGAAAAAAGGACAAAGAAAACAGAAGAAGTGAGAGTGTGAAGGGAAGTAGATAAAATTTCTCAAGGAAAGATAACTCAGAGGAGATACAAAATAAATATAGAGTAATCCTCATCTAAAATGCTTGGAACCAGAAGATATGAGAGATTCAGCTTTCTGAATATTTACAGTGATTTTACCAACTAAGCATCAATAATCCAAAAACCCAAAATCTGAAACGGATGTCTAAAGGTGTTGGGGTTTAACCAGATTCAGAATTTTCAGAAAATGCTCAGAATACTCAGGAAAGAACACCACCTGCCAGGTATAGTTGGCGCCATAAGCCAGCAGGTACTTTGCCGGATATGGTTGGTCCTGTTAACCTCAGCACCTAGGACACAGTAATGAGGCCCTGTCTCAAAAAGCAGCCACAAAAAACCAAGCCAGGTATGGTGGCTCACACTTTCAATGCCTGCATTCAGGAGGCAGAGGCACACAGATCTCTGTGAGTTTGAGGCCAGTTTGGTCTAAGACATCTAGGAATATATAGGTAGACCCTGTCCCAAAACATAAAAATTTCAAGAAGAATGCACATCATTCTGTATAAAATCAGCCGATACTTAAGTCTGCCCACAATGAAGACAAACTGTAAATACAGAAAATGGATTAAACCACACATAACTGTGCCCATCTGCAATTCCAGAACATGGAAAAATGAAGCAGGAAGATGGTAAATTCAGGTTAGCCTGGATCGTAGCAAGACCCTGTCTCCAAATAATTAGACCATTATTAACATTTTAGTAAACATTATTTTATAAGATAATATGAACTGCCAAATAGTTTTAAATAAATACTATACCATTCCAGTTTTCAATATTTTTTTTCAAAGACTGTACTTACCCCCATTATCTGTTCTTTTTAAAGCTCCATCTTTATGGGGACACAGCTCACATCTCTATTTAAAAAAAATTAAAAAAAAAAAAAAAAAAAAAGAAAAGGAAAAGGCAATGAAGTTTTTTTTTTTCAGATCAAAACCGTATCTTTCCTATAACTTCAAAACTAACAAAGATACAATACCATTTCTATTCATTGCTACAAAGAAAACTCCAGAACACTTCTCATAAAATAAATAACTTGTTTTTTAAACACTCATTTTTCTATTTGAATGGTGTGTGTGTGTGTGTGTGTGTGTGTGTGTGTGTGTGTGTGTGTGTGTGTAGGTATGCATGCCATCCACATGTATGAAGATATCCTTGGAAGCCAGAAGAGGGCACCACAGCCCCTTCCTGGTATTGGAACTATGGACGATTGTGACCTATCATATGATTGCTGGAAACCTAAGCGAGGTTGTCTCTGCAAAAGCAGCACATGCTTTTAAAAACTGCCACGCCATCTCTCCATCCTCCAAAATAACTTAATGATTTTTCTTATAATACTAGATAACAACTTAGGTATATTTTAAAACCCAGTTGCCCACCACCCCCACCTCCACCCCCGCTTTTTGTTTATATTAAAGTCTAACTTAGTGGCCCTTGCTTGTCATCCCAACATTTGGGAAATTCTACCATGAATTGAAGCCATTTGGACTACACAGACAAAACAAGCAAAATCCTAAATTTTATATTAGTAAAAACAAAGTCAAATGTGGTAGCTGATATTTAGGGTACCAGAATACTTGGGATGTTGTAGCAGGAATATAAACTAAGTCTAGAAATTTCAGAAAACATGCAAGGCCTACTTAAGGAGAGGAAAAACAAACAAACTGGGTACGGAAGCTCGAGAGGCTGAAGCAGGGTTACCACGCTCAAGGCTAGCATGAGTTACAATGAGAAACTATCTTTAAAAAAAACAACAAAAAAAAAAAAAAAAAAACTTTCAACACAGGCCAGAAACAAGGTTTTGACACTGATATGGATCACTTTGGTCTTTAATGCAGGCTTGGGGATTATTGTAGTCAAGTAGGTCTGGTTTCTACGACAACCAAGAATCACTTTGGGGGGCTGGAGAGATGACTCAGCAGTACACTACACTGGCTGCTCTTGAGAGAGTCCAAGTTAGGTTCCAAGCAGCCACATCAAGTGGCTCACAAACGTTTCTAACTCCTGCTGTAGGGGATCTGACATTCTCTTCTGGCCTCTGCAGTCATAGACATATACACAACCATATACGTGTGCACACATGTACACACACACACACACACACACACACACACACACACACACACACACACACACACGCACAAGCACACGCACACATAAGCATATATCCTAAATACATTTTTTAAAAAAAGAATCAGCTTGCTAAGCATGGAGATGAACACTTGGGAAGGCAGAGACAAACATATTTTTTGAGTTCAAAGCCAGCTTGGTCAACAAAGCAAGTTCCAGGACCACCAGTGCTACACAGTGAAATCCTATCTAGACGGAGGGGAAAAGTTATTTAAAGGTGACTGTTCTGGGCCAGGTGTGGTGGACATCAACTGTAATACCAGAACTGAAAGGGGAGGAGGCAAAAGGAACTCAAGATTATCCTCAGCTACACAGTAAATCTAAGGCCAGCCTGGGCTACATTATATAAAAGCCAGTCTCAAAAATTTTAAAGGAAAATAAAAAAGGTAATTACAGTCAGCTAAACTATATCATACATTTCAAAAATCTACATTAAATGAAGTTAGACTTCTAAAAGTGGTAAGCTTATGAGAGGATAACCCTGTAATATATATAACAACTGTAAATTCTGGAGAATACACATAACTGCTACCTCAATGAAATTCCTAACAGATTTTTGAAAGCATATAGACTCTGTATTCAGTGAAAACTTGAGAAGAACTAGCAGAGAGCTCAGCACTTTTTTTTAAGTGTTACCCTGAAGGCAAGACAGAGCCAACCCTTAGAGGCTCCTGTAGTCATAATACCTAAGACCCACAACGAAGGGTTCAAAGCAACTTTGGTGTCTGTAAAGACAGATCTGAATCCCAAATGGAGCAAACTGAGGAAAAAGAACCCACAACCCAAAAGAGGAAGAAGGTGGGGCAGAAAATGAGTTTAAACATGCAAGGAGTCAGGGCAGTGGTGGCCCATGCCTTTAATCCCAGCACTTGGGAGGCAGTCTACAAAAGCAAGTCTAGGACAGTCAAGGCTACACAGAAAAACCCTGTCTCGAAAAAACAAAAACAAACAAACAAAAAACATACAAGGTAATTTGAAGCCAAATAATCAACCAAATCTAATTTTTAAAATATCAATTTCAGGGCTGAGGAGTGAGCTCAGTGGGTAAAGCACTTGCCAAACAAGTGAGATGAGCTCAGACCCCAAAACCTAAGTAAAGCTGAGCAGAGTGTGGGTAATCTTCAGAACTCACGGAAAATGGGAGAAAAATGCAGCTTACTAGCCAACTGGCCTAACATACACAGTTTGAAATAAGAGATCCTGCATCAAACACTAAGATGAATAATGAGGACCCACGTCACATGCAATGCTGTCCTCAACCTCCACACATGCATAGTGGCATGTGTATTCGACAAACAAACACACATACAAATAAAAAATCTCATTATAAAAAATTTTTAAGCATGGTCTTATACAAATTCCTATTTGGGATATCTTGAAATTTTGATGCTCTTGCCTCTGCCTTCTAGTGCTAGAATGCTCCACCACACTTGGGTATGAGTAGTAGGTAATGACTAGATAATGACTCTACTGACCTACATTCCCAGCCCTAAAAAAATAAAAATAAAAAGAGTCCCTTCAAAGTGCATGGCCTTTTCAACAAATAATGATGATCTACACTACTTGACCTATAAAGAACCTGAAAAAAAAGATTAAGCATTGTCAAAACAAAAGGAAATCAATGTCAACTCCAAGATAATCCAGACTTTCATGGTAGCAGACCTGAGGCCAAACTGGTCTACATGGTGAGTTCCAGGACAGCCAGGGATGCACAGTGAGATTCTGCCTAAATAAATAAAATACACATGAAACAGAATGAAAATGTACCTGTAATAAATGAAATGGGAAGTATCAAAAGAGGAAAAGAACTAAATGGGACAGAGATGTAGTATTGTGGAAGTTTTGGTTTCATTAAAGACTGAGTTATGTTATGTAAGCATGTTTTTGTTTAAATCGCAGGTGTGGGATATGAAGGTTGCTCCAGTTTGTCCACAGCTGGTAACAGCCTCATGAGAGGGTGCATGATCTTTGTCAACAGGAAACAGCCTCGTGCAGAGGCATGGTTTTTGCCAGTTGGAAAAATAGGAGAGCCCAGAGAAAGAGGGAGAAAGGGATGAGGGCTGCGAGCAGAATGCTTGGAGGAGGGAGAAGGCTGAATATCCTGACGAGGAAAATTGGTATTGCCTCAAAGTACCAGATGACTCTGAACAGCAGTAAGTAGCCAGAGAAAACCCTGCCCCTTCCCTCCACTAACCTTCTTTCTCTCCTACCTGGTGTTGGGGTATTGGAAGGGACTGGGGTGGAGAAGAAAGAAAGAGATATAAGAAACCAAACTGAGAAAGATTTTAAAAGTATGCCTACAGGGGCTAGAGGGATGGGTCAGTGGTTAAGGAGCACTGTCTACTCGTCCTGAGTTCAATTCCCAACAACCACATGGTGGCTCACAACCATCTACACTGGTATCTGATCCCCTCCTCTGGCACGCAGGTGTACATGGAGCTAGAGCACTCATACATAAAAAAATTAAGTAAAATTTCAAAAATATTAAGAAAAAGCCATATACAATGTAGAGATGTAGCTTAATGGCATAAAGAATATCCAGCTTTTACACAGATCCGAGAAAGAAAAAGGAAATAAGCAATAACGCCTGGCCTGTAGCATAGAGGGCAGAGAGTCAGGAGGACTGTGCCAAGTTCAGGCCAGCCTGTGCTATATAGAGATCCTGTCTCAAAAATACAACAAAGCTTGGGATGTAACTCAGTTGTGGAGAACTGTTTTAACATGTGTAAGGTTCTGAGTTTAATTGTTCAACATGGAAAAATGTTGGAGGAATGGATTTGTGCATTATGTATTCAAATGCTCATTTCTGTACCCAGAGATTTGGGTGCAGTACCAGACATTGGCACTGTCATTATTACTTAAGCATCTCCTCTCTCAATATTGTGTAAAAATTGTTCTCCATCACCTCTGATTAGTTAATAAAGAGCTGAACAGCCTATAGCAGGGCAGGAGAGTTAAGGCTGGACTTCCCTCAGGGAGAGGTTCCAGGGTAGATAGAGAAGAGAGTCACCATGAGGACAGGGATGGAGCAGAAGCAGCCAGGGCAAGCACATGGCTGAGAAGTAGGCTAGGCCAACATAGTCGGGTTAGAACAGATAAGTGTATGCCCAGTTAAAGTGCTTAAAGTCATTATTAATGTAATAGGTCTCCTTGACATTAGTTGGGAGATGGAGCATGGAAAAGCCCACACTTTTTACAGTAAAAATCAGCACTGCAGAATAACAAGGAGAGGAACAACCACAATGTACAGAAAAAGGAATGCTCAGAGAACTCAACACGCAGCAAACAGGGGGCTCAAGGACCAGGCACAGTGATGTGCACCTGTAATCCCAACATTAGGAAGGAGTGCACCAAGTTCAACACCAGCCTGCTCTACAAAGCACACTACAGGTCAACAAGGGCTACACAGAAAAACCCTGTCGCAAAAACAGTAAAACAGAAGTGAGAGGCCCAAACAATAAATAAATGGGATAAAGTATTGAAAGAAAATACTGTCAACATAAAATTATGTATTTGTATAACTAATCAACATCTGCAGATAAATTATTAATGGTCAATCATCCAGAAGACTCTAGCACATCTATGGTAGTATCTGTGAGCTAGGGTCTCTCAAACAGGAGAACCACCCTAAGTAAGTTACTACAGGCCGGGGAGGGGGGAAAGGAAGGTGGGTTATTTATGAGTCAGCCAACATTCCTGCCCCTTCTTTCTGTCATGACATTTGTCTAAGACACAAATAGCTAACATTAAAATGACAAGCAGAATTCATGAAGCAGGAAACATACTTTGTAAAAATACAGGGGAAGGGCTGGCAAGATGGTTTCAGCAAGCCTGGTGAGCTGAGGCCTATCTCTCGAAATCATATAAATATGAAACTATAGAACTACATAATGTTGTCCTCTGGCTTCCACACCCTTGCCATGGCATCATCACCACATGTGTGCAACACACAACTATATACTCACAAATAATAAACAACAACAACAATAATAAATTAAGCCAACAAGATAGTTCAGCAGTAAAGGTGCCTGTTACCAAACCTGACAACCTGAATCAACCAAACCACTGGACCCACATTGTTAAGAGAACTGACTCAATAGGCTGGAAAGATAGTTCAGCAGTTTTAAGCACTTGGTCGCTCTTCCAGAGGTACTGAGGTCAATTCCCAGAAACCACATGGTGCTTCACCACCATCTACAATGGGATCTAATGCAGGCATACATGCAAATGAGGCATTCATGTACATAAATCTTTTTTTTTTTTTTTAAGTCTTAAAAGCCAGGTACAGAATCGTGGTGCCGCACACCGTTAATCCTAGCACTTGGGAGGCAGAGGCAGGTAGATCTCTGTGTGCTCAAGGCCAGCCTGGTCTACAAAGTGAGTCTAGGGACAGCCAGGACCGTTAAGACAGAGAAACAGAAAGAAAGAAAGAAAGAAAGAAAGAAAGAGAGAGAGAGAGAGAGAGAGAGAGAGAGAGAGAGAGAGAGAGAAAGAAAGAAAGAAAGAAAGAAAGAAAGAAAGAAAGAAAGTAAGAAAGTAAGTAAGTTAGTTTGGGGCTGGAGAGATGGCTCAGAGGTTAAGAACACTAACTGCTCTTCCAGAGGTTCTGATTTCAATTCTCGGCAACCACATGGTAGCTCACAACCATCCACACTGGGATCTGGTCCCCTCTTCTGGCATGCAGGTGTACATGCAGGCAGAGCACTGTATATAATAGATAATGAAACCTTAAAAACAACAACAACACAGGAGGTGGGGAGTGCAGGTGCAGCGGCACAGCACTCTGGGAGGCAGGCGTATCTCTGTGAGTTTGTGGCCAGCCTGGTCAACAAAGTGAAGTGAGTCCAGAACACCAAAGCTACACAAAGAAACCCTGACTAGAAAAACCAAGTCTTAAAACTAATTCCATTAAGAGTTGTCTTCTGACCTCCACAAACACACTGTGTTATGTGCGAAGGGAGAGAGGGAGGGAGATGTAACTAAAAGAAAAAAATGGGTCTGGGAGATGTATTATTGGTCAGTAAAGTATATACATTGCATATACAAAGCTCTGATTTCAGACCCGCAGTATCCATGTGAAACAAGTTACATATAGCAGCACAAAGCTAGAATCCCAGCCCTGGCAAAAAGGATCCTGGAAGTTCACTAGTAGCCAGTCTAGCAAAATGTCCACCTCAAAAAATAAGACGGGCCGTGTGTGACAGTGCACACCTTTAATCCCAACACTGTCAGGCAGAGGCAGTCAGAGCTCCCAATTTGAAGCCAGCCTAGTCTACATAATGAATGCGGTCCAAGACAGCCAGAAAACAGGAAAGTGCTTAAGACACCTGACATGAAGCCTTGGCAGCTCATGAACACACATAACGCACAAACACTCAGAAATTACACATTCCAAATGTTTGAACTGTATAGTACATTAACTATATATTATTAAAGTAATTCTAAAAAGTTAGTTATTAAGTCTAAGTTACATTAAAAGTAGTGGCTCACATCTGTAATTCCCAGCACTGAAAAGGCTGAGAGAGAAGGATCCCTGGGGCTTTTTGTTCACCAACAAAATTGGCAGGCAAAAAAAAAAAAAAGAGAGAGAGAGAGAGAGAGAGACTCTCAAAAAACAAGATGGGAGAACTATGAAGAAACAGAATGTCTTCACAAAACACAAATACAACAAAGAGAGAGGTAATTCAAGCCATTCATTGCATAAACATGCCCAAAAACCTTATAAACAAGTCCATATAAGAATATAATTTTAAAACAAAACTTATTTGAGGTAGAGTCTCATTGTGCAGCTCTGGTTAGCCTAGAACCTGCTCTCTAGACCAAACGGGCCATATCTTAGAGCAGTCTTCCTGTCTCCCCATGCAGAGTGCTAGCACTGCAGGCATGTGTCACCTACCACCACTTCCTGCTTAAGACACAGTGAAATGAAAATAATTTAAGTCACTGAGTATGTTTGTTGACTACATTAGAAAACATAAAATTAATGATGTAGGGTCCAACATAAAATTCAAGATGGCTTAGAGAGTAAAGGATGCTTGCTACCAAGCCTACTGGATTTTGATCCTCAGAACCCACGTAATAGAGAGAACTTGTGATACCCATAAACTGTTCTCTGACCTCCACACACACAAATAAGCAAAGAAACAAATAAATGACTTTTTTTTAAGTTGAGGAGGAAAAAATGACTAAAAAAACAAAAACAAAAAACAAAGTACAAAGTAGGGGATGAAACAGAAAAGAATCCATTAAGGAAGCCTAAAAACAAAGTTGAGCATCTGTTAATAATGAAGCTGAAATTGCAAGCCTGATTTTTTAAGAGGTAAAAATTAACATGCTGGTACCGTTAGAAACATGTAAAAAGATAACAAGCTCCAGGCCAGCTTGAGCTTCACTGTGAAATCGTGTCTCAAAATTAATAAAAAGCAACAATAATAATACAGGGATGGGACACATAACTTACCAATATTGGGAATAAAAAGGAAATTATGGCCAAAGAAACCAGATAATAAAAATGCAGAATGTTATCCTTAAAAAAACACAACTCAGGGCTGGAGAGATGGCTCAGAGGTTAAGAACACTGGCTGCTCTTCCAGAGGTCCTGAGTTCAATTCCCAGCAACCACATGGTGGCTCACAACCATCTATAATGTGATCTGATGCCCTCTTCCGTCATACAGGCAGAGCACTATTGTATACATAATAAATAAATCTTTTTAAAAAATTTAAAAAAAACACAACACCTCAAAACTAACAAGACAAAAAAAAAAAAGAAAAAGAAAAGAAAAATACAGTTCTCTAAAGCACCTCATTATCAAAATACCTCCAAGAAAAGGGAGAGTTCATCTGGTAAACAATTCCACGCCCAAGCTTATACAAGATGGGTTGCCTAGGAACCCAGACTGGGGGCAGTATGCTAACACAAGCAACCCTAATTAAACTCAGTCCCTGCCCTCACAAGTCCTGTCTCTGCCCTCTACAACTTAAAAGTAAAAGTGAACAATAACAATGACCTATTAACTAGGTGGTGATAAGTCCCAGTAATCCTAGAACCTGGGAGACAGGAGATCATAAATTGGGGTGTAGGGGGGGGCAACAGATGGCCCAGAAGTTAAGAGCACAGCTGTTCTTCCAGAGGACCAGAGTTAATTCACCTGTACATGGCTAGTAACAATCATCTGTAACTCTGCAGCCAGCACAAAAGTGGTGCACAGACATACATGCAGATAAACTACACATGCTGACCACAGTTCCAGGTCGGCATGAGCTAAATGACACTTTGTCCCAAAAGAACAAAATTCAAACATTAATAAAACAAAATCCAATAATCAGTATCTAGCAAATAGCTACTATATATATATATAAATCCTGTTGTACATAAATGCAAAAAGATTTACATTAATAATCTGAATCCAACATTAAACATCACAAACAATGTATCCTGTAGCTGGTCTTTGCTACTTTCTCTTCTTTTTCCCATCCTTTACCCCCCAGGCCCCGTTTCACCCCCTAAAACTAGATAGAAGAGAAACAAGAATAGAGCAGAAAGAGGAATTAGGAAAATCCCCCATCTAATTCCTTTCGTTTCTTCTTTGACCACAGCTATTAGTAAACTGCAACCAACCTCCCTGGCAGACCAACAGACACCAATTCCATCTTTTGGGGGCTCCAGCATTTATATATCCTCTGAGAAGTTGCCAGAATTCCACATATTAAACAATCATAGAAACTATCTGCAGCTGGCAAAACCCTGCCTCTGCTAGAGCACCAGGCAAAGCAGAGCCAGCCAATCGGACAGTGTGAAGCAGCCTCACGTCCCCACAACTGGGATCAAAACAAGAGCACATTCTTGTATTTCTGTTTTTTAAAGAATCCAGAATTCTTAAAAATGTCACTACAGTATTCCATGAATACAAGATTAGAAAAACCTTTGAAAATACACGAAATTCACTAAGTAATTTAAATATATCATCTCAATACAAAACCAGCATTTAAAATTCAGCACCCTTTTACGATATTCTCAGTTAACTCATTGCAACCCTCCAGTTTTAGCCCCCAAGTGCTTGTTTTACAGATGTAAACCATAACGCCCAGTTATGTTTTAATGTTGTTTTTGGTTTTGGTTTCACAGTACTAGAGGTCAATGCAAGGACTTACACATGCTAAGCACAAGCACCTGTTACATTTTCAGTGCTCCAACTCTGAAGAGATTGCCCGACTTCCCAGAGCTAAATAGTAAACAGCTTTCATGTGTAAACCAGAAGTCCATACCTTACCCTTCTTAGCCTACCTTAACTACAGGCCACTGTATTCCCCTATCTAAGGCAAGCTGGAAACAAGTGTAGACCAACTCAAGAGCCCTAGAAAGAAGTAGGACCAGGCAATCCTAAACTGTTTGCCTTGGTTCTCCCATTCATTCCCCAGGCTTCCCTTTTCCCCTATGCCACAAGACTACTGACAGAACCACTGAAAGTACACTTGTGGCATGGCCTAACTCTCCCTTGTAGTGACTGGTGAACTGTAAAAATCTTTCCAATGGCAGTTTATGTCCTGATCTGTTGACACATTTCAAATAATAAAAACCTGTATTTGAAAATAATAAGGATCATTAATAAAAGCCAACAGAATGTTGGGCCTAGTGCTACATGCCTTTAATCCTTATACTCAGAAAGACAGAGGCCTCAGGAGATTGAGGCCAGCCTGTTCTACCAAAGTGAGTTGTGGTCCTACCAGGTATACAAAGAAAGACTGTTGATGCTAGGGTTTTGGAGGTGGGTGGTGTTGGTGGTGGTGGTGCTGGTGCTGGTGGTGGTGGTTGTTTTTTGTTTGTTTTTTACCAAAACAGGGTTTCTCTGTGTAGCACTGCCCTTGCTGTCCTGCCTGTCTCCCAGAGTGCTGGGATTAAAGGTGTGCTCCACACACCCGGCTAGTTTTTAAACTCTATTTTATTTTCAGAATTTATTGCCTCTACCCCTCTTCTCCATCCCAATCCCTTTCAACGCCCCAACACTAGGTATGAGAGAAAGAAGGCTAGTGGAGAGTGGGGGTACAGACCTCCTTACTTCTCGTGGATGATTGAAGCATGTCTGTCCCCCCCACCTCTCTTCTCTCATCCTCCTCCCCCACTCTGAGATGTGCCTCAAAGCCTCAAAGTTCTCTGCAAAACACACACACTCCATCTTCTGCAGACCACCACACTTTCTCTCCGAACTCTTGCAGAGTCCTCAGAATTAAGCTCACTGTAGCTGTCAAAGACCATGCCCCGAATGAGGCAATATCAGCTGTGGACAAACTAAAACCCAAACTAAAATCCCTTGGGATTAAAATAAACATTTGTTTACATAATATAACTCAGTTTTCAAAGAAACCAAAACTTTCATTATAGAAGACTATGTCGCCAAAAATAAAATAAAAATCAATTCTACCTAAGAATAATTAGAAATTACATTTTTATCCAGCCATAGTGGTATATATACACATCAGTATAACACTCAAGAGGATTGAAAAAAATGTGGCCAGTAATCTTAGCACTCAGAAGAACTGCAAGTTCAAGGCCAGCTTGGGTTACCTTTAAAACACATACACAAAGATCTTTAAAAACAGGGTTAAGGCTGGTGAAATAACTCAGCAGATAAAGGTGCTTGCTGACAAACCTAATGACCTGAGTTTGATTCCCAAAACCTACAGAGTGAAGGGAAACAAATTCACAAATTGTCCTCTGACCTACACATACACACACACAAACATACACACACACACACACACACACACACACACACACACACACACACCACGCATGCACGCACTCATGCGTAAAAAAAAGCAAAAGAAATATAGGCTGAGCCAGAAGCAAAGGCTTCTACCTGGTGAGTTTTAGGTCACTGACCCAAGGCTACATAGTGAGATTCCCCCACCTTAAATAAATAAATAAATAAATAAATAAATAAATAAATGGAAAATAGGGCCACTGGAGGAAGAAGCAGGTGAATCTCTATGAGTTTGAGGCCAGCCTGGTCTACACAGTGCATTCCAGTACAGCCAGGGTTACACAGAGAAAACCTGTCTCCAGAAAAAAAAAAAAAAAATAAGAAGAAGAAAAAGAAAATAGAGTCCTGCACAACTCTAATTCCAAGGGGTATATGCAACATACATACCCCCCCAAA
>OU015749.1:20033569-20052307 GCA_907169655.1 Acomys percivali | reverse complement strand
AGAGAGAGAGAGAGAGAGAGAGAGAGAGAGAGAGAGAGAGAGAGACACTGATAAATACAAGGATTCAAAACTGTTACTATGTTGATTCTAACACTGATCTACAAACCAAAGCAAATCTCATCTCACTGATGTTTTGGAGGAAATAGAGAAGGTAGTGGCTATACAGAATGTGAATTTAGACTATACACTCTATAAGAGAAAAAGGAAGATTAAAAGGCTTGTAACTTTAACTTCAAGATATATACTGTTACAAATATTTGCAAAAACATAATAAAAATTAGGCTAGATAAACAGACCAATTGAAGAAGGTAAAGTTCTTAAAGAGGGTCTCAATTATACAGCATATTCTACGAAAGCAATGCAGTGAAGGTTTCATTCAAAAGTAACTGCATAGCCATGTACAAAAACTGAAACCTACAAAAATATGTGAAATGTGTCATAGATCTAAATATAAATTATCAAAAATTAAAAATTTAAAGGAAATTACCTTCATGACTTCAGGGTTAGGCAAAGTGTCTTAGCTCACAGTAAGCAACAACTATAAAAGAAAACACTGACAAATTAGACTTCATCAGATTTTAATATTTCTGCTTACGGGTACAATTATGAATGAAAATAAATAAGTAAAACTATACAGAAGTATTTATAAAACATTTCTCTAACAAAGACCAGTATCTCCAACACATAAAAACCTTATGCAAATTAAACTAGATAGAGAAATTAAAGAAGCTAAAAGCTCTGAGCAGAGTCTCAGAACACAGGTCAACACACAAACCACAACATGCTCAGTATGCTCAACTGCTCACAATGACATCCAAAGTATCACAATGGCATGACATCCCATCAAGATGTAGTGAATAAAAGGTGCTTGATTCAGCTTTCTTATATGAAATAAAAACCTAACAAAATGAATAAAACGACAGCACTGAAGATACTAGACAAGAAACAACACAATGATACCTTAGAGACAAGAAACATATGACACAGGCCACAGAAGTGCCCAGCTTACTGCCTTGGGAAGAGTTTTCAGGCCGAGGAACAAGGAGGAGCAAGCCAGACAGGGCCTGTGGTCTCCCCAAGTTGAGGAAATGGAGCTGGGAGTCCAAGGAAGCCAAGGTAGCTAGAGCTCACAAGGGAGACCAGCACTGAGTAGAGAGCTGGAGAGAGAGAGAGAAATGAAGAAATCTACAAAAGCTCATTCTAGAACTTTTAGTTGAATACCAAATCAGCACTTACATATAAAGGCCTATCCAAGGCCAGAAGAATCAGAGGGAGCAAGGTTCGGCGTCACACAAAGTGAATAATACACACTCTCAGAAGCCAGACTATCACTTCAGAGGGTAAGAAAAGAAATAGGGGTGTGCTAGGAAGATTGCTCCCTCAGTGGGCAACACCGATAACCTGAGTTTAATACCTGGAACCCATGTGGAAGGACAGAACTGACCCCCAGAAGCTGAAAAGCTGTCCTCTTTCCTCAATGAACTGTGGCATGTATTTTCTCACGCTCATGGACAAAACCTAACACACACACACCACACACAGGGAAAAATTTATAAGACTAATACAAAAACAGGAAATTCTATCCTGTAATGAAATAAGAATTAATCAAACCAGAACTGAAATGTTAGACAAGTCCTTTAAAACAGTTATACTGAGGGCTGGAGAGACGGTTCACTGGTTGAGAGCACTTGCCCCTCTTCCAGAGGTCCTGAGTTCAATTCCCAGCAACCACATGGTGGCTACAACCATCTGTAATAAGATCTGGTAGCCTCTTGTGTGCATGAAGACAGTGTACTCATATAAGTAAATCGCTTTTTAATATTTATTTATTAATTTATATGAATGTTCAATCTGCATGTACACCTGCATGCCAGGAGGGCATTAGAGGGTATAGGTGGTTGTGAGCCACCACGTGGTTGCCAGGAACTGAACTCAGGACCTCTGGAAGAGCAAACAGTGTTCTTAACCGCTAAACCATCTCTCCAGCCCCCTAAATAAATCTTTTTTTAAAAGTTTTAACGACTAAATTTCATATAAGCAGATGGTTAGAGGAAACAAGTGATAAAGTTTTGTTTGTTTTGCTTCTTGGTTTTTTGTTTTTTGTTTGTGTAATATAAATGCAGGTGTATTGGAAGTGGCATGGGAAAGAGGGAGGGAAGGGGAGGACGTGCTGGGGGTAGGGATGAAAGGAGGGAGGGTAGAGAGGTGGGGAAAAAGGGCATAAAGTAGATATTTGTCTTCATTTTTTTAAAGGTGTATTTATTATTTATATAGTGTTCTGCCTGCATGAATACCTGTGGGCTAGAAGAAGGAACCAGATCTCATTACAGATGCTTATGAGCCACCATGTGGTTGCTGGGAATTGAACTCAGGACCTTTGGAAGAGCAGGTGGTTCCCTCTGAGCCATGTCTCCAGCCCAACATAAAGTTTAACAAGTTCCAGCCTAGAGCTGGGAGATGACAGCGCACACCTTTAGTCCCTGCACTCGGGAGGCAGAGGCGGGCGGGTCTCTGTGAGTCGGAGGGCAGCCTGGGCTACAGAGGGAGTCCAGGACAGCCAGGGATAAAAACAGAGAAACCCTGTCTCGAAAAACACAAAACAAAAAATTCAACCATAGTGCTAGCTACATGCCTATAACCCCTAGCACTTGAGATGAAAATGGAGGAAGATGAGGAATTCAAGGCTAGCCTAGACTAACTAGCCAGGTGTGGTGGCACATCTGGGAGAGGGATTATAAACAAGTCTATCTAAAAAAGGCTGAACAGAAAAAACTGATTCACACAGCATGTAAAACCAAGTAATGTTTGTTTATTGTATGTGGTGTGATATATGCATGTGTTTGGAAGTATGTGTTGGGGTGAGCACATTTGTGCACGTGGACATGAAAGCTAAAGGATGCCATCGTATGGTCCTCCATCTTATTTTTCTAAACAGGGTCTCTAACTGAAACTGGAGCTCAGCACCTCGCTACACTAACTAGAAAACCACAAGGAACTGTGACTCTGCATTTCAGTGCTGGGACCAGCATTCCTGGCTTTTAATGCCAGTGTCTATGCAGCAAGCACTTACCACTACCCACCTCCACAACCCCAAGTACCACTCAATAACCTGAGTGAAACAAAAGGGAAGGAACTTTAAAAAATGAACTTCAAGCCAGGTGTGGTGGCACACACCTATAATCCCAGAACTCGGGGAAGCAGAAGCAAGCGAATGGATCTCTGTGAGTCCAGGCTGGCCTGGTCTACAAAGTAAATCTAGGATAACCAAGGCTGCAGAGAGAAACAAAAAAGAGCATATGGGGCACAGCTGGAGAGGTCGATGAGTCTGGCATATCCAGATACCCAGCCAAGCTCACTGTATTATGACAGACTCCTTTTCTCAGTGAGGTTCTCTCTTCCCCTGATCTGGTACCCCCAGATCCCCTAAGGAGTGTCACACGACCTTCAGGAAAGATCACAGGCCCTACCATTTCCAGATAAGAAAAACGGTTTAGCAAACACCTGGGAATTCCTAGAGCACCCCACCCTATGCTGAAGAGATCCTAGCCTTGAGCAAATGACCCTTAACTGTACCTAGAAGTTATTCCCTCACCCATAAGATATTTAAGTACCATGTTTTCCTTCTTGCGATAGGACCCCCATACTACTGCATGTAAATGAGGTACTGTACCACTGCATTTAGATTACGTATCCTGGCATCTCTGGTCCACAAAACCCTCCTCACTGCCTAAGGTTTATAAATAAAGGTTGGCTGGCTAGTTTGCTCCCTCAGGTGCTCACCATTTCTCCACCATTTCTTCTGCGGAAGAACCACTGCTGGATGCCTGATGGTCAGCCTTGACAGTCACTGAAGCCTGCTCCATAGCCACTGCTGAGCACCGTGAAGCACTCACTTGCCCAGGCCTGAGTCTCGCCAGCCCTGCTTCCTATGCCATGCATAGCTCAGCGGCTACAATTTGTAACACTTGGTATCATCACAGGTCTGTGGAGCTCCACTGCCACCTGATATGGCCATTTCATTCTAAAAGAACTCAACTGTAACCAACCCCCCACCACCCGCACACCATAAGACTAGGAACCTGACCTAGCATGGGGGGTGGGAAGGGGGCCAGCTGGCCTCAGGCCTCAAGCCTCATCCTGAGCACTCTAAGCCACCCACTGAGAAAGCAGCACCAGAACCAGCCTGCAGGACATGGAATACAGGCTACCCGTCAGATATGAACAACAAAAATAAACTTCAGTTAGCTTTATCAAAAAGCCAAATGTATTTATAATTAGAGCCACAAAAGAGGCAATACAGAAAAACCTAAAGACAATATACTAACAAACCCTTTATATCTGGTTAAAATTATAAATAAGATCATGTGTGGGCAAAGAAGAGACTGCGGGGAAGAAAAACAAAACAAAACAAAACTCAAGTATACCCAGGAATGCTGGCTCACATTTATCTATAGTCATAGCGCCTGGGAGGCAGAATCGGGGCAGCCACTGCAAATCTGAGACCAATATGGTTTCTGTAGCAGGTTCCAGGCCAGCAAAGGCTCCACTTTTTTAAACAACTGAGAGAGAAGCTGAAGAGACAAACTGTTCTTTTCTATAGCAACTGAACTCCACTCCTAGCACCCAAACAGCATCTGTACTCTCGCTCCAGGGAATCCAATGTCCTCTAGGCTCCAAATACCTGCATACACATGGCAAACACACACACTAACACACACACAGAGACACACACACACACACACACAGCCTAAAAATAAATCTTAAGAAAAAATATAAATATGCATTAAAAGCACCCTAATAAACATCAACTACAAGAATCAAGAAAGGTAAAACATAGCCAGGCAATGGCAGCATAGGCCTTTAATCCCAGGACTCTAGAGAGAAAGGCAGGTTGATATCTGAATTATGGAATTCCAAAACAACCAGGGCTACCAAGAAATACTATTAAAAAACAAACAAACAAAAGGAATATAAAATATGATACATCATAATCAAATTAACTAAGTTCAGAAACAAAATTCCTTAATGTAAAGAAAAAGGTCATGCTGGGTACAGTGGCAAACGCCTTTAATCCCAGCACTTGGGGAGGCAGAAGCAGGTCCATCTTTGTGAGTTCGAGGCCAGCCTGGTCTACAAAGTGAGTCCAGGACAGCCCAGGCTACACAGAGAAACTCTGTCTCAAAAGAAACAAACAAAAAAAGTCATATTATCACAAAATTAAAAATAAAACTCAAATGAGAAAAATAGGACTTTCAAGGCACTTATAGCACAGTTGAATGGGAAATTTATAGCATTTGATATATCTATTTTTTAAAGGCTTCAGTTTGACCAGGCATGGTGGAGCACACCTTTAATCCCAGCTCCCTGGTAACAGAAGCAATACTGACCTACATTGAGAGTTCCAGGACAGCCAGGGCTACATACAGGAACTCAAGTCTCAAAAACAAACAAAAAAAAAGCAGCAGCTCAGGAATGGTGTTCATCCTAACACCTTAGAGGCAGAGGCTCAGAAACCAAGGGCTGCCGGGCGGTGGTGGCGCACGCCTTTAATCCCAGCACTTGGGAGGCAGAGGCAGGTGGATCGCTGTGAGTTTGAGGCCAGCCTGGTCTACAAAGTTAGTCTAGGAGAGCCAAGGCTAACACAGAGAGACCCTGTCTCGGGAAAAAAAAAAAAAGAAAAAAAAAAAAGAAACCAAGGGCTGGGTCTGAGGATAGCTGAGTGTTAGGGCATTTGCCTAAAATGCACAAGGCTTAAGCTCTAAAAGTAGAAAAGGACACAGAAGGGGGTCAAAAGTAAAGACAGATGTTTCAAAACAGAACCAAAACAAGCTGGCTGCTCTTGCAGAGGACCTAGCCTCGGTTCCCAACACCCACAAAGCGGCTCCAGTTCCATGGGATCCAGCGCCCTCTTCTAGCACTACATACATGTGGTGTATATATGCACACACAAGTAGTCAAAACATTCATACATAAGAATAAATAAAAGGACAGGTCATTACATACAACAACCAGTCAAAATGCATTGTTGTTGAGCTCAGCGGCAATGGCTGAGCTACAAACACTTCAGGTTCAGGGAACATTGTGGAAGAGTGGCAGACACGCTGTAAGACCCAGAGAATCAAGGAGTTTGCTGTGAAGACTGTGTCCTAGTACCTAGTGCCAGGAACTACACCCATAAAGCCACACCAACATGACTGCCTACATGAGCTCAACAAGGACAATAGTAGACATGTAAAAGTGGAGGCAGAGGGGAAGCTTACAAGACCTCAATCTACACCAACTACAGGCAACTGAGAAACACTGTAAGAGAAACAGTATTCTCCAAAGAAGAGCACACCACTTGGTTGTCTAATGGTTGGCCCTGAGAACACTCATACAAGTGCCATTGCTCAGACCGAACAGGTTATGCCTGGGAATATATGTGTGCTCACTAATTTTATGTCAACTTGACACAGGCTACAGTTATGAAAGGAGGGAGCTTCAACTGAAAAATACCTTTATGGGACTGGAGAGCTGGCACAGCTGTTAAAAAGAAAAATACCTTTATAAGACGGGCTGTAGACAAGCCTGTAGAGCATTTTCTTAACCAGTGAGTATTAGGGGACGACAACCCTCCATTCCCTGTATAGGTGCACACCTATAATCCCAGCACTCAGGAGACACGCAGGAAAATCTGAGTTCAAGGCCAGTCTGGTATACAGACTGAGTTTCAAGACAGCCAAGGCTTCACAAAGAAACCTCATCTTGAATTTTTTAAAAAGTGCAAGCAAAAAATATTAAAACAGGCATTGCAGCACACACCGACATCATTCAGGTGGCCACCAAGAATACGTGCCTCAAGTTCCAGACCAAGCTAGTGAAACCTACATAAGGAGTTCTAGACAATAAAGTCCCCAGTATAAGACCCTAACTCAAAAAAATAAAATAAATAAATAAATAAATAAATAAATAGTGGTGGTGGTGGTAGTGGTGGTGGTGAAGAAAAAAGGGCTAAGCAGTGGTGGTGCACACCTTTCATCCCAGCGCTCAAGAGGCAGAGGCAGGTGGATCTCTGTAATCAAGGCCAGTCTGGTCTACAGAGCGAGTTCTAGGACAGCCAGAGCTACACAGAAAAACTCTATCTCAGAAGATAAAAAATAAAAACAACTGGAAATAAAGATATAACTCACTAGCAGGAGGCCTTGGGGTTCAATCCCTATCACTACCGAATGAATGAATGAATGAATGAATGAACCAACCAACTTTTTATAATGGAAAAAAATCCTCCAGCATTCAAATGCCCCACATACCCCAGACAGCATTTCTCTGTGTAGCCTTGGCTGTCCTGGACTAGCTCTGTAGACCAGGCTGGCCTGGAACTCACAATGATCCACCTGCCTCTGCCTCCCGAGTACTGGGATTAAAGGCGTGTGCCACCATCACCTGGTTGCATTCACATTTTTTTAAACCTATCCAGATATAAATACAATAAAATGTACAAAAGAAAATACTAAATAGCAGAGCAAATACACATAGTCAACAAATAGTCAAATACACTGACGTTTTATCATTGCTTTGAGAATGGGTCTCATTGTGTCACCCAAACAAGTCCTGCTTCCTATTTTTCAAGATGTTAGTATTGAGGGAACTGAATTAGAAATTCACAAAAACTCTGAACTTCTTTAAATTCAGGATTTTCTTTTTGAAAAAGTTTTTTTTTTTTTTTAAGGTACATGTTGTATCTGCCTGAGTTTATTTGCACCACATATATACAGGTACCCACAGACCAGAAAGCATCAGATCACCTGATGGTGTTTTAGGCAGTCAAGAGCCCGAGACCAAACCCAGGTCTCCTACAAGAGCAATAAACACACTTAACTACTGGGCATCTGTGTAACATTTCACACTGCATGCTGCAGTACCAGTGAAGATTCTTGCAACAGAGTCTGAAGATCTGAGTTCAATTCCTAGAAACTCACATGTTTTGAAAAAAAGAACCAATTCCTACAATCTATCCTCTTATTTGCTTACACTACACATACACACGTGTACACACACACAAAACACCCACAAAATACAACTAATCAAAAATACAAAATATACAAATAACGTTAAAAAATTTTAACTTGCATATGAATTTACCATCAAACCAAAATAAAAGGTTAAAATCCCAGGGGCTCTAACCAGGCATGGCGGTGCATGCCTTTAATCCCAGAGGCAAGTGGATGTCTCAGTTGGAGGCCAGCCTGGTCTACAGAGTGAGTTCCAGGACAGCCAAGCATACACAGAGAAACTCCATTTTGAAAAACAAAACAGGGCTGGAGAGACAGCTCAGCGGTTAGGAGCACTGGCTGCTCTTCCAGAGGTCATGAGTTCAATCCCCAGCAACCACATGGAGGTTCACAACCATCTATAATGTGATCTAATGCCCTCTTCTGTACATGCAGGCAGAGCGCTGTATATATAATAATAATAATAAAAAATCTTTAAATTAAAAATAAAAAGGTGATCTGTTACTTGTATTAAAAAAAAAAAAAAGAAAAACAAAACAAAACAAAATCCTAGGGGCTCTCAAGATGATGGAATACCCACACAGCAGCTCACAATTATATTTATTCTAGTTTTAGTAGCTCTAATGCCCTCTTACAGCCTTCATTAATAGCATGCACACGCAAAGTACATAAGCTTACTTGTAGGCAAACATTCATACAAGCACATTAAAAATAAATATTCAAATTCCAACTATGCTTCATAAAAAAAATAAAGCCAGCCAAAATAAGTGACTCAGACCCATAATCTCAACATTCTAAATACTGACTGAAAGGACCATGACTTCAAAGGCAATCTAGACTACATGTCAAGAAGGTGGCTCAAAACAAATGGCAGACCAAGCATAAAGTATGTTTGAAAGAAGAAAAGTATAAAATAAAATCCTCCACCACCATCAAAAAAAAAAAAAAGGTACCAGAAGAGAAAAAACATTTGTATTTACAAATTTCCCCATCCTAACCTTCAAGGTAAAGGGAAAATAAATAAGAATTATGGAATTTAAATAATGACAAAGCATTAGTAAAATAAATCCATGAGAAGATCCAGCCATGAAAGAATACTGTTCTAATAACTGATGACACACCTCCAACCTTACCACACAGATGTTATTCTACTTTACTTCTAAAATAAAGTCAAGTTTAAGGCAGTTAATACATATATGCAGGTATATTATTAACTTTTCTGGGCATGGGCTAGAAAAGACTTAGGTGACAGACCATATGCTTAAATGTATGATGCCTATGCACATGAGACATACACACACTGAAAACATAATCTAATACACATAAACAGCATATTTAAGATCATCAACTTCTGAAATACCCCAGTGTCAAACTATTTTCCACATGACCCTATGTGTCACATTGTCTCTTCAATTAAAAAATAGTACTACAGACAGAAAAACTCTTTCTCAAAAAACAAAAACAAAACCACCCCTTGCCAAAAATTAGTGCTACAGGAAAAACTGGGAGTGACGGCACACATCTATAATCTCAACATTTGGGAAATCCAAGAGCAGAAGCCAGCCTGAGCTACACATTGAGAGATATTGTCAAAAAGGAAGGAAGGAAGGAAGGAAGGAAGGAAGGAAGGAAGGAAGGAAGGAAGGCAGGAAGGAAGGAAGGCAGGAAGGAAGGAAGGCAGGCAGGAAGGCAGGCAGGCAGGCAAGCAGAGAAAAAGAAAAAAGAAAACCAAAAAGTAGCTCAGTGCACACAATATGCTTCCTGTGCAGAAGAACTTGGGTTCAATACAAGACAACAAACTCTAACCTGAGGCTTTAGGACATAACTAAGAGAAAACAGACCTTTTTTTAAGATTAATTTTTCATGTGTATAGACATTTTACATATGTACACTAATATGTGCATCACTTCTATGTCTGATACTCACAAAGGACAGAAAAGAGTGGCAGGGAACTGAAACCAGGTACTGCGCAAGAGCCACAAATGCTCTTAATTGCTGAGCCATCTCCGGGCCCCAGACACCATTTTTATGAATACAATTAAAGAAAGTAATTTCCCCTGCAGTGGCACTGCACACTAATCCCAGCGCTGGGGAGGCAGTCGCAAGCTGACCTAAAAGTTCAAGACCAGCCTGATCTATACTGCAAGATCTAGGCCAGACAGACAGGGGTCCATATAGAGGCCCTGTCTCAAAAAAATAAATAAAAATTTTAAATTATGGGGGTTTTTGGTTTGTTGGTCTTTCTGTTTGGGGGGTTTGTTTGGTTTGGTTCCGTTTGGTTTTGAAACAGTTTCTCTGTCCTGGCTGTCCTGGAACAATCTTTGTAAACCAGGCTGGCCTGGAACTCACAGAGATCCAACTGCCTCTGCCTGAGGCTAGGATTACAGACGTGTGCCACTGTGTCCAGCCAACATAACTTAACCTTTCTGTTAAGAAAATAATCCCAAAAAGAATCCAAAAGAGCAATGTTCAAACACATGAGGTAAAAACAAAACAGCAACTTTTAGGAAGTCATGAAGAAACTTCAATGATCTTTAACGCTACAGCTTTGTTATTTGGAATTGTTTGTTTGTTTGGGGGGTGTTTTTTGGTTTGGTTCTGGCTTTTCTGAGATTAGGTCTCATGTAGCATGGAGGCTGGACTTGACCTTCTGATCTCCCTGCTGCTTACCCCGCCAAGCGCTAGGATCATTATTGTGCACTATCACACCCACTTTAGCACAATGGTTTCAATGTCAAAATGTCAAAAATAGACCAAGTAGAATCAAAATGGGGGAAAATATATTTGGCCATTGAAATAACAGCAAAATTACTTGTGGAGGAATTAAAAGCCAGACATAATTAGAAGGGTAAATGAGCATATCTATAATACTCTATATACTTAGGCTTAAATTTTTTCATACAAGTACAATGAAAGACCTATATAATAATAAAAATTATTAAAAGCCAGAATGATAGACACCTACTGTTTATCTGCTCATAGTATTCACTTTCTCCAAACAGGGCCCACCCACCTTCATCAGGGAACTGCTCTTACCCCTGATTCCAACTATGTAGTTCTAGTGAGGATGGCAAGTCATAGACCCCTCCCCACTCCAGCCAGAAGGATGGTGGGCACATGATCCAAGACAGGCCAATCAGAGTCCTTCTCAGGATTCTTCAAAAGAGCCCCCTTTTCCTGGTAGAAGGGGACGGGAAGATGAAAGCCAAGAGATGCCAGCAGTCATGGTTCCAGCCTCATGGAGTAGAGAGTCTGTAGTATAAGAGAATGAAATCAACATGCAAAGAAACAAAGATAAGAGATGAAGTCCTAACCCCAATGGGAAGAGGAAAAGGAAAAATATACTAATAATAATACTAATTTGGCTAATGTAACTAAAGACCAGATTTAATTCTGAGCTGCCTAGTAGCTTAGGATAAAAGAAAAACAGAAAGTGTTTTATATCTACCAAAAAGGAGGAAATTTTCCCAAATCTGTAAGAGAGATCATTTTTTATGATGCTAAGTGACCAAAAGATTTATTATGTAACAAATTTTATTTAATGGTCACCTAAAGACAACAAGGATAGTGGACAGTGCCCATGATGAAAGTGTGAACAGCAAAAGCAGATATCAAATGCTACCATTTAATGACAAGTAGTTATTTCTTAACCATTAAGCTAAGAGAATATGGTAGACAGCTGACAAAGTAGATGTATCAACTACTGTTTATTTTTCCATGAAATTTGCCAATGAAAGGGACAAGATTAATGGTGAATATATAAAAGGAAAAGTTGAACCAAAGGAAAAATGCCAAATCATTTGTGAGCAGAGCAGAAAAAAAAATCAAGTGGAAAAGGACAAACTGAAGATAGAAGCTACTAACTTCTAAAGCAAGACCTCAAGAGAAGCCTGCCATGGTAATATATGCCTGCAATATCAGTCCTCAGAAGGCTGAGGCAGGAGAATTTCAAGTTGGAGAACAGTTGGAAAAGCAGTGTAGGTTGCTCATTTCACTTAAAACTATCTTCTCTCTTCCTCAAGTAGCTATTGAATAGCAACAGAGAGATTTGAAAGGGCATGACAACACAAATATAAAACAGCAAACACAGCAGCTCTAAAATTCTGGATGTTACAAAGGAAAAAGACAGGCAAATAGTAAAAGACTTCAGAGGAGACTGCTGTGGTGTGGCTCTGTAGCACAATGCGTGCTAGCGTGCAGCAGGCACTGGGTTTCACCAGCACCAAAACCACAACAACAACAAAACACAGACTGCACAAACCGTAAGACAAGTCCCAAATTTTTTTTGCTTGTTTTGTTTTATTTTGTTTTGTTTTTCAAGACAAGGTTTCTCTGTGTTACCTTGGCTGTCCTGGACTCACTTTGTAGACCAGGCTGGCCTCCAACTCACAGCAATCCACCTGCCTCAACAAATCCCAAATTAATTCATCATACATTCCAGTTTGGAAAATAGGAGAAACTCCTATAGATATCAGCTAATACAGGATGGAAAGATTCATGTGTACATGATGAGCCATGAATGATTAAATATACAACAGTGTTTTCTAAGTAAGGGTGAAATCAGGAAGAGCTAGATATAACCAAAAAAAAAAAAAAAAAAAAAAAAAATCAAATCAATCTATCTCTCCATTACACACCACCCAGTAACTATCTTTCTCCTAAGTAACTGCAATGTTGAATTTTCTGGAGATAATAAACCAAAAGAAATCTAGGCAGATACCAAGCATGGTGGCACACACCTGAAATATGTGTCACACTGGTGAGACAGAGAAAGTTCAAGACCAGCCTCATCTATGTAAATTAATAGAGGTCAGCAAGTACTATACTGCAAGACTCTTTTTGTTCCTCCTCCTCCTCCTCCTCCTCCTTCTTCTTCTTCTTTCCTTCAAAACAGGGTCTGTGTAGGCCTGACCATCTTGAACTTGCTTTGTAGACCAGGCTGGCTTCACACTTATAGACAGCAGCCTGCCTCTGCCTCCCCAAGTGCTGGCTTTACAAGCATGCACTATTACGCCCAGCTAAGACCCTGTCTTTTTAAAAAAGAAAGAAGGAGGGTTGGAGAGATGGCTCAGAGGTTAAGAGCACTGCCTGCTCTTCCAAAGGTCCTGAGTTCAATTCCCAGCAACCATGTGGTGGCTCACAACCATCTATAATGAGATCTGGTGCCCTTTTCTGGTGTGTAGGTGTATATGCAAGCAGAACACTGTGTACATAATAATAAATCCAGAACACCAGGGTAAGCTGACATGAGATAGTAAAGAAAATGAAGAACTAAATGAAATGCCTAATTCGACACAGTCAAATTTCAGCAGCTACCTGTACTTAAATTTGAAATGATGGCTTTGAATTAAAATTGTAAACAGTGCTGGACAGTGATGTCACAGAGACCCTGTCTTGGAAAACTAAACCAAACCAAACAAACAAATACTACAAAAGGGAGTTTCATAGGAATCAAACATTATTTCAGAAAACTAAAATAAAAAGGAAAAAAACTCAACAGAATGCCAACTTTTTATTTATTTTTTTTTTTGATTTTTTGAGACAGGGTTTCTCTGTGTAGCCTTGACTGTCCTGGACTTGCTTTGTAGACCAGGCTGGCCTCGAACTCAAAGCAATCCGCCTGCCTCTGCCTCCCAAGTGCTGGGATTAAGGGCGTGCGCCACCGCCCAGCTAGAATGTCAACTATTAATGAAAGAACTAAAAAAGGTATTACTTGAGAATAATGAAAGAAAAAAATGAACATTAAATACAAAATACTTAAGTAAAAATTAGGGTCACTTAATACAGGGGTCTGAGGCCCAAATTCCAAAGCATACCAAAAAACCAAAAACCAAACCAAACCAAACAAAAAAAGTCAATGAATATAAAAATGAAGAAATTATCGAAGAAATAACCCAAAACCACTTTCTTTGACCTCAACTCAGATTTCCTAACATGAATCATTAACTTAATGATGTGTGTGATGGGAGCAATGCACATCTGTAATCCCAGCATTTAGGAGGCAGAGGTAGGTCTACAGAGGGGGTTCTAGGACAGACAGGGCTAACTACAGGACAGACAGGGCTAACTACACAAAGAAATGCTATCTCAAAAAGTAAACCAGTATTTATTTATTTGTTTGGTTGGTTGGTTTTGAAGACAGGGTTTCTCTGTATAGCCTATGCTGTCCTGGACTCGATTTATAGACCAGGCTGACCTTGAACTCAGTGATTGCCTGCCTCTGCTGGGATTAAAGGCATGAGCCAGCACATCTGGCACTAGGGGTAAGCCAGTATTAAAAAGTACCAAAGTAAAATGAATAGGAAGAAAATATTAAAACCTTTTCTGGATGCGTGGCTCAGTGATAGAGAACATGCCTAGCATGGAGGAGACCCTGAGCTCAATATCTAGCACTCAGGGAAGGGGGTACTAAATCCTGGAAGAATACTCACAAATACTTAGGACTCTACGGTGCATGCCTATAATCTCAGCAACTGAGAGAGAGGAAAGATGGCCGCCAAACCCAAGGCTGATCTAGGTCATATAGTGAGTTCCATGTGAACACAGACTATAGAGTAAGATAAAAAAGGGAGTGACGGAAGAAGGTGAAAGAAGAGGTAGAAAAGAAGGGGAGTGAGAAAGGCAAGGGGTAAGAAAGAGGGGAAGAGAGAGAAGGGAAAAAATTAAAAATAACACATTCAGAAAAGGAGAGAGTGGTCCAGCTGCAGGCCAGGTGGTGGTGACTCATGCCTTTAATCCCAGTATTTGGGAGGCAGAGGAAGACAGATCTCTGTGAATTCAAGGCCAGCCTGGTCTACAAAATGAGTCCAGGACAGCCAGGGTTACACAGAGAAACTATGTCTCAGAAAAATTAATCAATTAATTAATTTCTTTTTTTTTTTTTTAAAGGCTGGAGAGATGGCTCAGGTTAAGAGCCTTGTCTGTTCTTCCAAAGGTCCTGAGTTCAATTCCTAGCAACCACATGTGTGGTTCACAACCATCTATAATTGAGATCTGGTGCCCTCTTCTGGCCTGTAGGCAGAACACTGTATACGTAATAAATCTTTAAAAAAACAAAAAACAAAAAAGAGCACTGGGCTGATCTTCCCAAGGTCCTGAGTTCAATTCCTAGCAACCACATGGTGACTCACAACCATCTATAATGAGATATGGTGCCCTCTTCTGGTGTGCAGTTGTACATGCAGACACAACATTTTCTGCATAATAAATAAATAAATCTTAAATTAAAAAAAAAAAAAGGAGAGTGTGAGCCGGTAGTGGTAGCACATGCCTATAATCTCAGCACTCTGGAGGCAGAGACAGAGGCAAGCGGATCACTATGAGTTCAAGGCTAGCCTGGCCTACAAAGTGAGAGACCCTGTCTCGAAAAAGCAAAAAGAAAAAAAACAAAAACAAAACTAAAGCAGTGGCATACACCTGTAATCCCAGCACTCAGGGATGTAGAAGCAGGTGGATCACTGTGAGTTTAAGGCCAGCATGGTCTACAAAGAGAGCCCAAGACAGCCAAGGCTACAAAGAGAGACCTTGTCTCAAAAAAAAAAAAAAAAAAAATCAATTAGATTTTAAAAAGCTGACCTAAATGGAGCTAGAAAGATGGCTCAGCAGTTAAAAGCAGTTATTGCTCTTGTACAGGACCTAAGTTCACTTCTCGGCACCTACATGGCAGCTCACAAAAGCCTGTGACTCAGGGAAAGATGCATCTCCTTCATGGCCTGCACACACGTGGTACATATGAACTCATGCAAGAATGCACATTCAAACAATAAAATCTGAAAAACAAACAAACCCTGACCTAGAACAATGAATCCCATCAGGCCAACTGTGATAGTCTGCTGCAAACCGCAACCTTCTTCCACCCTCTTCTTACTTATAGAACCCTGGTTTTATTGAATTCATCAAGTGTGCTCAACTTTTTTTGGTTTTTGAGACAGGGTTTCTCTGTGTAATATCTTTGGCTGTCCTGGACTCTCTTTGTAGACCAGGCTGGCCTCAAACTTACAGAGATCTGCTTGCTTCCCAAATGCTGGGATTAAAGGTGTGCAGCACCACACCTGGGTAAATGGGCTCAACTTTAAGAGTGCAATTTGGAGGCTTGCTAACTATTAACAAGCATATTAAAGGGTAGCATGTATGTTGAACAAAACTTCTAAGAGAACTAGAGTATAATTTACTTGGGCTGAGGCCCACATTAGCACCTTAATAGTGTTCCCACCTTTTCCTTAAAACCTCTGTCATTTTTTCGTTTGTTTCAGACAAGATTTCATTAGTAACTCAGGCTGTCCCTGAACTCATTACTGACATGAGGCACCATGCCTTGAACAAGCAACTTGTGTGCCAGCCAAGGCCTGTGGAGGCTAGAAGAGGGTAGCAGATACCCTGGAACGGGAATTACAGGTGATTCTCAGCCACCTGATCAGATGCTGGGCATCAAACCCAAATCCTCTGAAAAAAACAAAAGCACTCTTAACTACTGAGTCACCTCTCCAACTCCAAACGACTTCTGTCTTTTGAGAGAGTCTCCTCACAGAGCCCAGAAGCGACCTTGCTATAATATAGAGGAGGATACTCTTGACCTCTTGACCCCCCCTTTCTCCACCTCCCAGGTATTAAGATAAAGTCTGCTCCAATAGGTGCAGTTTTACACAGTGCTGGGGAAGTGGAAGAGAAGGGAAACTGGGAAAGGGGAAAAGAAAAAAAGGGAAAGCAAAGAAGGCAGAGTCAATTTAAATCCAAGGTCAATCTGGGCTACTGTGGTGGTTTCACTAGGAATGGCCCCATAGACTAATGTGTGTGAATGCGAGGCCCTAAGGAGCAGCACTATTAAGAGGCGTGGCCTTGTTGGAGAAAGCGTGTCACTGTGGAGACAAGATTTGAGGTCTCCTATGATCAAGCTAGGCCTAACACAGCAGTCTCCTGCTGCTGCCTGTAGACCAAGATGTAGAACCCTCGGCTGCTTACCCAGCACATGTCTGTCTGCACACTGCCATGCTCCCTGTGTGATGATAATGGACTCTGAAACCGTAAGGCAGCCCTGACTAAATGCTGTCCTTTATAAGAGTTGCCGTGGTCACAGTGTCTCTTCACAGCAATAAAACCCTAACTATGACTAAATTTAAGGCTAGCCTGGTCTGCAGAATGAAAACCCATCTCAAAAAGGGGGAGTTGGAGGAGCTGGAGTGATGGCTTAGCAGCTAAGAGCACTTGCTACTCTTTTATTTATTTATTTAACTTATTCTGTGTGAGTGTCAGATCCTGGAGTTAGAGACAGTTGTGAGCTGCCATGCGGGTGGGGTCATCTGAAAGAACTGTCAGTGTTCTTAACCAATGAGCCCTCTCTCCAGACCTACCTGCTGCTTTTAAAAAGGACTCGAGTTCATTTCCCAGCACCCACATGCCATCTCACAACAGTCTGAAACTCCAGTCTGGAGAATGCAGTGCCATCTTCTGGCCTCCGTGGGCACTGCACATACATGCTACACAAGACATACATGCTTTGCATCCAAGATTTCTTTCTCTCTCTCCTCTCTCTCTCCTCTCTCTCTCTCTCTCTCTCTCTCTCTCTCTCTCTCTCTCTCACACTCACACACACACTCACACACACACACACACACACACACACACACACACAAAATAAAATAAAATAAAACTACGTAAGTCTTTTTAAAGAAAGAATAAAGTCAGGTGTGGTGATGCATGCTTTAATCCCAACACTCAGGAGGCCAAGACAGGTTAAGAGTTCACAGCTAACATCTAAATGCAAGTGCCAGACCAACCAGATATAGTGAGACCCTGCCTCACAAAAGAAAACAAAATAAATAAATACCTAAGAAACTTTACCATTCCCAAGGCAATAAGTAAGATACCATAGACGATACAAACTAGAGGCAGGCAGATCTCTGAATTCAAGGCCAGCCAGGTCTATGAGTGAATTCCAAGACAGCCAGGGCTACACAGAGAAACCCTGTCTCAAAAAAAAAAAGAAAGAAAGAAAGAAAGAAAGAAAAGAAAAAAAGAAAGATACAAACTGAAAACTACAAATATGAAGGGAAAAAAGAGTACTGTTCTACAGATGGTTTAGGTTGAAAATTAATTCTTAGATAAACAATAAGCATAAATATGAAGACAAAGTGGCTTCCATAGTTATATAAGCACAAAGAAGAAATAAAGTCATAGTTACATTAGAAAATGTAATGACATGACAATATTTGAAGGCATAAATAAGTTAATACATTTTTTTCCTTTTTGAGTTCAAGGTCTCATTCTATAAACCAAGGAACCCACTATGCAGTGCTACCCACCTGCCTCAGCCCCCAAACTAAGATTACAAGGTGTCAGCCATACTTCTTTTTGTTGTTGTTTTTTGTTTTACTTTGTTTTGTTTTCTTCGTTGACAAGGTTTCTTTGTGCAGCCTTGGCTGGCCTCGAACTCCTGAGTGCTGGGATTACAGGAGTGCACCATCACACTCGGCTCACCATAATTCTCTAAAAACAATACTCCTCCACAGATAGAAAAAGGTCAAGCCTTGAAGAGAATAGGCTGCCAACTGTCTGCTGAAACACACCAGAAGACAGACTAGAATAAATTTTACTTCCAGCTAAATAGGTATTATCCTAAACTTCAAACTAACATAGAAAAGCAAAATAATGAAATGCTTAAATATAAAAACACGAATAGAGCCTTCTTATTACAGTAACCCTAAACACACACACACACACACACACACACACACACACACACACACACACA
>OU015749.1:19972161-20023515 GCA_907169655.1 Acomys percivali | reverse complement strand
AAAAAAGTTACAGGGAAAAATGACTCTTTACTCCTTTGTGCACTTGATCTTAGCTAAAAGAGTATGAATTAGTATCAAGGACAATATGTAACTTCCTCCTTTACAAGAATCCAGGAACCGGTTGGAGAGATGGCTTAGCCTTTAAAGGCTGGGGTCACAAGCAAAATATAACACAGCAGGGACAACCAAGAGCTCCAGTTAAGTTTCTCTCTCAGGATCATCACCACTCCCCTTCCCCACAGTAATTCTTAACTCTTCTGAAGGTGGCACTTGGAGGCCTGGCTGAGGCTCCACTGGCAGAGTACTTCGTTTCATTCTCAGCACAGTATAACCCAGGGATAGTAGTAGCACATGGCTGAAATCCCAGTGCAAGCCTGAAGACCAGGAATTCAAGGTCAGCCTGCTTGAAACTCTCCAAAAATCCAGCTGTGGAACACGCCCTTAATCCAAGTACCCTGGAGGCAAAAAAGGGCCGAGCTCTGAGTTTGTGGCCAGCCTGGTCTACATAATTAGAGTTCCAGATCAGCAAGAGTTCCTAAAAAAACTAAAACTTAAAAACTGCCTTAGGCTGGGCATGGCTCTCGCCTTTAATCCTAGCACTCTGGGGGGGGGGGGGGGGGGGAAGAGGCTGGTGGATCTGTGAGTTCGAGGCCAGCTTGGTCTACAAAGTGAGTCCAGGACAGCCAAGGCTACACAGAGAGACCCTGTATCAAAGAAAAACAAAAAAACAAAAAACCTGTCTTTAATTCCCCTCTCCCTCCTTTGGCAAGGCTTTCCATTACAGTACAAAACAACTTGTCTCACACCTATGATTCCCATACTTGAGGGGAGAGGCAGGAAGGTTGCGGCCTGCCTCAGCTCTACAGCAAGACCCTATCCAAAGAATTTTCTACCACTCAGTTGTTAGCTTCAGAAACAGGCAGGGAGGACAGACAGGCTTGGTGACTGTGCAGTGAGCCACCAACAATATTACCTAGTGTTTCCTGCTGGATCTCCTAACCACTTGAAATGGACAGTCAGAAACTTCAATCACCAGAATAAATATCTTAAGAGTTCCTCAGCTTTTGGGGGGGATGGGGGTAGAGGGGGATGGCTGGGGGAGCTGCTACCCAAAGCATTCACCCAATGATAATATCCAAAGAATAAACTAAGAATCTCCAAAATCTCTTGCCCCCCTCCCACACACACCACCACCACTGCCTCTTCTCCAGTGTCACCCAGGCTGTGCTGCAGCCACAGACCAGCTTTTCTCTACCAACCCAGACACACTCCCTCATGGACACCCTTTTCCATCGTCTTCCCCCAGAAACAGCCAGTGGCCCGCAGCAGCAAGAGTCTCTGCCAGAGGGCTTTGGGGCGCCAGCAGGCGGGGGCCCACCATCCTGCTCTCCCTCAAAAGACAGGTTGCGCACCCCCCCCCTCCCCCGGCCAGACCACAGGAAGTCTAACGACAGACACACTGCGGCAGACTGGGGACTGGGGGAGGACACGGGACAGGGGGGTGGGGGGTGGGGGGGGGACGACACGCGGCCTCCGGTTCCCAAAGCCACCCCACCGTCACGGGGACTCCAGGCGAGGGGTCGCACTCTCCCACCCTACCCAGGACCCCGCCGCCGCAGGCCACCAAATGACACTTGAGTGAGAGCGGGATCACATGACAGCCAGGGCCACACGCACTTTCTCCCACAGGCCCAGCCGATGCACGGCCCGCGGCGACGGCTACGGCGACCACGCCGGGCTCCCGCGGCCTGCGCACGGGGCGGGGCGGGGCCGGCGGGCGGGCCGGGGGAGGGGCGGCGGTGGCAGTTGCCGCCGAGGGAGGGGGGGTTAGGAGGGGGAAAAGATAGGGGAGCCGTGACGGTTGGGAGCAGGCCGGTTCGGCCCGGCGGGCGGTTTTTGGGTGTTTACCTTGATGCACCGCGACGCTGCAGCCGTGCCCGTCGCAATAAACCAGCGGGTTCTCGGCCCAGCCTCTCTCGTCTGAGCAAACGCAACAGCCTCCAATCATTTCCTTCATACTATGGGAGACCTCGTCCTCCAGTGACACGGGCCGGTCGCTAGAGACCATCTAAGAGGGAGTTGGGGGGTCACCATTAACAAACACGAGCAAGCCACCGAGAGCTCCCCCACGCCCGCCGGCCCGCCAGACCCCACCACCCACCCACGCCCGCCCAGCCGCCGGCCCTCCCGCCCGCTCGGCCGCTCGCTCACTCGGGCTTTGCCGCTCAGTCACTCACGTTCCGCACAGGAGTCAGGAGCCATGTCCTTGCTGGCTCCCCCCCCCCCACCTCCCCTCCTCCTCCTCCTCCTCCTCCTTCTCCTCCGCGGCGTCCTCCCTCCCCACCTCCACCCGGCCGCTAACGCCGCCGCCCGAGGAGGGCACACATAATCAAGCAGGCCTCCGCACAGGCGCACTGGGGGGCTCCCGCTGGGCCCGGGGCGGCGAGGGAGGGGAAGGGGCTGCGCTTCCTCCTCCGAGCGTCACCCGGCGTGCGCGTCGGCCCGCCCTGCGGCCGGCGTGAGGGAGGCGGCCCGGAGAGGCGAGGCCTGCGTGCGCGCCGCCGCGTCCCCTCGGTCCCAGCCCTACCTCCAGGCTTTCCCCTCCCCCGCACCGCTCGGCTGCGGCGCCGAGGTGTGCGGAGGTGGGGGGACGAGCGGAGCCGGCTGCTCGGCGCGGCCGGAGTGAGTCTGTCTAGCCGAGGCTTCCCGGGTCGCGCGCGAGCCGGGAACGTTAGGCCGCCCTCGCCTCGCGGGCCCCCCGGGGCGCGCGTGAAGATGAGGAGGTGGCCGCGGGTTGGGGGGGTGGGGGGGCCGGCCGGCGTCGCCGAGGGGTTGTCCCCGGGGCGTCTTGTGGCCCTGGGAACCTACCTGAAGGCCTGTGCCTCGAGAACTGGCCCGCGGGTAACAATGGTTGGGAGAGGGTGCCAGCTTCCATGAAGGGTGTAATGAAGCATGGCTTCCTGCAGTTGGCCGCGCTAACTTCACAGTCCTGTCGCAGCTCCGCTCCGCCACGCATTAAATTCCCGTCCTGGATTCCTCCCAAAGTTCAGCCAGTGGAAGTGTTGCCAGATCTACCGCCCACTTACGCACGACCTTGGCCCCCCGTGACAAATGAAAGTGCACCACAGACAGGTCAAAAGCTTGTGTCTGGGTTACATAGTCTGGGCCAGAGCCCCAAGACTGCATTATAGCTTGGTAGGTATACAAGTGGTAGGAGGCGTTAGCAACGTAACGGAGTGATCTGGAACTTGCTGCTGTAGGACGGAGGAACCCACGTTCCAGCCTGTCACCAGAGGCTAACACCGTGACAGTGTGTGGTGCCCAGTCTTGATTGAGGAGTCCTCTGGTCTCGCTGTATTCTCCAAATGGAACTTTGCAAATGTTACGTCATTTAAGCTGGAAAAAGATGGGAGCTCCTTCCTCATACACAAATAGAATATGGATTAAAGCGGTGGGGGCAGATTAGTTAGCTGGACATGGAGTAGTTTCTAAGCTAAGGAGAGAGGGGAAAAAGGAAAATCTTGTCTCCCTAATCCTTTCTCCATGTTCACCCAATATTGATTGCAAAAAGGGTTAAGTCATTAAAGTTTAGCATGAAATGGGAATTGTGGATAAATTGTTTAAATGACAGTTTCAAGGCAACTTCATGGCTTTTGGTTAATTACTTACAAGCACAAAAGGGCTTTTAAGATATTAACAATATAATACAGTCTGGAAAATGCACTTCCACAATGCTAGAACACCCCAAGTTCTAGGTGCTCCCCAGAAAATATAGTTATTTAAGTTTAAAAGTGTTCAAGAAAAATAATGTAATTGTTCTTTTTCTATTTCTAAATAGTTCATAAAATTCTAAGAATAATGGTAGATACAGCACAATGCAAACATCTGTTGGCAAATATACTTAAATGTTTCAAAAGCTATGTGAGATCTACATTAAAAGGTAAATTGCCAAAGCTTATGCTAGGGAGAAAAATGTACTCTAAAGGGACACAGAACTGGGGATTCTCTTTTAAAATGAATACATTTAGAAGTGGCTACAAATTAGTAAAATGACCTTCTTTAGGAGAATATGGTAATAAATTTCTGGACCTCTAATGATGCTCTTAACATAACTATGAAGTGTATAAAGCTAGAGCAGCCTTCAAACACAAGGATACTGTTTTGTTTATCTTAATTGTGCCGAATATTTTATCTTTACCCTTATACAAAGGAGATCAGTTCAATGTCTAATTCATGCCCTGCCTTCTAATGTAGAGTAATTTTGGTTCAAATCAATGTGGAACTTCCCAAACACTGCCATCAAGCCTTAATGCACTAAATTATTTAAAAATACATTCATTTTATTTTTAATGCATTGGAGCTTAGTTCTTGTGATGGAATTAATTTGTATGTAAAGAAGGGTAAGTATCTTACCTCATTCTACAACACCTAGTAAATGTAGGTAAATACTTGCTCTTTTCAAGACAAAAAAAAAAAAAAACTGTCATTTATATGAAGTTTTGATATTTCCTAAAAAATGGGGAAAGTGGATGATGTGTAAAAGAAAAAGTAGGAAAGATGAATAATTTATACCAGATTTATATATACATAATAATATCTGAAACAAATTTTGTGAAAGATGTATAAAGACATACATGTTGACACACTAGAATTCAAATTGTTTAAAGTTGATTTTTAACATTCTTTAATGGCTATTCATGAAAATAAGGAAAAACATGGGAAATAAATAGTGCATTTCATTTTTACTCATTTACCAGATATGGAACTTGTTGTTGTATGTCTAAAGTACATTATTTGGCATATTTCTAGAATATGTAAAGTACAAAGGAAGAATAGCAGACAGAATAAAACAGCTCAAATATGCAGTGAATTATTCTCTCAATAAATATATACTGAACATTAACTGTGTACCAGGAACTCTTAGAAATAGGGACTATATCAGATAAAAAGAAAAACTATATTGGTCCTCTATGAGATATGTATAGTGACATACTATATATATGTGTGTGTGTGTGTGTGTGTGTATATATGTATATATATATATATATATTCAAAACATTTAGCTAAATATGCTAATCCTCAGGTCTCAGAATGGGTAAAACTTATAATTGCCATAATTGCTGAAGTTTGAGTACATTTAAAAAAAATAGTGATGTAAAAATTAAATTGCCATGTGATTGATTAAAATATCTTTTTAGAAAAGGACTTCAATATTAATATTACCATTTAAATCCAATTTCATATTCCCCAAATACCCATGTACATCTTGTACCTGTAGGAAAGAACTAAAAGCCTACTGTCTAAATACCCTTCTTCACATAATAGTGTCTATGGTACTGCCTCATCTATTTCCTCTAAACTAATCATCTGAGGCAAACCACAAAAAACTCAAGTAAAGTATTTTATGATGTAACCTCTAACCCTACTATAATGGGAAAATGTATTTTCACTCCATGAGTAATATATCTTCTTACAATTTTCTTTAGTCCCTAACCTAGACACCAACTTTTCAAATTTGCTTTTCGATAATCATTTCCCTAAGTAGAGTCTATGAAAGAAATATTTAAAATTGTATTTGGTTCATAGGTTATCATTGTTCATATTTATCTCCTTTTTGAACTACAGTTTTATTTGCCTTCTGTTTATACATATTATATCTAGCCTACTAGAACTATTATTCTAAGATTATTTTCTATACTAAGGCATAATAACTAAAGTATACCTCTATATAATTGGGAATATCTCTATATTAGTACCACTATATACTTTCTGTAGCTAGCTTCTTGACTTTGAGGAAGGATTTTAAATAATATGTTGCCCTTACAAATAAATAAGGCAGAAAACTGAAAAAAAAAATCCAATATCTTACGACCCACATACACTTTTATATAAAATTTGAGTAAAAAGTTGTTCTATTCATTTGCTTAACTACATCTTTACCTTTCCTGTGAAAAGTTATCACAAGCTATCGATGTTTATACTATTTTAATTAAAATAAGTATTTTGAAACTGGTTTTGTTATTTACAGTAAGTAGATCAAGTAGATCTTGTGTCTTTATAGACGCATGCCCTAGACATGGCACCCTTATCTATCATATATTCAAATGTCATTACAGGGCAATCTTTTCAATTATGCTTTCAGTTGAAATTCTGTTAATGGCTTTTGCAAGATTCCATTTAATGAGCCATGTTAGTCTTCCTTGATTTTTTTTTTTTTTTCCTCACCATAGTCCTTACCAAGTGCCTAACAAGTACCCTGGAAGTAATAAACTCACAAAAACATTTGTTTTTACATACAACATTGGTGCTGAAAAAGGTGGGTAAAGCCCAAAATATATTCCTTAGAGTAAAGCAAGTCTTTATTTTGCATATACAATCAAACTAAAATTTCTAAAGATTAACAAAATGTTTCCAAAACAGTATCTTCAAAGATTTCTGATAGTTAAAATTAATATACTAGACATTAACAAAGAGGGTCTTAAATTTTTTATTAATACATATTAATTGTGCAGAATAATGGGTTTCATTATGGTATATTCATGCATGTATAGCATGTACTTGCTTTCATCATATCTACTCCATTACCTTCTCTAGCCTCCCCTGCCCCCGCCCCTTCTGCTGGTCATCTTCCTCTTAGCAAACAGTCCCCTTCTGTTTTCCTCTCCTTTTTGTTTTTTAATCTAGATTCAGAATATGAAGGAAAACATTCACTACTTCTCTTTCTGAGCCTGTTACAGTCTGTATTTACCACATCATTTAGAACTGGCTACATTTAAATAGCCACCTTTTCACATAAAAGTCACAACTGTATTTGCAAATGTCTCAGAATCAATTAGAATTATTTTTAGATATACTTAACTTTTGGAAAGTGAGGTGATTCTCAAATTTAAATCTGTATTATCTAAATTTAAAATATCTTAAAGACAAAAATTGAGTGAGCACCTTCTTTAAGAGTTTGCTTTACTTAACCTTGCGTTTGGCTTTGGAGTTGTTTCTTCTTTTACTATAAAATTAATATTAATAAAAATGTAATACGCTTCTATTTTTACATTCTGGGGGATAGGACACCACATAATTTTCACTAGAAGAAACGGTTTCTCTAGAATTCTTTTGGAGCTTGTGGATGTTATATGACCCTTAAACGTGCAGAGTTGCACTTTTTCCTATGATGCAACAACACTTAACACTGACTTTTCAGGGTGTCATCAATATAATGTAGGGTCCATTTTCCATTTTTTACTGACAGTGGAGATTTGCATCTCTGTTATAATTAAAGTGTGATTAAAGTGACATATTCTGCTGTCAGTTTATAAGACACAATAAGATTATGTAAGTGAAAGATTTTCAACATGTTAAGAGGAAAATCAGTTTTGGAAATGGAAGAGTCCTTAAAAGAAATGAAACATATCTGGAACTGGACAAAAAAAAGAAAAGAAAGAGAAGAAAAGAACAAATTAAGCTGAATTGCTAAATAGTATTTGGACCAAAGACGGTCACTTTTTAAGATTTAAATGTTTTCCTCTGTGTGAAAGGGGCCACTGCTTCCCAAATCCAGAAACAAGCCCAGGAATATGTTAATTAAGTGCACTGTGTCCCAGAAAGAATGAGTTTGACAAATTCATTTTTATTCCTTCAATTAATAAACTGTTTGTCTAGCCATATAAGATTTTTTAAATCTATAATGTATATATTTGCCATTGTACAGTAACAGCACCGAGGACCAACATGACCCCATAGGGTGAATCTTACGAAGCTTAACATTCCTGGTGAATTAAACACACTAGCCTCAGATCTTTTTGTCAGTCTTACTTTACTGTGGAATTGAGAGCCAGAATGTAGGTAATTTTTATTTATTTGGTGGCACTTTAGCCCAATTAAAAAAGTAATCATCTTTGGCACAAGCAGAGGGGGGAAATATAATGACATAACATTAAAGAAAGGTTTCACAAAGACTGACCAGGAATGCTACTCGTCTCTCTGTCCCCACCCCCACTCTTACTTTTTTTGTCCTGCCTATTTGTTGTTTTTCTCACTAGTATATCCTGACTTTTAATTTTCCTTTTTCTTTAAATGAAATAAAAATACCTGTGATAGTGAATGATATAAAGAAGATTCATTTTCTGCTACTAACTACATAAGATAAACTTGCAAAGCTATTCTAAATAGTCAAAGGTTTATAAATAAAAAAATGTAAATTGAATAGGGGATGAGTATGAAACAAAATGAACAGACTCAAAATGCTTAATTTTCAACCTCAATTTTCTCCTGTTGCAACCTTCCCATAGTTATGCTTTAAATGACTTCTCACATAAAATGTCTCCCTGTGCCTCGAAATAAGGGAATGTTTTCCAGGAGGAAATGCAGCTTTAGAAAGAAGATCTGCAAAATGAAAGTGTTCAAATGCAAACTACTTCTATAGGATTTCAAATGCAAAATCACATCGTGCACTACATTTAACTGACTCTTAAGGGGTCTTTTTAACAAGCTATTTACGACATCATCTGTTAACTTCTTTTTCTAATTCAAAACTCTTGCCAAATGATGTTTTCATGATGACGTGTAAATATAATATTCCATCAGAGATCAATTCTAATTGGTTTTTTAAAATCCACCTAGGGAAACAGCGCTGCATAATACACAGACTCATAATTAGTATTTTAGAAGGAATTTCCACGAAGTCTATTATAAATCCAAAGTCCAAATTACTCTTTTTCCTAGTATGCTTTGGACCTCAGGACTGAAATTATTTCTTCACGAGCCCTCATGCACGATGACTTCGGTCTCCTCTACAAAACCAGGGTCACTTGTTGGAAATCTTTATTTTTTTAAAAACTGACCTTTCCAAAAATATTTTTCTCACGTGTCTCACAAAGGAAAACAGTTTCTTAGGATGGGTTGCAAATTTATTTTGCTTCCAAAACGTGATTTAAAGTCATAGTGGATGTTTTTCCCTTTTGAAATTCCCTGTTATTTTGGAAATGTGTTTCACCTTAACAAACCAAGCCCCTTTTTGTTTGAGCCTTTCCTTTTAAAATCAGACTTCTTGTACACAACAAAGAGCTAGTAACAAATAAGGACGGAAAAACGTGCTTTTCCGAACTCCTTTGAACCCTAGCATTCATTTGCGAATCCATACATTTAAAGATGTTTTAAATATTATATAATCTGCTCTAATTTCCCATTCCGGGGGTGGGGGTGGGATGGATCACATTTGTCGCTTATCTAGTGATGACTTTATAAACATTTCTATGCAGCTTTCCTTTCTAACGTGTGAGCAGCAAGCTGGCCTAAAGTCTTCCCATGCATCCGCACGTAGTGAAAGCGCCTTCCTACGAGGTCTACGGCTGGGAACCCCCCGCCCCCCAGCAGGCCACCGTGGGTCATAAAACCGGCAGGCCGGGTGGGCTCGAGACTCTTGGAGCTCCGTGGGCCGCGGGCCGGAGTGGACGAGTCACAGATCCCCCGGGAAAAGCACGTCAGGGCTGCGGCGCTGGGGCCGAACAATGGCAGCACCCTGGAGCCCGGCGGGTCCCGCTTCCTCCGCCTCACTCGGCTCCGGCCTTCCGACAGGCGCCGCCGGCCTGGCCCGGCCCTTCCCCGCCTGCTGCACGGGGCGCTCCATTTGATGACCCCAGCTATAGCTGTCGCCTCCTGCCCCTTATTTTCTAAAGGTATTTTTACTATCTCCCCCTTGGTTTCCAGAAGTAGTCTTTTAAGTCTCACTGCCAGCATAATGCTGAGTTGCTGTTTCCTTCCGGGGAAAAATAAGATTTCCTCGAGAAATCCAAATCTAGAAGGAAATACAGCCAATCCAACATACGGTTTATTCAACCGTAACTACGCTCTCTCTCTCGTGTTCAGATAAAATTTAAGCACGTAGTTTGTCAAAAAACCTGCAAAAGGACTAATTCCTCGTTTATTTCCCCCTTTCCAATGCAGTTGTTTTAAATAAACTCTCAGCGAACGCCTTCCGTGGAAAGGATGTGCCTAGCACCACGCAGCAAGTCAGAGGTTTTATCTTAAACCTCCCGGGATTGGGGAGAAAGTACCAGGAGGACGAGGGAGCTTCCAGGACAGGAGGCAGCCACTCTGGCCGGGGCGGCGGGAGGCGGGCGGGCAGGCGGGCGGGGGCGCAGGGCCCGCGGGCGAGCGGCCGCGAGTCGGGCCGCCAGGGGCGAAGCACTTAAATAGCGAGGGCTGAAGGGGGCGGCGGGCCCGCGCGTGACGATACTTTCCGAGGAAGGCTGGGGCTGCCGGGGAGTTTGCACGTCGGCCTCACCCTCCCTCCCGCCCGCCCCCCACCCCCCTCACCCCCCCCGAGGAAAAAAAAAGTTGAAGGGAGGCGGGGAGAGGAGCCACCCCGTTTCCACCCCCGGATCCTGCCGAAAGGTTGGGGCGGCGCGGCCGGGGAGAGGGCGCGGGGCGAGCGGACCAATGGCAGTCAACAGGTCCAGGCATCGACACCGCCGCCGGCCCGGCCTCCTCCCGCCGCCCCGGGCCCTGCCCGCCCCCCGCGGCCCCGCAGCGCCAAGCACCCCTCCCGGCCTGGCCGCGATCTCCCCAGCCGGGGCGCGGGTGGGGGCGGGGCGGGGGTTCCCCGGCGGAGAATCCTCCCGCGGGGCTAGCGGCGCAGGGGGAGGGGCTGCGAGTCCCGGAATGGAGGATTAGCAAGGACTCCGGCTCGACACGAGCGCGGCCCGCGCGTGGCATCCTGGGTAAAAAGTGGCCGTGCCGCACCGGGAGAGAGCCGAGAGGAGCCGAGGGTCAGAGGTCAGGGCCCTGGAGTCCGGCGCGCAGAGCCCCCCCACGTGAACGCAGCGAGCAGGAGGAACCTTTTTGTTTTCCACCGCGCCAGCGTGCTCCCCTATTGACCGGGCTGCTGGAAGGAGAGGAGCCTCGTAGCTGCTCTCCTCAGCCCACCCCACCCCCCTTCCACTGCCAACACACAGCCCAACTCTCCCCTTCCCCTCAACTCATCCCAGCCCCCCGCACGGGGCTGGCAAGAACGCAGTAAATTTGCTTTAACAACAAGTGGGGGTGGTTGCATTTACTCCTCCTCCCTCTCGTCTCTCCTCCCCCTCCCCCTCGCCGCGGCTCTTGACACTACTACAAACCAGGACTATAAACACAAACATGTGTCACTGTAACAGGGCAGGTAATATACGCATTTTGAGGTGGGGTGGGGTGGATGGGGGGCTTGCTTGGTCACCGCTTGGGGGGCAGTAAAAAAACTCATGTTTCACGTGCGCGACGTCTTTGGGGGGCTCCCCCCACGCGGACCCATTTATATAGAATGCAGAGAAAGCCCAGTCACTTAGTCACACAGACCCACAAAAGCAAGCTTGCCAATAACCAGAGTACCTCTAAAGCAAATATATTTAAATACCATCCCACTCCTTCCTCAGCCACCGCTGCCATTTCTTCTATATGCCAGCAGTAGGGTAACAATTAAGTCCCCTTTTCTTTTTTAAATATTCTTTTTAAGATAGCGATAGAGATCAACTTTAGAGCTAAACCGAACACCACTCTCTTCCCATAGAACATTGCCTACTACACAGTCTGAGAAGATTCCCTCAAACAACAAAAAAAAAGGCTGTTTAAAAACTGAGTTCGAGACCTAGTATGTAAAGGTTATTTCCTGGGCTGAGCCTTCACGCGTTTTCCAACTTCTGCAAGTTGCCGCGCCAGGCGCAGTGCAGATTCGCCACCACAAGCCTTTGTGATTATTTAGCTATTTACATTAACTCTCAACTTTTCTCTCATTCTTAGCTCAACCGCCCTCGCAACCTGCTACTTAAGATAAAGCGAATCCCAGTTCAAGCTTTAAGCTTGAAACCTAGGGAGAAACAGAAAATGTTCGGATGAGGAAGTGGGTCCCTTTGTTCTTTCATTGTTTCTCTACGAACTGGTGGATACAAGGACAAACACTTACCTTCTCTTCTTTTTTCTCCAAAAACCAGACGCTCCCATCAGCCTTAAAATATACAATCCACCTTGAAAGTAACTAGGAACGTCGGGAGAGTTTGTATTCCATTCTTTTTCGTTCTCTGCCCTCTTTTAGCGTAGGATTAAGTTGCGGAGCACGTTGCTGCATGCTGTAGCCCCCCCCCCCCCCCCCCCCCCCCCCCCCCCCCCCGCCTTAGTGAATCGGTCACGTTTAGGACCCTCTAAGTCCACCTAATTCTGCCAGTAGAATTGAGGGCATTGGATCTCTAAACTTTCAAAAGGGAAGGGGCCTGCAGCTCTCCAGAAAACTTAGAAATACCCTGAAGCATTATTTACGTTTGATTTTTGTACTCTCACCAAATACTGTTTGCTTTAAAAAAAAAAAAAAAAAAAAAAAATTTCAGGAAAAAATATTTTTGTTGTTGTTCGGCTTCTGCTCCGCAAAGCATTACTTAGATGGAGTAACGGGCAAGATTGTAAAGGCATTTAACAGAATAAGTGTATTTTCCATAATATGTCCTGTGCCACGTGTTTTTAAAAACAAACAAAACACTACCACAGAGAAAAGGACCCAAAAGTTTGAATTAAAAGTGTTGTGAAACAACTTTAGAAAAGCATTTATGTGAAATCTACTAGTGTGAAATTGTTCTCAGGTTTGGAAAAGTAAGCTTTTCTAAGTTAACAGACTTTATTTTCACTCTATAATGACAAAATAAAAAGCGAATTTTCTGCCTAGTTGTGTTTAGTGACCATCCTGATGGGTAGAAGAAGTGTTCAAACCGTGTTTAAACCTAGTCATGATGTGATTTGCTGATGTCATGAATATGAAATGGTACATAGCCATAAAATCAAACTTGTGGTTTTTTTTTTTTTTTTTTTTTTTTTTTTTTTTTTTTTTTTTAATCTCCCGCTTTTTTGTGTGTTCCTAGTAGCGGAAAAGGAGAAGACAGTGATTGGCTCCAGGGCTCCTAGGAGGATTTGGGCTGAAGCCAAGGGAACAGAAGCAGAGGATTCCCTTTCCAGGGACCATCACACTGTTTCTGTCTTATCTTTCCTTTCTCTCCTGCGTGCTCAAGACTTTACTGTGGCGTCAGCAGGGCCTTGGGTAGGCCTCAACACTTAGTATCATCGCTTCAGTCTCTTCCCATTTGGCCTTCGTGTAACATAAACAAAAACTTGGGCAACCCCAATAAATGTTTCTTCTTGAGCTGTATATTATTTAATAGGAGATGATGAACTCTCTTTGAGTTTGTCCCCCTTACGTTCAAGATCAATTGTGAAAGGTCCTCGTGTCTCATAGGAAAATATTGCAACAAAACAAGATAATTGGGGGGGGGGGCAGTTGCAGTAGGAATAGTGGCTTTTCTTTGATAGCATTTAATTGGAATTAAAAGATTTTTGAGCTGTAAACATTCTTTTATTTATTCAGCACACATAAGCAGGCATTGTTTTATCACCATCATAATTATGGTGTCCTTTAAACTGGCTGATAGCAGGAAAGATAAGGGAATGTGCCTGCAGATTCAAATCAGGTCTCACTCCTCCCCCACCCTCTTCCCTCCTCTCTTTGCCTCCCCCATTCTTTCCTTGGTCACTAGGGTCCCCCACAGCCCTTGAGATGAGAAAAGCAGGAAGATTGTGGCCCAACCATTTCTTACACCATGGAAGTGATTTGTACCACACTCTAATTTAATTCACTCTGTAACCTCCTTGTCTCACAGAACTGTTTTGTTTAGCTTGCAATATTCGTGTCTGAAGAGTTGCCTGGTGCTCACCTGCATAAAATCTCATCCACCAAGGCTTCCAGCTTTACCTTTGTCTAATTTAGAAAGCACACTCTTAGGATTTTTTTTTTTTTCCAGAACAAAGCCCCACAAAACCCCTTTACCTCCAAGGATTTGCAAATTTATAAAGGCTGCATTGAATTCAAGATGGGTCAGGGGGCAAAAAAAGGGTAGAAGGTCACTGCATTTTGATTATGGGTCAATAGACAACATGGCATATACTCTGTGTCCCAAACTTCTGTTAAAGACAGGATTTTTAAATGTCTAAGAACAGAAGGATGGGCCCATTGGGAGACTTGCCCTAATATATTTGAGTTTTTTTTTTTTTAAAGAAAGAAGAAAAGAAAAAGGAGTTTAAAGGAAATATCCTAAGTTATAGTTTATTCCTCATTTTAGCTAATTATTCTTCTTCCCGTCCCATTTTCACCTCCCAAGAAGGAGAAAAAGATGTGAGACCAGATAAGTTTAACTAAAGAACTGTTTAGACTGCAGTGTCCTATATCTGCCACTAACTCAGCCATATGAGACTATTATTTTAGGCCTCATATTATTATGATTATGAGTTAGTTCTAGTTAACGGTATACGAGACCTTTTTTATTCGTCTAACCACTGTACTTACATTGCTGGGCCCTTTGTGATGTTCCTTACTCTTTTCTGTGTGAATTCCCTTTGAATAGAATGGCTCAGCAGTCACTAAAACAAATGTATATGGTGAAGAGTTAGATGGTGGCGGTGGTCATGGTGTGTGTGATCCTCCTTTAAATTATGTATGTATGGGCAAGAGCTTGGATGAGAAAGGATTATTTTAATGCCCTTCAATACTTTAATTATGTAACAGTTGTAGTGTAGAAATGCAAAAGTGTTCTTAGGTTTTCCTTCAGATTTTCAAAAGAACTTTCCCCATTAGTAAACTACTCCTGCAAATTGCTGTTGCATTTCCCAGCTAACCATTTAAAAGACTGTGAATGCCTTGTACATTACTTCGCTCCAGAGGAAAGAGGTCAGACTGAATTGCTATAGTATTTAAACATAAAATACAGTGCAAATAAATCAAAATAGAGCATCTAAGGGTGAATTTAGCACACTTATATGGGATATGTAAAGACATATGTGTTCAGATCTTCATAGTCCATCACTTTAAAAACTGAAAGTGCTGTGGGTTTTTTTGTGTGGGTGGTTTTGTTTTTGTTTTTGTTTCTGTTTTTTTTACAATAAATGCAGAAATCTGTGGACATTAAGAATACATTTGAAACTGTATTTGCTACAGAGGACTTTTCTTTAGCAAGCAGCTTTGTTTTCAAAGCTAAAATACTTTTTAGGGTAGTGTAGACTTCACATTCCTACCTAAGTAAATGATCACATTTCATTAAGAAAGTCAGTGTATATGATATACAGATATATATACCTAAATTTACAATTATCCCCTAGACTTACAGATATATATGTAAATGTGCATTTGAGCATATCCCCCCACATATGTACATGTGTTTGAGAAACAGAGAAGCTGATATATCCTCTTTTTAAAAGAATTTGAATACAGTCCATCATCTGAATTGGGTTCATCTTTGATTGCAGAGGCAGCTGACATGGTCAACAAATTTATCAAAGAAACCCCCTGGCTTTTGAAGAATAGTACTTCATACATCTGGATCTGCACATCCAGGCAAACTAAGTAAATTATTGCATAACTTTAAGCATAATTGATAACAGATACCTTTAATTTTTCATCCCTATTCTTTTGGCCAGCTTTCGCATTAATAATCTAAGCCATAAACGTTGGTAGCTATTGATCGAAATCCCCGGTGTGCATGCAAATCCATCTTAAAGTCCCCTGCCTTTCATGTGTGAGCGCTCAGGGGCCTCTGCTAGGTCTTTTCATCGGGATCGACCCCCAATGTGCCTGGAGAAGACCCCGGATATGCAACGTGTGCTGATGGCCACAAGAAAGCTGTCTGTCACAATCTGCGTGCGTGCGTGTGTGTGTGTGTGTGTGTGTGTGTGTGTGTATGTGTGTGTGTACACAAGCCCCAGTATTGGAGCCTTAACACACTCACACTAGGATGGGGAAAGTTACAGGAACAAAAGAATGTATTAGACAAAAAGAAAGATGTGTAACAGGAGTATTTAAACTGCATAAATGCAAAGGTACATACAGAGACACTTTCTAAGTAGTACACAGAGCTACAACCCCCCCAAATCCCTTGTTCTTTGCCTTTTTCTAAATGATCCCACAGATCATTTAGTTTAAAATTTATACTCTAGTTTAAAAATAATACTCAATATTGTGCTAGTTTTCAAAAGCACCTATATTTCCAGTGATGTAAAGGTGAAGGGAGGGGGACAGGAAGATAAATTTGAAATGTTTGCTAAAGCATGTTTGTATGTGTGTGGCGGGGGAGGGGGGAATGGGAGGGAGGAAGAGGGGGAAAGTCTACACAAGAATCAGAAACAACTAAAAGTACCTGCCCCTCCCCCCTCAGAAAAGACGTGTACCCAACCTCTTCTTAAAGCCCCCCCCCACATACACACACACACACACACACACACACACACACACACACACATATATATATATATACTATTTCTTAGCTGTTTGACTCTTTGATCTAAATCTTATAGCTGGAGGAGGGGAATGGGCGGGAGTGGGGGGGGAGGGGGAGGGCTGGCGGTATATAAGTGCATCAGGAGGAATTTTAAAACCCTGTCGTTGGCAATAGAAAGGCTCTGGTCTCTCTACTTTAAAACAACAAACACCAGCATTTGCTTTTCCTGGAAACTTCGATTTCTGCTTTAAAGCTTGTACAGTTTGCCTCCTGTGAAAGTGAAAGAGGAAAACTCGGTGTGGTAGAACCAGATGCGAAGGAGAAGCCAAGCGGGCGGATGGTACTAGCTGTGACGAGGCATTGTTCATTGCTGCCTCTAGGTTATGTTTTAAAGCCCGAACTATCAGGAGAGCCATTCAATGATCCTTCTCTCATTCAAGGGACAAAAATGTAATTTGCTGTAGCTCTGATTTCTTGGATAGAAATGCTAGCCTTAGATTTCAAAGGCAAGAACTAGACATCGCGGTTTGTACACACATTGATTAAGTTGAAGAGCGGCGATTACATCTGTGCTGAGTGCAACAGTAGTCCAGGGCTGACTTTTCAAATCCCAACCTCCTGAGTTACAGACTCCCTTAAATAGACTTCCTTAATTTCCGGATGTACTTCTTGAAATTCCCAATTCTCTTCAAAATTCCTGGGAAAATTACCAGGAAGATGAGGGTGGGGGTGGGGAACCCTGGCCGAGACTTCATCTTGTCAAGCAAACTACCTTTTTGTGTGTCTGATTTCTGTTTGTTTGGTTCTTTCTTAATATCTTTTTTTCACCTGTTCTTTCTTGAGGCATACCTGCGTCTGCTGGCCAGACCTCAGCAGAGGAAACTGGAACTTTTGAATATGAAGAAAGAAATTATTGTGCATTTTTTTTTCTTGCAGGTTCAGAAATATCCGTTCATTCTTTAGCCTCACAGATGTGTCTATTTTGGGAGAAAGGAGGAAACGTGTAGATTCCTGGGCTGCGTTTATGCTGTAGTTGCAAACACGGAAGAAGGTTTTGCCGAATTTTGCAAAACAGACAACCAGCTATCCTGAGAGCCTGCAAACGCAAGTGGAAGACCCTTCCTCTCGCTTGGCAATATGTTGGATAGCCTTGAAAATGAAGGCAAGCTATGCAAGTGACTAAGAAGAGGTTAAACCAGACTGATACTCATTCAAAGTGATTTTGTTAAAACAGATGCCTGGCTTTGGGGGGGGGGGCAGCGGGGGGATGGGAGCTGTGGAAGATTCATCTAAACCACCAGCCAAACCATCATGAAGCACTGAAAAGGTCTGCATCGTACACCAGCGCGCTCTCTTCATCGTTTTTATGTAAAACTTCTGGAAGCACCTTAGGGGCTTCACATGTTCTTCCCTTTGCTGCGGAAGGACGCAGTCTGCTCCCTGAGATTCTGACCTGTGGACAGTACTCTGGCTAACGCTTGTGTTGGATACTCTAAAAGGACCCCACCTCTAGTCCAGGCTGGTTAATCGTGAAAAGTGCACACATTTCTGGCTTATCTAAGCTTTGTTCTGGCTCTGATGTGAAGCTACCTTCTCCCTACCCCACTCCTCAGCAGAGAACAGAAATCCAGTTGAATTGTTACATGTTCCCGTTTTGGAACCTTGAACTGCTGCTTTCTTGGTCAAATAACTTTGTTTCTGGTTGTAAAAGGGGCATTGGGGTGTGTGTGTGTGTGTGTGTGTGTGTGTGTGTGTGTGTGTGTGTAAAATCGAGAGAAATTGCGAACGAAGGTCTGTACCGGGGTGGGTCACCTCGCGGTTTAACTTTGGAGATCCCAGTCTGTCTCCTTCGCCACTCCCCTAAGGGAAATACCAGGCTATTCAGGCTATTTGGGCACGTTTTCCCTTAAGCTTCATTTTCCAAAGAAAAGAGGGGTGGAGTATATCTATTTGGGCTTGATAATGTTTTTTAAATGCTTTCCTTTGAAACGATAATAGCTGTATCGGTAAAATGCAAATAAAGCAAAAAATAGGCAGTATTTCTTTAAAGGGGAATATACGGTGGCTTTTTTTTTTTTTTTTTTTTTTTCCGCGCGCGCACACACACTGCTTCTGATGAAGTCTGTGAGTCAGGCTGTTTCTGAGCTCCGATAGTTTAATGGAAAGATTTATATACCGGCTGTATTATTTACTTTGGGAGGGGAGGTGGCAGTATAAGGGTATGCTAATTAGTAGGAGATTTTGGGGGGAAGGGGTGGAATATCAATTTTTATTGCATCACCTGTCAGGAGTGTCCAATCAGCGTTGGCTTTAGGGGAATTAATTGATGAAGGTGTCTCCGGACGAGCTCACTTCACTCTGTCATTTTATTTGTAGCTAAAGCAGCGGCGGGAATAGCAGCTGCATTTCTTTTCTCTTTCTCCCTTCACATTCCATTATCATAGTGCTCCAATGGAGAAGGAAGGAGTAGAGGGGCCCAGGTACTGATGCGCATCGAGGACTCAGACCAACACACTGGCAGATCTGAAACCGGATGGGTTTTTTTCCCTCTTTTTTAAAAAAAAAATCGAAAACCAAAAGAAAAAAAAAAAGCAAGAATCAAGTCAGTGTAATTTCATGGGGTTTTTCTCCCCCCTCCCCAATAATTCGCCTAGAGTTTGGCACTCCCTTCGCCGGGAATAACAGTCTTTGTTATTTTATTAGCAGGATGCCTTGAGACACACGCAGCATCTGGCGGAGGATTAACATACATACATGTGTATGTATGCGTCACGTATATATTTACTGCAAATGGTGGGGATCATTTAGTACCCGAGATGGGAGACCTGAAGTCAGGTTTCGAAGAGGTGGATGGCGTGAGGCTCGGCTACCTCATCATTAAAGGAAAGCAAATGTTTGCTCTCTCCCAAGTCTTCACAGATCTGCTGAAAAACATCCCGAGGACGACCGTGCACAAGCGCATGGATCATCTGAAAGTGAAAAAGCACCACTGCGATCTGGAGGAGTTGCGGAAACTCAAAGCAATCAACAGTATCGCCTTCCACGCGGCCAAATGCACGCTCATCTCCCGGGAAGACGTAGAAGCGCTCTACACCTCCTGCAAAACCGAGCGTGTGCTCAAGACCAAGCGCAGGAGGGTCGGTCGGGCCCTGGCCACAAAGGCGCCGCCGCCAGAGCGCGCCGCCGCCGCCAGCCCCCGCCCGGCTTTTTGGAAGGACAAGCACCAACTTTGGCGGGGCCTGAGCGGAGCCGCGCGGCCCCTGCCAATCAGCGCGCAGTCCCAGCGTCCGGGCGCCGCCGCCGCGCGCCCCGCCGCCCATCTACCTCAGATTTTTAGCAAATACCCAGGCTCGCACTACCCGGAGATCGTTCGCTCGCCTTGCAAACCCCCTTTAAACTATGAAACTGCCCCGCTCCAGGGAAACTACGTCGCCTTCCACTCGGACCCCGCTTATTTTCGGAGCCTGCTGTGCAGCAAGCACCCGGCCGCCGCCGCCGCCGCCGCTGCTGCCGCCGCCGCCGCCGCTGCCGCCGCCGCCGCCTACTACCAGGCGGCTGGGCCCCAGCCCAAGGCGGCGACCGGCGCGGGAGGCCCGGTGAGCCTGACCTACCGCTGCAAGCGCAAGCGCGGGGGCGCCAAGAACTGCCTGCTCGCGCCCCACGCCGGCGCCCGGCGCCTGCTGCTCCTGCCTAGGTCCTACAAAGCCAAGGCGGCGGCGGCGGCGGCAGCTGCGGCGGCGGCGGCGGCGGCAGCGGCCGCCGGGGCCACTTGCTTGGAGAGGTTTCATCTGGTCAACAGCTTCTGCCCGCCTCCCCACCACCACCACCATCACCACCACCACCATCACCATCACCACCACCATCGGGCCCAGCAGCCAACGCCGAGTCACCACCACAGGTCGCAGCCCCATCTCGGAAGCTTTCCCGAGAGTTGTAGTAGCGACTCGGAATCCAGCTCCTACTCGGACCATGCAGCCAACGACTCGGATTTTGGCTCCAGTTTGTCCAGCTCCAGCAACTCGGTGTCCTCAGAGGAAGAGGAGGAGGAAGGAGAGGAGGAGGAGGAAGAGGAGGAGGAAGAGGGGGGCAGTGGGGCCTCCGATTCCAGTGAAATCAGCTCGGAGGAGGAGGACTCCTCCACCGAGTCAGACTCCAGCTCAGGCTCCAGTCAAGTGTCAGTGCAGAGCATCCGTTTCAGGCGCACCAGCTTCTGCAAGCCTCCCAGCGTGCAGGCGCAGGCCAGCTTCTTGTACCATCTGGCCTCCGCCGCCGCTGCAACCAAACCCGCTGCTTTCGAGGATGCCGGCCGACTTCCCGACCTCAAGAGTAGTGTCAAAGCCGAGTCGCCAGAGGAGTGGAATCTGCAGAGCTGGACTCCCAAAGGGGCTCCGGTGTACTGCCCGGCCAGCATGGGGAGTTGTTTCCCAGAGATAAGAAACGATAGGGTATCTGAGATTACATTCCCACACTCTGAAATTTCCAGTACTGTAAAGAGAACTGACCTGACAATTAACTGCCTGGCAGAGGGGGCCTCTTCACCTAGCCCAAAGACAAACAATGTATTTCCACAACAAAGAATACTCCGAGAGGCTAGGAAATGCCTGCAAGCAACTCCTACTACACACTGTGCAGAAAACAGCACAATAGCTGCTAGGTTCTTAAATAATGAGCCTTGTGGAACAGCAGCAAATTCAGGAAAAGATTCCAAAATCCCTCATTGTCCTGAATTTGCTACGGATTTGCCCTCCTCTCAGACTGATCCCGAGGTGGATGCAGCAGCAGCAGCAGCAGCAGCAGCAGCAGCAGCAGCAGCAACAACTAAAGCTGAGAATCTCTGCACAGACACAGGCGACAAGACACTGCCATTTCTGCACAACATTAAAATCAAGGTGGAAGACAGTAGTGCTAATGAAGACTACGAACCTGATCTTATTACACATAAGCTGAAGTGCGAGTGCAGTGATACAAAGGGTGAGTTTTACAGTGTGACTGAGAAGAAAGAGGAGGACGCCTTGCTACCCACAACCAAGCAAGGTTTTGCATGTCTTGAGAAAGAAAGTCCTTCCTTAAATCCACTGGCTCGGAGTCAGGGCCTTTCATGCACTTTAGGATCTCCAAAACCTGAGGATGGGGAATATAAATTTGGTGCCAGGGTGAGAAAAAATTACCGGACACTAGTACTGGGCAAACGACCAGTCCTTCAGACACCTCCAGTCAAACCAAATTTGAAATCAGCTAGAAGCCCTCGTCCTACAGGTAAAACTGAGACACATGAAGGAACACTGGATGACTTTACAGTTTTAAACAGACGCAAAAAGGTAGCCAGCAATGTAGCATCAGCAGTGAAAAGGCCATTTAATTTCATGGCAAATTTTCCTTGTCCACCATCACTCATTATTGGGAAGGATGGGGATTTGTGGCCAGCATACTCCTTAAACACCACTAAGGACTCCCAACCTCCTCACAAGGCCCATCCTATATGGAAATGGCAGCTGGGCGGTTCTGCAATACCTCTTCCACCTAGTCACAAATTCAGGAAATTTAATTCATAAGATGTTTTGGAAGATATTTTCTTGAACCATATTACCTTCCTTTTGTTGTAAACTGCACAGGATGGCTTGTACAAGTCCATTAATGGTGTTACACCCCCTTTGGAGTCCTGGTTTATCGCATTTTGAAGACAGAAATCGGATTACTTTTTTTTCCCATTGCCGGTTTTTTTTTTTTTTTTAGGGTGGGGGCAGGGTGGGGGAAGGGTTGGTTTACATACCACAGACTACTTCAGGCTAAAGACTCAAGTAAAACTCAGTTATTATGGTAGAGCTGGAACACTTTACTGTTTCAATGCTAACAATGCACCGGTACCTCAATTCAACTGCTACAAATAAATGTCAAAAGGTTGAATAATAAATATTACAATGAGCCATTAAGTTTATGCACTAGATTTCAGACCTGAAAGTGTAACTGGTATTCAGTGAAAGTTTTTTACGTTACATGGTTACACAAGGAAAGTTTCTGTGAGCCCAAAATGTAATTTTCTGGGGCTCTTATATGTGGGGTGTCTTTAAAAAAACTACCCTCATTCCCTTTCCAACAGTAGCTGCACTTGAGTTTTTTGTTTTTGTTTTAATGAAAAGATTGGGGTATGAGTCCTGATTGGATGCTTATTAAAAAAAAAAAAAAAAAAAAAAACTGCCTCTTGTGTGAGAAGGAAGAGAGGTATGTTTTTTTTTTTTTTTGGAAGGATGTGGAGGGTTTTTTTTTGTTTTTGTTTTTGTTTTTTACCTTTTATAATCACTCCTTGCAATTGGAAAAATCCTTTCTGTGCTCTCACCCAAACATTTAAGATAGAATGACTCTTACCATGGTCCTGCTTATCTTGTGGTCTGAAGATAACGCCTCAAGCTTTCAAAACAATTACAACATTTCTCTTAAAGCAGGATATTTAATGATCTAACTCATCATAGTAACCAAGCAGTAAAAAACGACCAAGAAAAAAGAAAAAGGGGGGTCAGAGTTCTAACACCCCAAGTGAAAAATCACAGTTATTTCAGGGCTTTTTGGTACCAGAACTCAGGCACTTGGATTTTATTATACCTTATGCTTTTTTCTGCATCTCTCTAAACTTCTGTTTTCAGGCCATCCTGTGTATAAAACAGGAGAGTTTCTACTGCAAGTGACAATCAGAGGTGACTATCTATATTTGCACTTAAAATCAAAGTAGTTCCACATGCAAATGGTCTGTCTACCCCTTGGTAAGGGCCGTGCTGGTGTACTGTGTTGTAATGATGAGAGCAGTAAATCAAAATTATGGAAATTTGCACTGTTGAAAAGCATGCTTTAGCTTTATTTTCAATTAAAAACACTGTTTAAAATTCCTGGTTCCATACATTTCTACTTATTCCAGATTGAAGAAGGGTTAACAAGAATGAATGGTTTTGTTGACATTTTCACTTGTAATGTTTTTGCCTGCATTTATTGGGTGCAGGGTTTTGTGGTGATACTTTGTGATGAGACCAATCAGGTTCTGGGCATAACACTGGCAGATTTCTTCTCAAATAACAGAAAAACTTTTCAAACTTGTTACAGACCAACTACTAAAAGTTTTATATTTAAGAAACTAAAGCAAAGATCAGTTGTTATTTTAATGAAAGTTGAACCCAGTAATTCTTGGGCCACCAAATTATGTATCTCAGATCCTTGTTATCTTAAGTCTAAGAAGTTGCATCTATAGACCATAAATCACAAAGCAAAACAAAACACCAATGAAATGTTTACTACGTGAATTTAAATCATTATTTCTCATGGAAATTCAGCTATTTATTTTGCTTAACCTTTTAATTCCTACTCCCTTTGAAATTTTCCTTTTGTCTACAAATGTTTCAGATAGTCTGGATGGTCTCAGACCTAATTGCTGTGTATGATCTGTGGCTTTCCTCCTGTTGTAAAGGACAGAGGCTGAGAATACCCACATCCAAATACATTTGGATGGAGCAAACAGATGCTTTGAACTGCCTCCCATCATTTCCTTATTGCCAGACGTAGACTCCTTTTTTAAAAAAATTTGAATCATAGATATGGGCAAAGTGAAAATTGGGGAATGTTATCCTTGAATTCATGTTTGTATATAATTTTAAATACTAGTCCATATTTTCAGGTTAAAGTTCCAGAAAGCTGAGCAACTGGCTTCTGAGCCCAATGCAGAACTTGGGGACAGAGAGTTGTCATAAAAAAGAAAAGAAAAAAAAAAAGAAAGAAAGAAAGAAAGAAAGAAAACAATCTGAAAAAGTATGGCACCCACACAGGGGAAGTCTGTAACTTCTACTCTTTAATTAGCACCAAGGCAGGAAAGTTCAAGTACAGTGACTACTGCACTTAGGCTAGAACTTTCTATGTTGGCTACAGACTGTTACCAATTTTTAAACAATACACTCCACGTCTACAGATCTTGAGTGTGGGAAGAATGAAATATGGAGTAAACGCAAAGTAAGATAAATATCCCATAGAACTTTGGACAGAATATCAGTCTCTAGCTTGGACACTTGGTCTCCAGTCCTCAGAGACTCAATAGTTTCAGCTTATAGGGGCTGGGGAATGAACAGTATGAAGCCCCGAGGTATGCCAGAGTGATGCCATCAGAAGGGAAGACACTGAGCAGTCAACACTTCCTATAGGCCATCAGCCACAGCAACCCCTGAGTTGGGTCTCCTGTCAGTAAAGTGTACCAAATAGAAAGTCTTAGTGTGCAGATATGAGGTATTCTTGCAATTCTTAGTAGCCCTCAGCTGGTTTCCCCGTCCTGTTGTGGAACTATTCCCAGCACAGTTTATTTTATTTGGGTTGTTTTATGATTAAAGACGATTTCTAGGTCTTTCTCCGCTGCTATAAATGTCACATTTGTTCAAAAGTTAAGCCTTACTGAGAGAAAAACAAAAGTTACCTCCACTGACAGGTTGCATTTTTACATTTAGATGTTTTGAGGGAGTAGGTTTGTTCTTTTAAGTGGTTAAGGGCCTCTATAGCCACTGATTCCTGTGTCTACATTAGCTCAGCAAACATGGTGAAGTATAGGAAAAGCTGCTTTCTCTGACTTTTTTGGTGAAACAAACTTATTTCTGGGCTTCTGTAAAAGTAATTTCCTGATAAGACTGTGAAGATTTGATTTTTTGGGGAAAAAAAAAAGGGATGTGTGTACTTTCTTCTCCAGTCAGGTTATCTGCCTTTATAGAAAATACAGCCTGCTCCCCCCACTACCCCACAGCTATTTACTTTTTAGAGGGAGTGTTCTTTTCTATTGCCTTACTTGATTACAGTGGAGTAATCTCAATAATGGTTGTTTATTTGAAAACCAACAACCAGGAGCCACCACTAAACAGCAATAACACAAAACTAGATGGGGGTGTGTGTGGATTTTTTTTTTTATCCTATTTGTGTCTGGGTGACTTTCAGTGGTCTAGAAATTCCTTAAAGTTCTTAGCCAACAAGAACTGGACTATAATTTTCTACTGATATGAGAATGCTAGTTTTGTTTGCATGCAGGAAGAGATGTAGGTAAAACTAATTCTTCAAAAGCAATTCTTTTTTTTTCTTTCAAAGAAAACAAAAACACTCCATGGTGAAAATTTTCTAAAAAAAAAAAAAATCAAAACAAAACAAAAAACAATAAAACATTAGCTCCTATAAAAGAAATGTGGGTTTTGCTTCACCTTAAAAACATCTTTCTGCTGAAAAGGATATGTAGAGGGAGGAGTTTCCCAGGGTCAAAACAGGAAGGAGAAAAAAAAATTCAAGGTTCACTATCAGCTAAATTGGCCAGGAAAAACAGGGCCAAGGAGAGTCCTCCTTGTTACCCAAGTCATCCCCAGGATTCTTCCTTTTCCTGTTAAGAAACAACTACTTTCCCTCTGGCTTTGGTTATGTCCCTAGGCCAAAGGGCATTTTGCAAACTAGCCTGGGGGTTGGGTACGTAGGGTCTTATACAGGAGGTGGGGGAGGGCCGCATTTTACCTGCTTGGCAGGCCCTCTTTGCTTTAAAAGACGGAGCAGGGGGAGACAGCTATCAGTCTTTGCCCATGCCTTAGGCCCCGCTACCCTCACTCCTTTTCAAACTGTGGCGGCCTCACAAGCTTCTACTTTAAAAGGCCTGAGATGTTTTGCATGAAGCCCTCACAATAGGGGTTGAGGGAATTGACAGTTTCAAAAACAAGGCCTTCAGTCCTTTCCAGCTGCCGGGCCCGCTCTCCCGCACCAACTCCTGGTTCCCCTCTGCTGGTGGCGTCCCTCGGCTGCGCCGGGCCTCCCCTCCAACCCTCCAGCTCTCCGGCCCGCGCTCAGTCCAGCCCCACCCCGCCCCCAGGCTGTGTTTGTAAACAGGGGTCAGTGGCCAGGGGCTGCTGGCGCGGGCCTCGGGCCTAGCGGCCTGGCAGGGAAGGCCAGGGACTGTGGAGGCAGCCAGGAGCTGCAGGCAAAGTGCTGAGGGTCTTCCAAGGGTTGCTTTCCCCAGCCACTGAGCTCTGGGGACTTCACTGACCCAGGGCAGCTCAGGGTTCTCTGACCAGGGCCACCAGAAACACCAGAAAGATGTTTAAGTGCCGCCATTTTGCATTTGTGACTTCCCACCCACCCCCCACCTCCCACCCCACCCCCCACACACCCGCGTCCAGATCTTGCTCTTCTCTGAACCTGTGATGATTTCGCTCCTCCAGGCAGAAGAGCCTGCACCCCAGCTTGTCCAAGCTGCGGCTTTATGGCCTATGAACAGAGCAGAGGGCAGCTAGGCTCGCACAGGCTGCCTAGGGCCTCCTTCCCATTAAAGACTGGAATGCTTCCCCTGAGTTGGCACTTTCTTTTGTGTGTCCTGAAGTCATCGCCATCCCTTGCACTTGCTGCCCTGTATTTCTCACCTTCTTGCCCTGGCCACATCCCTCCTCCTCCCGAGGCAAAAGGGATGCAGCTCTTTTGCCATGCTCAGCGGACTCCAAGGCCTCCAAAATGCGCTTGTGGGAGGCAAGTGGCAAAGGGACTAGGACCAGCATGGCTGCTGTCTCCTCCTGGGAAGTGGCTCAGGAGCAGAGGCCTAGCGAGTGGGGAGGGAGCAACCGGGCTAGCCAGGCCTGGGAGCAACTCCTTGAGTGGGAGTAACCTAGGGCAAGGCATGCTTGCTTTGGCTCCGTGATTCTCATCCCTTGGAACTTCTTTCAGCGCATCTGCAAGAGGAATGATGACCTGGAAACCGGGAAACGTGAGACAGTGACCTGGAAAACCACCCTCAGCTGGGAGGTTGGAGTGCAGCAATGCAAACAAAGCTGCTACCGGGGGTAGAGGGGAAACAGAGGTGCACCGCGCATAGGTCACAGGAAAGTGCAACAAGCTTGTTTTCCCCGGCTGTTTAAAATGCAGCCCCAGTTGTAAAGTGTGTGAAATTACGCACTGGTCTCTTAAAGAGTGCCTAATTTATAGTAAATAGCAAGGTCTTTGTAAATGGCTTTATTATGTTGTTTCTTGTTAATTGTTGAGAAAATCCCCATTGTTGAGTGTGAAAGGCTTTATGAGCTAACCTGGTCCTCGGCGCAATCAGAGGGCAGTAAATGGCCGCTCGACCTCCAAGGCCTCACGCGCAAGCAGGCGCGGGCCAAGAGTGCTCCGGGGACTTCTGGAGGTGCTGCCTCGGCCAGGAAAGAAAGTGACAAGGCTGTCCAGCTTTTAATTAATGTGAAAGCGTGTTTTAAACTCGCAGGCACCCAAGAGCAGCTTGCTGGGTGCGACAAGAGGGAACCTGGCTAGCCACAGCTAACCCAAGACCGCGGGAAGGGCCGAGCCGGGCTTGGGCTCCCCTCCCCGGTCACAGCCCGCAGGGGGTCGTGCCTAGCAGGCTAGCGAGCTCCGGGCGCTGATTGGAGCCTCGCTGCGACGCCTGGGATTCTGGCTTTGTCTCTAGGCCTTCTCCAGCCGCCTGGAGCGCGAGCTCCGGACCGTTCCGCCTCGGTGGCAGAACCTCTCCGAAATGCCTGCCTGGCTGGGTAACTGGAGGGTCTGCAGGCTGAGCAGGCTCCAGGGGCTGCTCCAGGCCCCTGCTTGGGCCTCCTTGTCTTTTGTTTAAAGCTCTCTCTCCTTCCCCCTTCTTTTTCTCTCTTCCTCTCTCATGAGCGGGGACACACACACACACACACACACACACACACACACACACGCGCGCGCGCGCACACACACACACACACACACACACAGAAGATGGAAGACATAAGAGGAAAGGGTCTGGTTCTGCTTGTTTAATATGGAAAATAATTTCTTTAGTCTAAGATGAAATGTTCCTATGTTTTCTTCCGGTCACTTCCGGGTCCCTGTCCAGCCAATTTGGATCAGGGACGGGAATAGCCAAAACCAGGCAGGCGCTGGGTTTATTGCTAGAACTTTGAGAACAGAATCCCATGGGTCCTGCTGGCCCTGAAAGGGCTAGAGGGTAGGCAGACAGCGCCTCCAGGGCTCGGTCCCTCGGCCTTTGCAGGGCCTTGGGACCTAGAGAGTCCAAGGGAAAAGCAGCTACCGCCTCTCTACAACCTTTTTGCTCTGGCACTACAGCTAGAAGAAAGCGAATTTCCTCATGAGCCTACACTGAAGGCAGAAAACCTGGCTTGGGTGGACTGTAAGTGAGAGTTTGGACATTAGCTGATGCAAATCACAGGGAAATGTTAATTCCAGTGAGGGAAAAAGCCTGTATTCAGCTTTCTTCCTTTCCCTTCTTAGAAGGCCCTCTGCTTGCGCACTCTCGCTCTCACCAAATTAGCTATTACGCGAAATCCCCTGGGTTTAGAGCACTTGTTTCACGGATTGGCGTACAACCCATATTAACTATGCACTTTCTGCTATTCCTCTTGTGACTGTCCCTGCTTCTTCCTTCTTTGCGGAGAGTATGATTCATTTTATTTTAGTCCAATCGATACGCACAAATACTGGGATAACACAACCCACACATCTGTGGTGGAGGCTGTTTTCAAAATTGAGTTTAGGGATCAATACTAAGTCGGAATGCTCCAAATTGCATGAATTCACCAAATTCAAGCCTTGGGCTCCCAAGCCCCTTTCCTGAGTAATTAACACACTCACGGGTTATAGCCGCGCCTCTACATTTCCTGCCGCTCTCAAAACAGGATGTTTTCCTCCTGTGTATTTGGCTTTACCCAAAGATCACTTGGTTTGTTTTGAAAAACACGACCCCAAAACTTGTGGTGCCAAACCCTGTCACCACCCTTCACACTGATCTCCTCACCTTATTTTTCTAAGGTCTGACAAGTAGCACCTAGAAGTGGCCTAGGTGTTCCCCAAACGTTTGCCCAATTTAATATTTCACTGGTGAGGGAGGGAATAGCCTCTACTTGACTCCAGGACTAATTGTACATCTGCGAGGTTAGAGTTTATAATACATGCCATACAATACTATTTTTTGCTTGTTTGTTTTTGTGGCCTGGGTCATAGCTACATGGACTGGTGTCTAAGAGGAGAGGGTGGACAGCAGTTGTGCCCCTGTTGCAAGGGACAGTGTGTTTAAGGCCAAAGACATGGGTGGCTTCTGAACATAAATTAGAGTTTGCTGCTCATAAAGACTGTGTGTGTGTGTGTGTGTGTGTGTGTGTGTGTGTGTGTGTGTGTGCGCGCGCGCGCGCGCGCATGTGCATATGTGCACACAAACATGTATAGTCTGAAAGAAATACCTAAGGGAAACAACCAAAGAATCTAGGGGTTTCCTGCATTAGCATATCCCAGTGTTGTAGCTCTCTTCTGTCTTCCTTCAGGTTAGGTGTCTGGAACAAGACAGAAAACTGGAGGGCCTGGGAGTGGAGAAAAGCTCTGAGGTTCTCCAGAAAGATCCACTAATCTAACTGGTGCTATCAGTATGTTTGTGCTTGACCCTTTTTGGATAAGACTTAGCAGTCAATAAGACTTAGACCCTAAAATAGTAGCAGCTTAGCAGGGAGCTCACAGATCTGCAAAGACCTTCCCTGCCCGGAAGCAAGGGAGGAAGAGAGGAAAACAGAAGGGAAACCATTATTTAAGTGGATGTGTTCTTCTCCAAGCCAGAAAAAGAACAAACAAGTCAACTTAGAATTCTCCGGTAGAGTAGGTTACTGAAGAAGCCTTTGGAAGGTACCAGAAGGCGGCAGGAATAGAATTTCCATTGTTAGAGCTTGCCTTCTTTAGGTTAGCTTTAGGAAAAACGCAATGCTTGTGAAAAGTGATGAGCAGCGGGTGAGGGACAGCAGTATGGAAGCGGGACTGTGCCAAACTTAGCAGCAGCAGCGCTCTGCCCCTCTCCTGTGAAAGTTAGATATCACACAAATCCGTGGGAGTTCTTGAGGCTACAACTTGCTCAGGGGGTGAGAGGGGAAACACTTCAATCTTTGAAAGAGCCTGGACTCCTGGGCCTGCCAGGAATAAAAGCACATTTTACATTCATCACTCCCGAGTCTCCCTCTTTTTCCCCTCCCTGCAAATGAATACCCTGATTGTCAGAAGGGCAAATGTCAAAGAATAGTTTTCTTCCTCTGCACTGGGTCCAAATATGCGATCCAGGGGATGGTGAAGCTTTCAGGTTTTTTTCATTACCACACCCTATTCAAATTAAAAACTGCATGTTACAGTAGAAGTTGCCACGGACGAGCTTATTTACCATTTTCCTGTCTTCCTGTCTTGCCTCCTTTTCTCTTTTGCCATCTTCTTAGCTCCTCTCATCCCTTTCCCTACCTAACCCTCCACTCAGATGAAGACTATGGGGGCATGCCAATATTTATTAAGCCTTTTTCCTAGGGTGTGGAGCAAGGAAAAGCTAGCCTTCCAGCAGAGCTAAGAGAGGCACTGTGGGAAGCTGAGGCCACCGCTGAACTTTCTCCCTGGGGCAAGGGGTAGCCAGAGCATCCCACCTTCTTGCCCTGCAAATGCTGAGATCCTCTGGTTTGAGTATCACAGACAGCTTGTATACCAAAGCCAAAGAGCTCCATCCCATAAACACATGGCTATGGGTCCAACACCAAGTGGCGCATAGCCAGATGCAAATATACAGAGGTGCTTTTAATTTTGTTTCAAGTGTTATATATCATGTGGGAAATTGGCCTTCAGAAAGCCAATTTTATTTTCTGTTAATAATAAAGACTTCTTAAGCAAACTTAAAGTATGTGATTGAGAATTAAGCGTGTACATCTTTACGAATCCAGTGTTTCTTATCTGATCGCCTCTACCCCACCCCGAGACAGGGGTTCCCTGTGTAACAAGCCCTGGCTGTGCTGTGCTTGCTTTGTAGACCAGGCTGGCCTCGAACTCACAGAGATCCACCTGCCTCTGCCCCCTGAGTGCTGGGATTACAGGCCTAAGGTGACACCACACTGGATCCTCTTATCTGGTTTTTAAAAGAGGCCTAGTACACTTTTTGTTTAAGTGACACAGTTTGGTTAACACGAATGGTTCTGTGGTTCTGCTGTTTACATACTTTTGAGAAAATAATTTTTTAAAATCCTTTTACATTTTTAGCCTGGCATGGTGGCACACACCTTTAAACCCAGCACTCAGGAGGCAGAGGCAGGTGGATTGATGTGAATTCGAGCCCAGCTTGGTCTACAAAGCAAGTCCAGGACAGCCAGAGCTATACAGAGGAAACAAAAAACAAAAACAAAAAAGGGGGAACCCCCCAAAACAAAACAAACAAACAAACAAACAAACAAAACAAATCCTTTTACATTTTTAATAGACCGTGAATTTTAAAAAGTAAAATAGGAAATTAGTCATATACTCTTACCATCTTCTTGACAAAAATTCTCTATGAAAGGTCCACTTCACCTAAACTATCACCATTTCATATCGTCTTAAACATTTCAACCTGTGTTTGCAGTTGTAATATGAGATTACAAATACAAGGGAAACATAACTCATTTTGTGGAATTTACATGGGGAGGAAATATCACTGATTTTTGCAGGTGGGTTGCCAGGGTTTCTAAAATCTTGTCATTTGCATTAATCTCTTGTTGGTCTGACCTGACTGGGATCTGTGACACACAGAAAGATTTCCAGATGAACTGTGAACTTCCATTTCTTCCTGATCTAAACTGATGCTTTAGTGTACACTTCAAGACTGATCTTAAATATGATCTTCCAGGGAGGGTGTGTGTGTGTGTGAAAAAAAACAAAAAAACAAAAACAAAATCATTGTTAAGGAAAAGAAAAGCAGGAACTTTTATATAAATACTGTTAGGACCATTGATTCCAGTTACCTGCTATAATGTGAATGGAATCATTATGGCTGGCTGATCCATTGACATGGATTCTTCATTCAGGATCCTGGCCAAAGAAATAGCATATCAGTGTGTAAAATTCTAGCCAAAGATAAGCCATTACAATGGAAATCGCAACGTGCAAAGTCCCATTGAACCCAATGAAATTGAGTGTGATATCCATACAGCATTCTCATTTGCTTGCTCCAGGATCTAGTAGGCAGCTCTGCACGAAATGAGATTATGCATAAAAAAATGCCAATATAGAATACACTGCCCGATAAAACATTAGAAGAGCAACTTATAGCCCATAGACATGGGCTTTACTTACATTTGAACTTCATATACAAAACAAGCCACAGTCCCATCAGAACACTAAATACACCATGTCCTTGCTCTGTTTTTTTTTTTTTTTTTTTTTTTTTTATGCTTCTTTCTGCATGACTCCCCCACCCCCTCTCCTATCCAAACACAATTCTTTTAAGGGCACTCTTGAAATCATCTAGCAATTCCCAAAGGGAACCCAGGAGTCTCTTAAAGTGCCTTTCTAAATTAAAAGGCTCCAAACAATTTAAGTGCATTTTTTCACCAAATATATATCATATATACATATACATACTAGAAAGGATTTGGACCTGCAAGCCAATGGTTTTTATAAAAAAAAGAAAAAAAAAAAAAAGAATAAAGGCACCAAAGAGAAAAACACCCCCACAGTGGATTACAAGGTTATGGGACAGGTCACTAGGAACGGGAAATAAAACCCAATGTTAGGTTTGGTCTGTAAATTGTGCACCTTTCAGGAAAGGGGGCTTAAGGTCTCTTCACTCAAGGGTTTTTTCCCATCCATTTTGCTATTAATTCTTAACTCTTGGTAGGCAGTTCTTTCATGAGGTTTTTCGTGGCAGGTTAATTTTCTCCAATCTACTGAGCTCCTCATTTTCCCTTTTAAGTGCGCTGCTGCCTAGAGCTTTCAGAATTGTCCATAGTAGAAGAAAACAGAATAAACATGGTGAAGTTCCCTGGGTGGGCTGGGAATTAGAGGCCTCTTATGTGGACAGATAAACAGAGGGCCTCGGACAGATGGGACTGGGAGGGTAGGAGCCAGGCTGAGTTGAGGGGCAAGAGGGAGAGAATTTGGTCTTAGGAGAGCAATGACCCTAGGAGTGTAATATATTAAATATTGCAGCGATCGATTTCAATACCCCAAGTGGACACGGGAATAAAAATTCACCAACAAGCTGAAGTGATTAGGGATGCTTTGTTGCGAGGGGGAAAAATGTGATTTTCTTCAAATCCTTTTTGTTCAGGTTAGAAGAGGCCCAGACAATCCAAGTGTAAGCCCCGGACTCCCAGTTTGGGATATAACCCTAAAGGTTAGTCATATCTCAATGGCACTTCTGCATAGTGGAAAGATGAGCTGTGTACCAAGGAGGATTAAAGAGCAGCCACAATCATGGGCTGCTGAGCGTAGGAGCTTTTCCTCCCAAATCAGAAAAGAGGACATTTTGGAGAGCTGGGCTTTTCCTGTGAGTTGTCTTTGTTTCAGCTCTGGGACAAAGCAATGACTTGTACAGTTTCTCTTTCATTAAAATCCAGCCCTCCATGCCCCCCCAAAATATATGCACAATATGGTTTACAGAAGGTTGAATCACCATAGTGAGACGTGAAAGCAGCATTCCGTGTTATGTAGCAGAAAAAAATATTTTCCTAGTGTCACTCTGGAAACAAAAGTCTGAGATCGTCAGACACAGAAGCACAGATACCTGCTCCCACACATGTGATTTTATCAGTAATTTCAGAATTGAGTGAATTCTTGCACTTGGACACTCGTGCCATGAACTGTTCTCTCTCTCTCTCCAAGTCCAGGAATCTGTTTAGGGACTTGGGGTCGTCATTGTGGAGGCTGCTTGGAGCAAGGGGATTGTTTTCAGTCACAGATTAATGGGCAAAGCCTGGGCCTTACACACTGGGGACACCAAGTCTGCTGCTAGGGACACATTGCTGGATGCCTGCAGGTAGCAGCCACAGCTACTGCAGCTGCCTCCTCCTTCAGTGTGGCTGGGCTGTGACTCCAGGAAAGAAAAGAAGCACCATACAAAGGATTCCTTTAATGAGGACGAGTTCCTCAGACTGATGTTGTACTAGGGATGCTGCTCTGGCTTCGCTTTCCTCGTAAGGATGCTCACTCTTTACATGTTTCTTTATGTGATAACTGACATTAGAAATGGCACACACACACACACACACACACACACACACACACACACACACACACCACTTCTTGATAAGCCAGACACAGACTTCTATTTCACCCTGGTGGCTAAGTACTTCATAGAAGGTCCAAGTCAAGCTGAATTTCTGAATTGGGCAGAAGCAAACCTCTCCAACCCCAACCCCTACCCACACACACATTAAAAAAAAAAAATCCTTTCTTCTTCATCACCAGTGATCTAGTCTATTCATCACAGCAATGAGTAGTTCTCACTTGCAAATACGGCCCTAAGGACCAGCTGCATTTGTGTGTGAGCATCTCCTCATCATCCTGGAATGGACCAGGCAGGAGAAGGAACCCTAAGCTTCCCCATTTCTCGAAATCTAATTCGGGCTGAACATGGTGGGTTAAGGCTGAGATTGGTTGTGCAACAGAGCACTTAGGTTCCTGCAGCTTGAATCTCCCAGGCTTTCTGTGAGGCGCGAGTGACTACAGGGAGGCTATTACGCCCCATAAAGCTGTTTATCTCTCTTAAGCTACATGGCTCCTTCCTCTCTTCAGGTTGTGTTCAACCACGTTCAGGTGTGAAATGTCACTCAAGGAAGTGACCTTGAGATGGTAGCTACTGAGACCAGTTATCTCTTCTTGAATGTGGGGGAAGACTGATTTTTTTGGGGGGGGGAGGGATTGGGGTTAGGACCTGCTAGTGCCCTGTTGTGGATCCCCTTTGGCCATCTTTTGTTTTGTACCCTGGTCCCTTTCTTCCCTCCTTTTACCCTCTTCCTCTCTATCCTGAATCATGTGAGAACAATAAGGACAAGGCCAGGGGCTGCTGAAGCTGAAGCCAGGCCTGACTGTGTCTGGACAGGTAGGAGAGTACAGAGATTTCTGGTTTTATGTGACTCTGGAATAATCTGGAGGGAAGGGATCTCCCTGGTGGTGGTGGAGGAGGTGGTGGTGGTGGAGGAGGTGGTGGTGGTGGAGGTGGTGGAGGTGGTGGTGGAGGTGGTGGTGGAGGTGGTGGTGGTGGTGGAGGTGGTGGTGGTGGTGGTGGTGGTGGTGGAGGTGGTGGTGGTGGAGGTGGTGGTGGTGGAGGTGGTGGTGGTGGTGGTGGTGGTGGCGGCGGCTTTCCTCCCTAGTCACTGAGGTACAGCAGCTGAATTCAGAGGTCTGGAATGTACTCCCGAAGGCCTGCTTGGTATAGGTTACCTGTTGCTTGGAGTGTCTGAGGAGTCTTGGGCTTAGGTCGTGTTCCCCCAGAGGCTGCTGGATTCACCTGTCACTATAATCGTTGCCGGAGAGTTCTTGACAAACCTCCACAAATGTGTGTCTGCACAGGGCACTTAAGGTTCACTGATCTGTGTGTCGGACTTTGCAAAACTGCAAATAAGCGAGAACATTTTGCCTATTCTTGGGACGGGAGATACAAGTTGGTACTTAACGTGGAAGCAGGGGAAAGGGGGGTGGGTGTGTAGGGATTCTAGCCAAAAAGCCCCACTGTAATCTCCAGAACAATTTCATTTCCTCTGCAGCACCCTGGCTACCCTGGCCCAGGCCTCAGAAAGGTCAAGGAAGGAATAGAACTGAAGGATGCGGTGGGGTGAGGTGAGGGGCTAGGCCCTCCCTCAGCCAGGTCGCAGGTGAGAGCAGAGCAGGGCGGTGCAGAGACGACGGGAAGGAAGGCCTAGAGACGGGGGAGGGGCGGGAGCCTTTGGCTTCTTCCAGAGGGGTTTTTTCCTTTGGAATTCGCACAGCCCGCCTCCGGGGCAGCTTGCTGGGCTTCCCCCCCCCCCCCCCGCCCCTTCTCACAGAGCTGGTCGCAGGGAGCTCGGGTTTCCTCCTCCTAGCCCCTGGTGCCTCCAGGCCACCGGCTTTCGGCTCGGTAGAACAGGCCTTTCCCGCTTGCTGAGAAAGGGAAAAGCGCATGCGGCGCGGGCCCGGCGTGCAGCACGCGCTGCTGTGTCTGGGGAGCGGGATCCTCCCGGAGGAACCCAGCCGCCTTCGGCTAGCTGTATAAAGCTCGTCTTGCGGAGCCCGCTGCAGCCTGGGCTCCCGGGTCCCGCCACCGGCCTCCGAGATCTGCTCGCCTGGCGCCGTTGCTCGGAAGCCCCTGGTAGCAGGGACTAGCAGGCCGCGGGAAGCTTTTCCTCTGTCCTCCGAACGGGAACCTGGGATCTTTTTGAACCTTTTACGTTAAAGTGATCGATCAAGTCCGCACCTCTGGGCCTTCCCTTGTCACCACGGCTCTAAGTGTGCGCCGAGGATGCGCGGGTCGCGTGCGTGCGGCGAAGGGTGCTGCAAGCGCCAGCAGCCTGAGCCTGTGAGGCTGTCGCGTTTACACGGATTCCGATATGAGAACTCACAGCTAGAGGGTTGATTCCTGCTTCCTTGTCCCTAACCCCGTAGGTGAAAGTCGCCATCGATCGCTTTTCCCCTGACATGTGCCCCTTCACGCTTGCCTCCCTGCAAGGAAGTCCTCGTAGGAGCCGGGCTCCATACCAGGTGCCTTCAGGGAACTGAGGATAAAGGCTCGAATCCTCCATGAATTAAGTTGATTATTAATTTGGGCTGTTTGGAGCTGGTAACACTCTCGACGCCTTCGGCTTTGGGAATTGTCGCGGGGCGGGGACGCAAGCATGAATGACCCAGGGTTGTGACTGGGAAAAGCGAGTGGCAGAGGCGCCCTGACGCCTGAGTGGGCAGGGGAGAGAGCTTCCTAGGGAAACTGAGCTCTTCCTTTCTCCCAAATAAATTCTTAGTTAACTAGTGTAAACACATTAGTATTATTAGATGGGTGAAACATAGGGGGTTGGATGTGGGGGCATGTCAACTGGACCCGGACCCCGTGATACTTTTCTAGGATGACAAATCAGTACGCTTACAACACGAAAATAGAAATGTAACATTCGACTGGACGAATTAATTTTTGATGGATTTACGGTATGATTTTCTTTCAGGAGGTATTCATTGCTCTCCCCCCCCCATCCACAGTGAGGTCCAAAGAGAGAAATATAGGCAAGCACCCTCTACCATGTGGAAGCCCCTTAACAGTATCTCCCAAAGAAAGATCAAGACACTTTGTGAATTTTCCCCAGATAATGCCTCATATTCCGAATGACTGATCAGAGAACTCCCGTATTGTTCAATAAAATGAGAGGAAGGCGAGTGACGTGGGAGCTAAACAATGGCATTTCTGAATCAGTTTGCTTGATTGACATTTGGGAGCTTCATGACCGCAGGGGGATAGCACTCATTACGGTGAATACACCAAAACACCAACCGAGATTAGAACTCTAGATCCTGTTTTAATCCCATTTCAGCCTAAATTAGAGTGGGAAAATATAAGGTCCAAGAGAAGAGAATTACCCCAGCATATACTGATCTAAGTTTTAGTTGGAGTAAAAAGGAAATTAAAGTGAGAAACAGAAGCACTTTTCAACAATTTCAGGACTAGTGCTGGCAAGGAAGCAGGAGGATAAGGCAGGGCAGGTACTCAGGACATATATGTGGTATAAAATACTTCATACTTAGTTGGGGTGACACGTGTTTTGGGGTAAGGTTTTGGAAAGCTTTGAAACTCTGTATATATGAGGAAAATATCATAGCCATTCCACTGGTTAAAAAGCAGGGCCACTGGCAAATTCATGGTGAGAAATAACCAGATATTTTACAGCTAGAGTCTAAATAGCCATTGTTATTTGGAAGCCCTTAATACTTTGGAGAGGATTTTTATATTAGTGCCAGAAGTTGTGTTAACACTAAATTTAGCCCAGGAAATTGCACTAGCTGTTTCTCAGTTCATGTTGGAAAGGGGGAAGTGTTTTGCAGTCTCTTTTAATAACAGAAAAGTGTGAGCTAATGCAGGCTGTGGGTTTGATCAGAAGATTCTGCTGTGTGGCAACCATTCTGTACAAAAAGTTTGATTCTTCGGTGGAATTCATCTTCAAATCTTAGAAACTTAAGAAACGGAAAGTCTTAGGAACCTTGTATTGTTAAGTTGAACTGATCAACTGCAGTAGGAGGGACAAAGCAATAGGAAAAGAGTTAGATTCCTGTGTCTTAGCAGGTAAATTACAGCAAAGGAAAACGTAGTAGAATATGAAAATAAAGCAAATTTATTACAAATAATGGAACAGAAAGGGCTGCTACATGAGATAGCTTCACAGTCATTTTGAGGGGTGGGTTTTAATGAGAAGCCTCTGTTGCGTGGGAACTGGGAATCGTAAGAATTCGTTTTGCATCAAGAAGGGACTAAAATTAATTATTAGAAGCTCAGTAATCACCAAATAAACTCTGAGCTTTGAGGTTAAAAACAGACGACTATCTTCATGTTCAATTATACAGTATCAATTACTAATACAACCGATGTTTCAGTGTCTCAGCGCCACCAGATACCATCTTCTATGGCGATACCTTGGTATTAATTAATGACTTCTTTATTCTCATTATTCACAAGGAAAAATAGGGGTCGTGTCACATTAAAATTAAGATTATCTTAGTTTATCTGGGCTCTTAAACAAAGATCATTCAAACTAATTATATTTTGAATTAAGAGAGGTAGGCAATTTATCGTTTAACTTTTTTTTTTTTTTGTTCAAAGACAGGAAAATAAAGATCAGAAATCAGCAGAGTTTCATTTTAAAGACAGAAAGAAGCAAACATGTCCTGACTTTTGCAGTATTTCCCTTGCTAAAGGGGGAATGAGGGAACTGTAAAAGACGTGACTTTGCAAAGTCAAGTCCTTTTTAAAAGACTTGGATCGAAATTCTTGCTATGCAACAAGGATTCAAGTTTGATTAATTTTCTGCAAGCGACGTGACAGCGGTGTTTTAAAAGATTAATTAAAATTGAAGTGATACGGAGCAGGAATTCAACCTGCAGAGGCGTCCCTGGCGCCTTGGGGGGCAGAGGGGGGGTGCTTTACAAGCGAGTCCCAAGCCCGAACTACCGGCTTTCCCGAGCCTGGGACGCAATTCCGCGTCTCCTAGAGAAGAACGCGGAATTTGGCAGGGCGCCCGTCTGGCCGCCTGGCATCCCGAGCTGGCCGCCAGCTCTCGGGGGTGGGGACGGGGTGTGTCCCCCGGAACCCGCTGTGGAGAGAACTGCTAGCGCGCCTTTAGACTAGCCAGTGAGGACCCAGGTCATGCCGAGAGGCGGGAGGAGGCTCCAAGAAGCCTGGAGCTGACAGCCACAGGCCGTGCCGCTACTCTGGCAGCAGCACCTACTTGGTGACACCCTGCTGATACGGAGCCCTCCCCGCCCCCCACGCCCCGACCAGGCGGAGCACAAACGTGCCTGAGTGCAGGGAGTTTGGTGGTTGGCACTCTGAGAGTTCATACACAAGGCCGAAGCTGGAGGGGAGGGCTTGGGCCACGCTACGGCTGCTGGGCCCAGATTCTAGGCCTGGATGCTGCCTGGTCACCTCGGACCCTGGACCCGTAGTAGCTCTTCACTGTGCAGTTGCCCTCCCATCCCCAGCAGTTTCCCGCTCCAGCTCCCCTCCCCCACATTCTGCCCTCCCACCCCGCTTTAATACGAGACTCCTTCATCCGAGTAAGAAATTAAGCCGAACACAATTGTAACTGTACTCAGGAACACACAATCGCCCAAGCCCTTGGGGTCACGCGCGGCAGAGGGGCGACGCGGGTGGCGCCGTGGAGGGTTGTGGGGGGGGAGGAGGTGGAGAGAACCAGCGTTTGCAATCAGACTCTCCTGGGCGCGAAATACACTGTCCCATTCTCCCCACTGGGGAATCTTGAGTCCTCACGACCAGAGGCTACGCCGCGCGTCTCTGCCCGGACCGTGCGCCCGAGCTCCGAGGATGTTCTCTGAGACTTGCGGCGGGCACTGTGGGTTCAGGCCCAACAGGGTCCCAGGGGCGTTTCAACGCCGAGAAGTAGACATGGTTTCTCCAGCCCCCCGGCTTCAGTCTTTACCCTTCCTCTTCCTGTAGACCCGGGAGGGGACGACGTGGAAAGAGAGGCGGGAAAGCCAGTCCGGAGCTGCCCAAGTCAAGGAACGATGGGCGCAGGGGACACTAGGGCGAGGGCTGCAGGTCGGAAGCCAGGCCATCATCCCTTCCCTCGGCGTGCAGCCGGGGCACCTCCTCCCCGGGGGGAGGGGGAACCCACCCAGTCGCTCCCAGCATGGAGAACAAAGGGTCTGGGAAGCACGGTCGGGGTCGGAGAACAGAGGTGGAAGGACGCAGGAAGACAGGCGGTGGGTGGGGGCAGGGGAGGGCGCCTGCTTGCATTTCCTCTCTGGGCGGAATGATGGAAAGCTCCACGCTGCAAGCGCCTCACTGAGGCTGCTTCTCAATCCAGAAGGGCTGAGGTTCCTCCTTACCTAACAGCCGCACTTGCGCCCTTCCTCCCCTAGCGTCTCCACCCCCTCTGGGGAAGAAGGCCAGGAAGCTGCGGAGCCCGCTGTGGCGTGGTGCGGGAGGAACCGCGAGGCAGCAGCGCTCCCTGCAGGTGTCTGGCGTCACCGCAGCCGGGCGCTTCCCCGACTCTTAAGGTGGAACCCCTTCTGATTCTCCACCACGCTAGCAGTTGTGAATGGGAGCGGGTAGTCCCCGCCCCACCCTCTTGCGCAAGTCCCCTCAAGCGAAGCTGGCCTGATGATCCAGAAACCCAGAGTCTCTCTCTGATGCTCTGGACCCTTGGCGCCACCACGAGCAGGACCTCTTCTCTGGATGCCCTACTATGGGGATCTCGACCAGTCACACAGATAGTTCCCTGCAGTGTAAGAGGATGCCTAAATCACGTGCCAGGGCTGTAAGACCAGAAGGGCGTTTCTGTAACTGGAAAGCAAACTTTTATTTGTGTTTATTAAACGTAAAGCAAAGGGTTGCCGTGAGCATGGGATGAGATTGGCCAATCCCGGTATCTTCTCACTCGCAGCCAACTCCTGGACAGGTGCAGGAACCACGTCTTGAGCACCTACGTCGCTTCAGCTTCAGCGAATTCTGCTCGGAGTTATTCTTTACTTTCCCCGCCCCAGCCCTCCCTCCCTTCCCCCTTTGCACCGACTGGTTGGAACTTCAGATTCTTCGTGTTAAACCTATGAATAAGCAAGTAGGGTTCCGCGTGGTCTCAGTCAATTCCTTCTAGACTCTTTCTGTCTGCTCCGGCAGCTACAGACGGTCACTGGACTCCAGCACATCCAGGACTCGGGAGCTGCGGAGGACAGCGCCGACGTCAGCGTGCAAGAGCTAGAAGGCCCGCTGTTGGCTTTGGGTGTACGGACCGTCCACACCGTGGGAACTCTCCTCCCCCTGGGCACTGGGCCTGGGCTCCGCCCCGCGGGGTGGGAGGCCGACAGTCTCCGGGGTGGGTGCTGGCGCCGAGTCCACGAGCTAGGCAGCTGCGGGCGAAGCTCGCCAGGGCAGGTGCCGCGGGGTCAGACCCGCCCCGGGGGTTGCAAACCGCAAGCGAAAGTCGAGAAGGGTAGGGAGCTTGCCCACTAATCCGTTTTACACTGTGAAAACCGCAGGCCTGTCGCCTAAGAGGCCGCTTTTTAATTTGGAAGCACATGGAGTGGGGAAAAATTAACACGCGAGCGCACTTCCTTTCCTCTTTTCTTTACCGTGTGTTTCCCCCTCCCTACCCCCCACTTTTCAACAAAAAAACTGTCTTTCTGGTGAAGAGGGAGATTGCTCAGCGTTTTGGATTGCAGGGGAGACCTGGGCATGTAGGGAGCGCGGCGGGGATCCAGGCACAGGCTGCATTCCTGACTGCCGGGGTCTTCTTTGGCTTCTTACCCGCGTGAGTCACCGAAGGCCACGTGCTTCTGGCAAAGCCCTATCCAGTTGTTTTTTTTCTCTGTGACCGGAGGGTAGTGAGCAGCATTTGGGTCTTGCCATTGCTTGAGAAAGAGCCTGTTCTGTCGTTGGGTCTACCGGAAGGGTAGGGGATTGGTTTGGCTCGACCGTGCAGGGGCTCTGAGTATTTACACACAAGTGGACCAGAAGAAACACTCAGAGACGCAGTCTCATAGCTTTCCATGGGAAAAACCACCAAAGTTGCTAGGTGCAGTCACACAGCAAAGCTTAGTTTACCGTGTGCGTGCGGATCTGCTCAGGTCCCTGGAGGAACAGCCAGAGAAAGAAGGGGAGCAGCGAGGGGTCGAGTGGGGGAAACACTGAGGGGGTCAAGTGAGCAAGTCCCAGGAAGGGGGGTTCCTTTCTTCCCAAGTTCTTCTTGTAGGAGTCCTATTTAGGAACTCTTTCCCACAACCCAAATATGTGCTCGTGTCGATAGAAAGGGGAGGAAGACAAAAGAAAGCTGGAGAATGACCTTTATTTAAAAAGTAAAACTAAGATAAATTACTTGGCAAAATTGTGTGTGTGTGTGTGTGTGTGTGTGAGAGAGAGAGAGAGAGAGAGAGAGAGAGAGAGAGAGAGAGAGAGAGAGAGAGGGGGGGGGGGGGGGGAGGATAGATGGAGGAGGCTTTTTACTTCTTTTTGTTCTTTGAAACCTAGAACCAAAAATCCAAAATGTTAGGAGTCTTGTAAAATGAATGTTTGTACTCATTCATTCATTTTGAACGCGTTTGCTAGATTCAATGAAATCTTGAGAAGGTTCTTTCTCAGTCCCTATGAAAAGCTCAACTAACTTTTATGTAATGCAAAATTTGGATCAAAATTTCACTAGCAGAAAATGTGTATAGTACTTTTTGGTATGGGGGTCTGTTTCTGGGACAAGAGAGAATAAATTTAAATGAGATAACTTAAGTATTTGTGACCACCCCCTACACACACACACACACACACACACACACACACACACACTGGTGTGCTTGCTTTCTCACATGGGAGCACACACAGCCAGTACAAATTCATAGACAGATTCGTAGATTTGTCAGTCTAGGCCTGTGTTTCAGTTTTCACTGAAAAAAAATGTGCACACTTTATTAAAGATCATCTATTAACAAATAAAATGACCTTCTTAGCTCTGAATTTATGTCTTTGTAACCAAAAGGGAAATAATATTGAACTGTTCAAAGCCATGTTTTTGTATGAGAATATCAAAAGATACTGAGAGGTATGCCACAGTCCTTCCAAATGTGTGGAAGGATGGCTTCCCATTTGTAGTCAGACTTCGGTAAAAATCACATCATGGTAATTGGAAATGAATAACCAGTGTGTGCATCCCATAAAGACAGACTTGTTCACTTTGCTATATACCACCACCAACTTAAAACTATCTGGTCTAAATTACTTAAGTAATGCTTACAGGAAAAAAAAAGGGGGGGTTGGAAAATTAGGACCTGTGTAGTTTTGTGTTTTGGGCCTTTTATGAAATTTTAATTAAATTTAATTTTTGCTTAGGGGATGGTGGTGATGGTCACAACTCAAGAATCTCTTAAGTGGTCTTTTAAAACAATGTGTGAGTATTTATAAAAATTATATCTCCAAGTGATGTTTAAGTGAAATTGGATCAATACAGATACAACTATTAAGTGTTTTCTCTCCAGTGGTATTTTTCCCCCTTTCTTTCTCACAAGTATGAGACATATAAGAACCGCAGCTCTTGCACTTTAATTCATTCCATAATAGGAAAACTGAAGCTGGCTTTCTCAGGGCACCTTAGTGCCAGAAGGGCTGATGCCAAAATCATGTGATAAGCGTCACTTTCCCTATCTCATCATTGTGTACATGATATTCTATCACAGGAAATATGCAAGAATATTATATTTGCCTCAGACGCTTGAAAATACAATACACTATAAAGTACTGAAAATGTGATTCCAGCTTGACAATATCTTAGAAGTGGCCCATGTATCTCTTTTTGAAATGACTTTAATAATGACTGACTTTAATAATGTCAGGGAGGAAGGATTTCAATGGCAGGCAAGCTGTGATGAATGAACGGGGGAAACAATGAGGCTATTGACAAAACATGCTAACTTTTAGAATTCTATCTAAATTATTACTTTTCTTTCCGGTGCAGAGGGAGACATGCAAGTGTATCAATGTTCATCAAAGTCAGGGTAATAAAAATGTGAGTGACAGTCAATGACCTGTGACTGTAATATGGTTGTTAGTGTACGTGAGCGAAGGCACTGGTGCATTTGTTCTTGTTTAGGAAAGATCAGCGGTCCACAGTTGAGGTGGGGAAGTTTGTAGAAAATGGAGGCTATGAAGAAGACACGGGAAAGAAAGCTTAAAAAAAAAAAAAAAGAGAGAGAGAGAGAGAGAGAGAGAGAGAATAGAGCAAATTCCATGATTAAAAAAGATTTGTTTTCTGTTTTAGATTTGACTCTCGTCAATTGTTCCTGCTAGCTATTTAGATGAAATAAATGGAATATCACTTAATAGGTGGAGGCGCTGATACAATTTCCTCTCCAAAGATCTGATTCCTGGTATCCGAAGGCAACGAATTCAAGTTAGTATTGAACTTGAATTTGTTCTGCCGGAGTGAAAATTGGTTCCATTAGGCGTCAGTCACAGAACTCTTAGAGACCTGGTTGGCGCTGTGGCTACAGTCTCTCCACCTAGCTGCACCAATAAAGTCTTAAGTAATGCTGGGTGTGCTCTGGGAAACCATCCAGGGTGGCTGGGTTGTTTTTAAATTAAAGTTCCCTAATTTTATAGTCCTCATAAATCTGGACCAGGTTTAATTAAGGTCATCTGGGTGGGCAAAGCCATAAGGAGTGACCACGTAGAGGACACAGGATATTTGGAAAAACTTAAAATATGAAATACTCTGTTGTGTATGCTGTCTTTCACAGGGACTCTTTCCTTAGCATTTTTTTTTTTCCCTTTCCCACTTACCCATATTTTTACATCCTTCTCCTTGCAGATTTATAGTTCTCTTAGGAAACCACTGGGAGAAGTAGTATATCAGACAGATATACCCTATCCAAAAGTTTAAAAGTTAATGTCTGGCTGGATAAATAAAAAATCAAAACAATAGCTGCAAGAAAGAGGAAAAAAGAAATCAGTTTTATCTTACGTGAATAAGTGTGCTCAATATGTTAAGAGGAATGAAAAAAAAAGTCATCTGAAAGCTCATGACTTAGAGGATAGAGATGTGGCTCAGTGGGTAGAGAGCACTTGCCTGGCACACAGGGACTCTGGGGTCTGTCCCAGCACTATGCAAGAGAGCACGGCAGTGTGTGTGTCACCTCACAGAGGTATGGGCAGGAAGATCAGAAGTTCAAGCTCGCAGTGAATCTGAAGCCAGCCTAGGATACACAGAAGGAGAAAATGCTCACACTTTACCTGTAGATTTATGAACTGAGCGTATTTTTCATAAATAAAACATACTGATTAAGATCTGTGGCGTAGCTGGGCCTGGTGGCACATGCCTTTAATCCCAGCACTTGGGAGGCAGAGGCAGCTGGATCGCTGTGAGTTCGAGGTCAGCCTGGTCTACAAAGTGAGTCCAGGACAGACAAGGCTAACACAGAGAGACCCTGTCTCCAAAAACAAAAACAAAAACAAAAACAAACAAACAAGAAAAGATCTGTGGCATATCCCCAGTACAAAAGTAAATATAATGAGAATTTCAAAATTATTCATGAGAAATGATATTCAACTCAGTAGAAAAGTAGCATAATTTTAAAAATTCTCTTTAATTTATCACTCAAGTTTATTTTCAATTATTATTTTTAAGTCAGTTTCTCCATTTATGCATTTTCCTTATTTCCCTATGAACAAATACTACTAAGTTAACAGTGTCAAACACAAATCATAAAAATCTCATAGGTTGGCTGGAGAGGTGACTCAGTAGTTAAGATCACATTTTGCTTTTGTAGAAGACCCAGATTCAATTTCCAGCACCCACATGGCAGCTCACAGACATTTGTAACCCCAGTTCCAGGAGATCCCATGCCATTTTTTTGACCTCCTTAAGTACTAAGCATGCAGGTGATATACATACAGACACAGACCCCAAAACTGAATAAAACAAATAAATCTTTTTAAAAAAAATTATTGCTGGGCGGTGGTGGCGCATGCCTTTAATCCCAGCACTTGAGAGACAGAGGCAGGTGGATCCCTGTGCGTTTGAGGCCAGCCTGGTCCAGGACAGCCAAGGCTATACAGAGAAACCTTATCTCGAAAAACAAAACAAAACAAAACAAAAAAAAAAATTTTTTTTTTTAAATTTGCATTGGTGTTTTGCTTGCATGTATGTCTGTGCGAGCATGTCAGATCCTTTGGAACTGGAGTTACAGATAGTTCTGAACTGCCATGCAGGTTCTGGGAATTGAACTTAGGACCTCTGGAAGAGCAAACAGTGCTCTTAACCCCTGAGCCATCTCTCCAGCCCCCATAAATCTTGTTGTAAGAATATCTCATAGGTATTATTTGGCAGTAGATAGAATTCAAATTTAGAAGTATTTAAAGAGCTTACTTGGTGTATATGTGTGCCCAGTATCAGATCCAGGGCATTATGTGTGTCAGGTAAGTGCTCTGCCAATTGAGCTACATACCAGGTTGTTGCTGCTGGTGTTGTTGTTGTTGTTGTTCTTCTTCTTGATTTTAGTGTGTGTGTGTGTGTGTGTGTGTGTTACATCTGCATGCCAGAAGAGGGCTTCAAATCCTAATGTAGATGGTTGTGAGCCACCATGTGGTTGCTGGCAACTGAACTCAGGACCTCTGGAAGCAGACAGTGCTCTTAACTGCTGAGCAGTCTCTCCAGCCCCCACATCCCTGGCTTCTAAATTAGATTTTTACCTTCTTTTCTCTACACTAGCAGATACCAGTGTTTTCAGTAAGTGGAAAAATTAATGCCACCTTCAACAAGTTTGTAATTCAGAACTCAAATTGAGCCTATTTTGTGATAAACGGTTGAAAGTAGGTGAAAGAAGAAGTTGGCATTTCTTTTGCTGACTAAGCTGTGATAACTGAGACACATTCCTCAGAATACATGGAAGTCTTTTTTTTTTTTTTTTTCTATTTTTATTTTTATTTGTGTGTGTGGGTGTCTGTGTCTGTGTGTGCCTGAGTGTATATCTGTGCACCGTGTGTGTGCAGTGAGCCTGCGGGCCAGGGAAGGGTTTTGGATTCCCTGGCACAGGAGTTGCAGATGACTGTGAACCACCATGTGGGTGCTAAGAATTGGACTCAGGTTCTCGGGAAAGCCATTTCTCCAGCTCCAAGTCTTGTTTTTTTCTATCGTTGCTGTTTATACAAAATAGATAGTGGCTTCAGAAAGAAAAATCATTAAGTAACAACAGTGACAACAGCTTTTTTAAAAAGGCAATGTCCAGCAGAGGCTATCAGCCATACAAGTGGTATACAGACATACATGCAGACAAAACACTCATGCATATAAAATAAAAATAGAGGAGAAAAAAAAAAAAACTTAAAGTTAAGGCCTACTCTTTAAAAGTAGCTCTATAGAGTGTACCAGAAGTTGCCCATCAGGGTCCATCTCTTCTCATTTCCCCCCTAGATCTATTGAAAACAGGTTGCTTTGTTCTGTAGGAGTCTTGTTCTTCCCAAGAGGGAGTGGGGAAAATGCTACCAGCACTTGCAGGAGCATTGACTTTGACACCACATCTCAGGGGACTTCGGTGGTAATTGGCCAATGTAAGTAGGAAAGTTAGGTAACTGCGGGACTACGGTATCGAACAGAGACTGCTATGGCTAACTAGAGAAGGAAAGAGAGAAGCTACATTAAAAAGAATTAGGAAGTGAAAGGTGTGTGTGTGTGTGTGTGTGTGTGTGTGTGTGTTGTACTACTTGCATGCAGATTTTGTAGGTCCTTGCACTGGACTTTGAAGCTAGGTTCTTTTTTTTTTTTTTTTTGGTTTTTGAGACAGGGTTTCTCTGTGTATCCCTGGCTGTCCTGGACTCACTCTGTAGACCAGGCTGGCCTCGAACCACAGAGAGCCACCTGCCTCTGCCTCTCAAGTGCTGGGATTAAAGGCATGCGCCACCACGCCCGTCGAAGCTAGGTTCTTATGTATGCTAGGCAACCCATTTATTGCTGAGCTATAGCCCTAGCCCTTACTTACTTTGTTGCAGAGGCTCAGTTAATTGCCTAGGGTTATGCAACCCAGGCTGGTCTTGAGCTTACAATCCTTTTTGATGACTGTCTAAAACACCAGGGTCATCTCTCTCTGCCTCTCTGTCTATCTGTCTGTCTGTCTGTCTCTCTCTGTAATAATCTTGTAATTTTCAAATAGCTTCATTTGAGTATTGTTTCTCCTCATGTTTTAGAAAACTAGAACTAGTACTATTTGCTTGAGACTTCCACTCAGGGCATGCCAGGTAAGTGCTCTAGCACTGAGCAATAGTCTCAGTTTATCAGTCCCTGTTGCTTTTAGAGAAATTCTGTCTCAGAAAAAAAAAGGGGTGGGAGGTGGATTACACAATTGCTTATTATCCCAGCGTTCAGGAGGACATAGGAGCAGAAGGAGCAGGAGTTCAAGCTTAGTCTCTCTGCTAGTGCCGTCATCTTGTGTTTGTTATTAGAGGTCCCCTCAAAAAGCAGAACAGCAACAAAACAAAAGCCAATCAAGCCAGGCATAGTGGCGCACACCTTTGATCCCACTGCTCAGGAGGCAGAGGCAGGCAGATCACTGTTAGTTCAAGGCCAGCCCTGTATACAAAGTGGGTCTAGGACAGCCAAGGCTACACAGAGAAACCCTGCTGTGGGGAAAAAAGAAAAAAAAAAAGAATTATAGTATTAACTAACCTCATATTAGTCTAGTTTGCTCTTTCTGTAAAGGAAAAATTATATTACATAAAAAATTATCATTTTCAGGATTATTATTATGATTGTTGTTATTATTATTTATGTATACCCATATGTACACCATGGTATGCATGTAGAGGTCAGAGGACAAATTTCTGGAGTCACTTCTTTCTTTCCACTGTGTGGGTCTGGGGAATTGGCCTCAGGTAGTCATGCTTGGCAGGAATGGATTTCACTAACTGAGCCATCTTACAGACCCAGTTTGGTTCCCCTTCATTTTAAAAAAATGTATTTATTGGGTATTCATTCACCAGGATACATGCATGTAGGTCAGAGGTCAACTTTGCCAAGACTGTTCTCTCCTTCCAATTTGATATGGGTTACAGGGGTTGAGTTCTCCTCAAAAGGCTTTCACAGTACACACCTTACTAGAGGTGCCATCTTACTGGACCCTGGGGCTGGCTCTTCTAGTTTTTTAAAAATATATTTTATTTTATGTGTATGTGTGTGTATCACATGCATATGTAAGTCTGAGGAAGTCAGAAGAAGGTGTCAGATCCCATGGAATTGGAGTGACAGATGGCTGTGAGCTGCCATGTGGGTGCTGGAAACCAAACCCAGTTTCTTCTGCAAGAGGAGCAAGTGCTTTTAACTGTGGAGCCATCGCTCCAGCCCTCTGGCTCTCTTATAATTTCTAGCTTGAGAACAATTTTATTAGCATTTGAGAGAAAAGGCTGGGAGGTAGTGGCGCACGCCTTTAGTCCCAGCACATGGGAATCAGAGGCAGGTGGCTCTCTGTGAGTTCAAGGTCATCTGGGTCTACAGAGTGAGTTCCAGGACAGCCAAGGCTACACAGAGAAACCCTGTTTCAAAAACAAAACAAAACAGAGTTTGAGAGGAAACAAACAAACAAAACAAAACAAAACAAAAACCCCCAGCAGTACAGGCAAGCTGAAAATCCTGGCAGCTGTTAAGAGGGGGGATGATGGAGAAAAAGTCATGACTACTAAGTTAGCCACGGAGGTCAGAGAAAGTGAGAAAGCCCAGCGTGTAAGGGAAAATATGTTTAAGAGTGCCATGCCTCAGATGGGAGTTCAGAAGGCATTAGATCCCAAGCCTTTGTGTTCTGGGGCAAAAGGCTACATTAGGGTCACTGGAACAGAGAAGGTTCATTGCTTGGCAGTGGGGACACACGCCTTTAATCCTAGAACCCAGGAGGCAGACAGGCAGGCAGATCTCTGTGAGCTCCAGGCCATCCTGGTCTACATAGAGAATTTCAGCACAGCTAAGGCTACATAGAGAGGATACCTTATCCCCAAACAACAAACAAACAAATGGAAAAGTACTCCCAAGAATGGAAGTAGGCTGCAGGTCTGAGAAAAGACTCCCTCTAAACCCCTCAGTTTATTTGCTCTAAAGTTAAAGGAACCTGTGCACTGAAAGATGTATGCTGTCTGCTGTTACCCACCAAACACAGTGAATGCTGCTTTCTCATAAAGAGAAGGGAAGAAAAGATGAGGGAGGACCAGAAAAGGAGAGGAAAAACAAGAAAAGGAAGAAGCTAGGTGTGGTGCCTCATACCCACTTCAGTGCTCCAGAGACGAAAAAGGAAGATAGTACCCTCCTGAACTATTCTCTCTCTCTCTCTCCCTCCCTCCCTCCCTCTCTCCCTCCCTCTCTCCCTCCCTCTCTTTCTCTCTCTCTCTCTCTCCCTCTCTCCTCTCTCTGTCTCTGTCTCTCTGTCTCTGCCTCTTACACACACACACATACACACACACACACACCCCAAACAAGCTCCCCTTTAAAAAAAAATAAAGCCCAAACTCAAATCAAACCAAAATAAAAATGCAGAGGAATAGAAGCCAAGTACACACTGGCTCATAGCAGCTCTGAAAAGCCAACTTGGGGCGTATTAACAGACTTGCCCTTGTTGGGTGTTTATTTCTGCATGATGGTTGGTAAGAGCTTTTGGGGAGTGACTCCTTATTCCATTACTCTTTGAGGCTCTTAGCTCTTAGTCATCCTCCTCTTCTTTAAACACAGCTTGTGGTTGTAGCTGAGCGTATTCTTCAGCTTGCTTTCCACAAGGGAATCTAAAGGGGGCCTAGAGGTCTATGTGAACAATCTCAATCTTTTTTATCCTCAGCTGCTACAAAATGGGCAGAAGGGCACTAGACCAACGTCACACTGCTGGGCCTCAGGCCTGGGGCAAGTGGCTGAGGTGCCTTTTTAACCAAAGTGGATCTGGTTCTCCCAGCATCCCTCAGTCCCTACCTGTACAGGGGTGTGGGATGTGGCTAACATAGCTACTCCCCACCCTGAACTTTCCATCCTTCGGGGGGGAGGGCAGCTTCCCCTCTCCCAGAGGATCTTGACTATATAACCCAGACATTTTGGTTTCCACGCTCTCTGCTCTCTCTCTCTCTCTCTCTCTCTCTCTCTCTCTCTCTCTCTCTCTC
>OU015749.1:19958961-19972151 GCA_907169655.1 Acomys percivali | reverse complement strand
TCTCTCTCTCTCTCTCTCTCTCTCTCTCTCTCTCTCTCTCTCTCTCTGTCTGTCTGTCTCTTTTCATCTCTCTCTGTTCATGCACTTTCTCTCTCTTCTGCTTTTCTGTTTCCCCCTGCATGGCAACTTCCACAGCCCTCTTCCTTGGGACTGGGAAATCCACCGAGAACTGCTCCCAATAAACCTGTGTTTACACAATTTTAATTCGTCTTGAGTTGGCTCATTTCACCAGTGAAGAATGCTTATGGCACACTGGCACACTCATAATTTCCTTTTCTTTCTTTCTTCCTTCCTTCCTTCCTTTCTTTCTTTCTTTCTTTCTTTCTTTCTTTCTTTCTTTCTTTCTTTCTTTTTTTTAAGATGGAAGCAAAGGTATTTATGTGCATATGTCTGTGCAAAGGTTTGACATGTGTATGGGTGCCCGTGAAGGCCAGAAGTGGTGTCGGATCCTCTGGAGCTGGACACCAGGATATAGGAGTTTGTGAGCTGACATGGGTGCTGGGAGTTGAATTCTGGTCTTCAGGGAGAACAGCAAATGTTCTTACAGCTGAGCCATCTTTCCTGCCCCACACCCATGATTCTTTTTGAGCCTGACTCATTTTTAGATTTACTCACAGTCACGTGGGGTTCGGTCCTTTAGATTCCTACAAGTCCTTTTATTTAACTGAGAGTTTGCTAGGTCCTGGATTCAAACATTTCCAGAGTCTTTGCCGAAAGGTATTAGAACCTAACTTATTTTGTTTATTTGTTTGTTTGTTTGTTTCGTTTTCGAGACAGAGTTTCTCTGTGTAGCCTTGGCTGTCCTGGACTGAAGGGATTACAGGCCTACACCACCACTCCTGACCTTTTATTAATTTATTGATTTTTTTTTTTGTGAGTTTCACATCCTGCACCCTAGTCCTGCTAATCTCCCTGTCCCCTCATATCTGCCCTTCACCCTTGGGACCCCCCCCCCCAATAAAACACACTCACACGCACACACACACAAAACAAAAACAAACAAACAAAAACCCAAAGCACAGAAAACATCTCATCATGGGAGCTGTATGTAGTATGTCACAGTGTATCTCACAGTATATCCCTCTGACCTCACATCTTCACTTGCAAATGTTCATTGCAATGAGTCATTGGTCTGGTTCGAGATTTCTGGCTTCTGTGACATCAATATTGGATCCTCACCTGGCCTACTCTCGGACATGCTGCTGTTGCCCTGTGTCGTGGAGATCCTACAGCTTTGCATCAGCAGGACTGGCCCCTTCACGCATCTTAACAATTCACGGATGATACAGATTTTGGAGGTGGGCCAATTCAGAGCTCCTGGATCTGGGCCTCGGTGGTAGCTGAGCTGATTAGCTCGCCAGCTCTCCCTTACTCTCACCATCAGGGCTAGTTCTCCCACACTGTTTTGGCAAGGCCACCCAGTGTGGCCATAGGCAAGAGAAATGGTCAGGTTTCCTCCTCTCATACCCTCATGCACAAGTCCAGAGGCAGCCCCACTGTGCTGCCCTATCAAGGCCCAAGTGCTGCAGGATTGGGGCTGGCTCACCCACGCCTTCCCATCGTATTTTGAGGTGCAGGGCCTGCTCTCCAGAATACTACAGCCAGTGAGGGCCAGGGCTAACTCTCCTGTTCTCATGGCCCCAGGGTTAGCTCTCCTGACTATTACAGGTGTCAAGAGGTGGGAAGGGGGAGGGCATCTGCCCTGAACCCATGCCACTTCACGGCAGCCAGACGAATGGCAAGGCCTGCTCTCCCATGCTATCGCCCTTGGGGCTGGCTTACCTGTGCCCTCTCCACCAAAGACAATTCTAATGTGCTGCCCAGGAGGTGCAGGGACCACTCTCCCACATGCTGCTATGGGTGAAGGACAGGGAGAGATCACCAGCTCTCAGATTTCAGGGCCAGTTCTCCCAATTGTCACAGATGATGGAGGCTAGGGTGTGTCACCCCTGCACCCACATCACCTCATGCTAAATGAATGGCAGGGCCAGCACTCTGGCTTACCAAGGCCCTCTGACCAGCTAGCCCTACTGTGCTGCCCAGGCAAGGTGCAGGGCCCATAAGATCTAACTCTTGATTTGGTTTTTTTTTCTCTGAGGCCACTTTTTCTCTCCGATAACCATCTGCCATTGGTGTCAGCAGACGTGTGTGTGTCAGAGGTTAGTGTGCTGTCATAAGCAAATCCTGGATTTGGTTTCTTATATTCTTTTTGTAATTTGACAAATAAAAATTATATACAGTTGCTGGGCGCTGTGGCACATGCCTGTAATCCCAGCACTCAGATAGCAGAGATGGATCTCTGTGAGTTCGAGGCCAGCCTGGTCTATAAAGTGAGTCCAGGAAAGCCAAGGCTACACAGAGAAAACCTGTCTTGAAAAACAAACAAACAAACAAACAAAAATTATATACAGTTGTCACGTGTTATTCCTGAAGGGATTGGTTCCAGGACCCAAGCCAGATATCAAGTATCAGCAGATGTTCAAGCCTTTCATTTTCATGTACAATGACATATTTGCATATAACTTATACATATCCTTTCATGTATGTACTTTAAGTCATCTTTAGATTACATGTCATATCTAATGTAACAGAAATTTATTGTAAGTAGATTTTTTTTTTTGGCTTTTTTGTTTTTGTTTTGTTTTTTCCCCCTTTTTGACAGGGTTTCTCTGTGTAGTCTTGGGTGTTCTGGACCAGGCTGCCCTCGAACTCAGAGCGATCTGCCTACCTCTGCCTCCCAAGTGCTAGGATTAAAATTGCCCGGCCATAGTAGGTTTTTTAAGAAAATGTATTGTTTAGGAAATAATAGCAAGAAAATAGACTATACATATATAGTATCGAGCAATTTTTTCTTAAAAAATATTTTATTATGTGTATGCCCATGTGTCTGCATGAGTTTATGTGCACCACAAACATGCAGGTGTCCAGGAAAACCGGAATTGAGTGTCAGATCCTCTGTAACTGGGGAGTTACAGGTGGTTTTGAGTTGCCCAATAAGGGTGTTGAGAACAAACAAGGTCTCACTGTGTAGCCCTGACTATCCTGGAACTAGATATGTAGGCCAGGGTAGCCTTGAACTCACAGAGATTCCCCTCCCTCTGCTAGGACTAAAGACCACACTGTGCTTTGCTGGTTTTTTATTTTTATTTTTTCTTGTTTAGAATTTCTTATCTAGTTGTCTGAAGCCAAGGAGTCAGAAACTATGCATAAGTAGAATAGACTCTGTGTGTGTGTGTATCTTTTTTTTTTTTTTTTGAGATAAGGTTTCTCTGTGTAACCTTGGCTGTCCTGGACTCACTTTGTAGACCAGGCTGGCCTTAAACTCACATCAATCCGCCTGCCTCTGACTCCCAAGTGCTGGGATTAAAGGCGTGTACCACCACTGCCCGGCTATAGACTGTATATATTTTTAAGGCTTTTTTCCAGAAAATTTTATTACGTACATTTGTATATTTGTGTGTGTGTGTGTGAGTGCCCACGTGCATGCATGCATATATGCTCGCTCACACATGAAGGCATACCATGGAGGACATATAGAGGTCAGAGAACAGTCTCGACAAACAACAACAACAACAAAACAAAACCAACCAAACAAAATAAGTAAAAATATATAGAACAAATCATTAGCAAAGGCCAGAAAGTGAAAGTCTTAATCTGAAAATGATGATTTGCATCCTACAACTCAGAAATAGATGGGGAAAATGTCACAGGCAGTAATATAGAAAATGTCTCCAAAGATAGCCAGGGCTACACAGAGAGTCCCTGTCTCAAAAACGAACAAACAGAAAATAGAAAGAAAAAGAATAAAGAAAAGAAAATGTCTTTCAGGCTTGCCTACAGGCCAGTCTTTTGGAGGTGGTTTTTCAACTGAGGGTCTCAGAAGCAGGTAGATCTCTGTGAGGCCAGCCTGATCTACTAAGAGAATCCAGAACAGCCAGGGCTCTGTGTAACAGAGAAATCCTGTCTCGGAAAATTCAAAACCAAAACCTAATAAGGCAATTTAGGTTGGCCCTGTATCAAAATAAAAATTAAAAATTTAAGCTAGTGCTTGCCTAGTATTCACAAGGCCCTAGGGTCACTGCCCAGTAGTAAGACACACACTGAAAGCATCCTTCAGCTAGTCCTGGGTGAAATGATAAAGAACTAGGAGAAAGACTGAAGAGGGAACCTTAGCAGAGTTTAGAGGAACCTGCTAACTAGGAGGAGTAAGTTCAAGGGATCTGTTGCAGGACACTGTAGCTTGCCTTAGCTCCGTTGTGGGTTCTTTTTCCAACCTTCATCACCATGCCCATCTTGCTTTCACTATTTTACTTGGAAAGCACTGCAGCTCAGTCCAAAAGTTCATCAGGTGTGTTTGCTATTTCCACATTACTGCCTGTGACATTTTCCCCACCTATTTCTGAGTTGTCAGTGCAAATCATCAGTTTCAGATTGACTTTCAGCAAGACTTTCACTTTCAGGCCTTTGGTAATGATTTGTTATATATATATGTGTGTGTGTGTGTGTGTGTGTGTGTGTGTGTGTGTGTGTGTGTCTGTATGTTTTTGCTTGTTTGGTTGTTGTTGTTGTTTGGTTGAGAAGGGGTCTCACTATGTCCCTCTGGCTGTCCTGGAACTCACTCTGTACACCAGGCTGGAACTCAGAGAGCCACCTGTTCTGCCTTCAAGTGCTGAAATTATGTTTCTTCTTCTTCTTCTTCTTCTTCTTCTTCTTCTTCTTCTTCTTCTTCTTCTTCTTCTTCTTCTTCTTCTTATTCTTATTCTTATTCTTATTCTTATTCTTATTCTTCTTTTTATTCTTCTTCTTCTTCTTCTTTTTCCTCTTCTTCCTCCTCCTCCTCTTCCTCCTCCTCCCCCTCCTCCTCCTCTTTCTTCACCTTTTACTAACGGGTCTTTACTGCTTTTCCAACTTCACTCCAATCCCCAAACCAACCTCACGTATTTTAGACTTTTTTCTCATTGAGCTTCATAACCAGAACCAGTGGGTCTGTAAGGAGAGCCGAGTCTTCAGCAGCGTTAGAAAAGTGAGAAACTGGAGATGTCAAACAAACGTAAGAACTGTGGAGAGAAGTGAAGGCCCCACCAGAGAGCTTCTAAGGAGCTACACTGTCCATCTAGTCTGTGTGACGCTCTGGAGTGGGGTGGTGCAGAGAAGACCTTGATGTTAGGCACCACTCAGAGCCTGCAGTGAGACCACTGAAAGGTCTTTTGGGATGATGCTCTGGCCTCTGTGGTGCTGCTCTGTGGCTCCTGGTGAAGACGCCTGTACCTGTTAACTGTAGGGCCTGATGGCTGGGAAGAGGCTCTGGATACGGAGCGAAAGAGAGCGTTCATCAGCTGGGGCCCTCAGGCACACCAGAGTGTCCTTTTTGTCAGACTGTAGTCCCCTAACAGCAATTGCTGCTGCTTCATGTCTACCTTTAAATTCCAGGGGATATAATTTTTGACCAATTCTGACATGAAACATAAAGGGAAAGGTGTTCTGGGACCTGTAGTTAACTGAGTTGGCATTAGCATAATTCAGCACCCAGCCCATTTACTTACTTGTCCAATGCCCCTAGGGAAATGAAATCACAGAAGAACAGAAACCATGCATCTATGTGTACGTGGGGAGAGGGAAAGAGGACAGTGGTTGATGTGACAGTTTTGCCAATTGGTACGACTTGGACCAGTGAGATGGCTTGGTGGGTAGCCAAATTTGATGTTATGAGTTCAACCCCTGGGATCCATATGGTGGAAGGGGAGAAGGGACCTCTGAAAGTTGTCTTCTGACCCCCACACATGTACCATGGTGCACATAATAAATAAATACACCAGGCATGGTGGCGCACGCCTTTAATCCCAGCACTTGGGAGGCAGAGGCAGGTGGATCACTGTGAGTTTGAGGCCAGCCTGGTCTACAGAGTGAGTTCAGGACAGCTAAGACTAAGAGCAACCCTGTCTCAAAAAACCAAAAACCAAAACCAAAAACCCTAAATAAATAAATGCATATATAAATAAAATAAAAAGTAAAGACAATTTATACAATTTGATTTTTCTGTTAGGAAATAGAATTCAGTTTTCCTATTCTACACCTTCAACATGGTTTCTTTCTTTTCTCCTTCTCCTTCTCCTTCTCCTCCTTCTCCTTCTCCTTCTCCTTCTCCTTCTCCTTCTCCTTCTCCTTCTCCTTCTCCTTCTCCTTCTCCTTCTCCTTCTCCTTCTCCTTCTTCTTCTTCTTCTTCTTCTTCTTCTTCTTCTTCTTCCTTCTTCTTTTTTTTTTCCGAGACAGGACTTCTCTGTATAGCTTTGGCTGTTCTGGACTTACTTTGTAGACCAGCCTGGCTTCGAACTCACAGAGATCCACCTGCCTCAGCTCCCAGAGTGCTGGGATTCTAGGCGTGTATCACCAAACCCAGCTATGATTTCACAGTTTCACCCACACCCAATACCCTGTGTCATGGATTCTTGCCACACCGTTGAGGTGGATCATGTCAAAGGTGTGCATGACTTCTCAGATACTAAATCCAATGCACCTTTTAAAAATTATTTTATCTGTGGAGGAAACATGAAAACTAACCACTTCTTTCCTTATATCCTTCCTCCTCTCCACGTGTGTGTGTGTGTGTGTGTGTGTGTGTGTGTGTGTGTGTGTTGTATTTTGTGTGGTATCTGCACATGTATATGGGGTACATGAACCCATGCATATGCATGCAGGGACCAGAAGAGGACATTGAGCATCCTCCTCTGTTGTCCTCTACCTTTTTCTTTTCTCCTCCTCCTCCTCCTCCTCCTCCTCCTCCTCCTTCTTTTTTAAAGATAAATTCTCTTACTAACCCTTTAGCTCAGTGTTGCAGCTGGCTGACTGTCCAGGGAGCTCTGTGATGTGTGTATCTCCATCCCCGGTGCTGGGGATACAACTGACACAGCTTTTACCTGGTTGCTGGAGGTTTGAACTCAGTTCCTCCTGCTTTCACAGCAACCCACTGTGAAAGCCACTACCCACTGGACCATCTACCAAACCTCTCGTATCTTTTTTCTGCAGTTCCCACGATGGAGTCTTCCTTCACTTCTTTTGTTCTGTCCATTCCTTAGGAACTAATGGTAGCCTTCTTGTTGTTGGGTTTTCTTTTTTTTTTTTCTCATTTGGTGGTGTACTGGAGCCAGCTCCCAGAAGCCCATGAGAACCAACTGGGTTATAGCCCCTTCACAGCTCCACGCTCAGTGATGACAAGTTGGTAGCTTGAAATCAGTGCGGGTGTTTATACCACAGACACCAGCAAATGCTACAAATTAGGCCTCCCTTAGCTGGAGAGGTGGATGCTAAACACTCTTCGGATATGGCTGCCTGTGTGTACTTGTGCTTCACACTCTCCCCGCATAATCCACAGCTAAGGCTGGAGCTCCGTCTCTGGGCTGTCACGTCTTTTCCCTGCAGGGAAGAGCTGTCTTGAGGCCCAGTTTTTTCAAACCCCTTCTGGCTTCACTTGGCTGTTCCACAGCAGATCATATTTCTCCTTAAAACTGCTCTTTCTTTTTTTAATTCTCTCTCGATGACTGGCATCACTATCACCCTTCTTTCACCCTCCATCTCTCAATTCCTCAATCAGTCGTGAGATTTGGTACTCCAAACATGTGCGCGCTCTCTAGCTCTCTCTCTCTCTCTCTCTCTCTCTCTCTCTCTCTCTCTCTCTCTCAATTCTTTTCTCTTGCTGGGAATCAAACCCAGAGCCTCACACATGCTAGGTAAATTCTCTACTACTCAACTACACTCTCAGCTCTCTGTTGTTTGAAATGGTGTGTGTGTGTGTGTGTGTGTGTGTGTGTGTGTGTGTGTGTGTGTGGTCTCTCAGGGCTGCTCAGGATGAACGTGCCCTTCTGAAGGATGGAGTGACAGTTGAGTGTCACCACACCTGGCAACTCCAATTCTTTCAGAAACCCCTCTGTTCCTTATACCCACAGCAACAGCCTTCAGACAGCATTTCTTTTCTAGATTATTGCAACAACTTCCAAATTGGCTTGTCTCTTTTTGGTCTTCCCCCCTTCCAATCTGTTCTGCCACAGTGCAGCCAGAATGATCTTTCAGAGGCACAGATATGAACATCTCATCTCATTTTCTTGTTTGGAACCCTTGAGTATTCCTTGTAGCCACTGCTCTCAGTGACAAAAGTCTGGCTCGATTTACACAGCGCACAGACTACGATAAGTCCTGTTGTCAGACCCATCTCCCCGGCTCCCCTACCCCTCAACAGGGTTCCTGTTGGCCTTGAGCTTGTTATGTGGTTTAGGCTGACCTTGAATTCTCAATCCTCTTGCATGTACCTTCCCCATGCTGGCATTACAGGCATGTGCTGTTCTACCCCAGTTATGTGGTGCTGGAAATTGAACCCAGAGCTTCATGCATAATAGGCAAGCACTCTGGTAACCAAGTCTCCGGTTTCTCTTTTCGCTCTCATGGGTTATTATGACTTCTCTGGACACCGTCTACCTCAGCCCTTTGCCACTAGGAGTTTTCACCTCTTGAATGTATGTGTGGCATGTTTTGGCCTAGACTGATGGTGCGCACCTTTAATTCCAGCACTTGGGAGGCAGAGGCAGAGGCAGACAGAGCTCTATTGAGTTTGAGGTCAGCCTAGTCTATATAATGAGTTCCAGGCAAGCTAGAGCTACATAGTGAGACCTCATCTCAAACAAACAAACAAACAAACAATAGAAAAAACAAACAAAACAACAACAACAACAAAACAACCCAACCCAAAAACTTTGGGGTAGAGAGTATAGCTCAGTGGTAAAGAACATGCTTAACACACACACCTCTAAAGTCTTCCCCAGTACAATTAAAAACAAATCCAATAGAGCCCCTCTGCCTCTTTGTCTTCATCTTGTTTATTCATCCTCCTCATCCTAGATATTGTTTCTTCAGTGCATGTTTACCACGCCATTCCATCTTTCTCTATGACCTAGAAAGTCTACATCCCCTTGTCTGGGGTGGGCCAAGTGGCTAGTCCTGGTGAATGAAATAAAATGAATGTCGTATGTGTTACTCCCAGAGTCAGTTTGGTAAGCTTGTTGCTACAACATCCTACCACCACGTCCTTGCTCCCTGCCCTGCAAGCTGGTTGGATGATTCCAAGGCAGCTTGACATCATAAGCAAGGAAGGAGTAAGCAGCCTGAATCTAAGACACTTTTCCACAACAGCACTGAGGAAGCTAGGCGAGCTGGAGAATAGAAAGCAGGAGCATTTCCTGTGTTAATGCACTGGTTTTATCAGCCCGGAACAAAAGTCCTCGCTATTTTGAAAATCCATTTCTATACCCACTTTAGACTTGATATTCTCTCTCTCTCTCTCTTTCTCTCTCTCTCTCTCTCTCTCTCTCTCTCTCTCTCTCTCTGTGTGTGTATGTGGTGTGTGTGTGTGTGTGTGTGTGTGTTTCCATAGCACTTCCTTTCTTTTTGGTATAGAATTATCATTATATTACACAAGGCTCATTTGCTAGTTTCTTTACAGTAACTGTAAGTTCTCTGAGGGCAGGGATCAGAATTTGTTCATTATTGTCTATCATAGTATTTTGTACAATTGTCACTCACTGTCATCCTGCCACACAAACGCATGCGCATCTTTTATCTTGGTTAATTGCATGCAGCTCTGGGGATTGAACCCAGAGTCAAGGCAAGTACCCTGACTTTGACTTACACCCCATCCTTCCTTAATCCTTTTAATCACTGAATGTTAAGCATGCACTCAGAGCCTCAGCCTGGATCCTGTCAGTCAATGAGTTCTCATGCTTCATGAAGCCCAGTGGGCAGTTGGCATGAGAAATGTCCCCACAGGCTCGTGGCATATTTGAACCCTTGATTCCAATGGATGGAGCTGTTTTGGGAGATGACAGAAACTTTGGGATGCAGAATCCTTCTGGAAGAAGGCTTTGCAACTTCATCCTCTTCCCTATGTGTGGGTGAAAATGTCATCAGGTAATTTCTTGTCTCTGCTGCTATGCCACATCTTCCCTGACATTATGGACACTATCCCTCAGGAGCCATAAGCCCAAATAAACTCTTTTTTTTTCTTCCCTTTAAGTTGCTTTTGATCACAGTGTTTTGTTGCAGCAACAGAAAAGCATGCACATAGCTGTGTGCCTGTCCCCTCATTGTTCTATAATAATGGGGTCTTATTCAACTCAAAAGGAGAAGTTCTGTTTTTAAACACAAGGCAGAGGGAGCTGGAGAGACAGCTCAGTGGTTAAGAGTACTTTCTAGTCTTCCAGGATTCCCAGGTTTGATTCTGAGCACCCACATGACAGCTCACAACTGACTGTAACTCCAGCTCCAGGGATCTGGTCTTCTGGCGTCTGTGGGCACCAGATACACACTCGCATAGACATACACGCAGGCGGAGCACACATAATAAATAACACTTCAAAAAAAATAAATAAACACAAGGCAGAGAGAAAACTCTGAGATAGAATGAGTTCCTCCAGTCCTTGTCCTATGACATCCCCCCCTGAAGGGGGAGGGGAGTGAGCCCAGACGTGGCTTTAAGGATCTTTCTGTTAGTCTAGATCTCTACAGATGCCCATGCATGGCCTCCCAAAGAAAAGGTCACAGTCATGGAAAAATCTTTATTCCCAAGTCCTAAACACTGGGACAAAGTAGCTGGATCTGGAGAGGTCGGCCATCCCCAACTTCACACTTTGTGGAAGCTATTCCTTGTAATGTTCCTCTCGGCTCTGTGTCACCTGTGCCACCTTCTCCGTCTCCTGGGGTGGGGATTACCCACTTTGAAAACTTCCATGTTCTTGTTCCTGTCAGTTCTCCAGCCTTCAGAGAAGTTGCAGGACAACCAGTCTCAAAGAGGAGGGGCTGGGTGTGATGCCTTCTTCCCGGGGTGCTTCTGTCCCCAAACAGATTTATTCCCATGAGCTTTGAGACAGACTTTATTGAGTTAGAAAAAGTCCGGTTCCCTTCGTCCCAGAGGAGCAGGTGCCTGTTCCTTATATATTTACACAGCTAAGAACAGCATGCCATTGATTTTTGCGCAACAAAAAGGACCTGCACTTTAAAGTGGCTTTCTCTTTTCAGTAAAACCAGCAGTTCCCAGAATTTTTAGTCTCCAAAACTTTTTTTTTTAAAAGACAATCTTAGGTATCCCAGGATGGCCTTGAACTCACTGTATAGTAGAGGATGACCCTGGACCTCCTGCCTCAACCTCAGGAATGGATATCTTTTGTTATTATCAATCTCAGTCTCTAGTCAGCTTCTTGCTCTATAGGCCAAACTGGCCTTGAACATTTAATCAGCAGCTTCCTATGCAGATATTATAGGTGCGGCCACCGTGATTGGCAGTATCAGCTAGGTTCCGTCTATTTTCAGTGCTGGAGTTCTGTGTGCACACTACGCAAAAACAACCTCTTTACTACTTGGATACACCCCAAACCCTCACCAGAAAAATCCTTAAATCTTAGGGAAATATAGCTTTTGGAGTTTTACTTTGTTTTTCAGACAGGGGTTTCCTCTGTGAGGCCCTGTCTATTCTGGAACTGAACTCACAGAAATCCACCTGCCTCTGCTTCCTGAGTGCTGGTTTTAAAGGTGTGTGCCACCACTGCCTGGTACATTTTTTTTTCCATTTTCAACAATTCTACTATTTACTTGAAGGCTCAAATCTTATCATTGAGCATGAACAATGTCAGCTTATTTCTTGTCTTTGAAGTGACAAGTTGGCCTCAAACTCTTGATCTCCCACCTCAGCCTCCCAAGAGCTTGGATTACAGCATGCCTACTGAAAATTTTCATCTTAAAGAACAGGTTGACAGGAGATGACCAAAGAAGGTGGTGTTGGCAAACAGCTGAATTTTGGATTATATATAAATAGCCCATTGGAGTGGTCCAGGGACCCTTCAGATCTATGGTTTCCCTTGTTCATTTCAGCAGATGGCTATGAGGGGTCTTAGGATGCTCTTCATTCTTTTATTCTGCTAGTCCATGTCTGTTTGACCCTGAGGCTTCTTCTCTTTTTTATTTGTGAATTTCCCTGTGTGACTAGTCTAGACTTTTTCTTTTCTTTTTTAAATGATTTATTTATTTTTATTTTATGTCCATTGATGTTTTGCCTCCATGCATGTCAGCATGAGAGCGTCATATCTTGGGAGTTACAGACACATGTGACCTGCCATGTGGGTGCTGGGAATTGAACCCCGGTCCTTTGGAAGAGCAGTCTGCTAAGCCATCTCTCCAACCCCCAAGTCTAGACTGTTTCTAAAGCTCCATACTTTCCGGTTAGATCTACATGCTCAAATTCTCTTTGTCCAATTTATATTCTACTTCATTGACAGACACATTCCACTTATCCACTGGAGAAAAGTTCTTTTATGACAGGAATAGGAGTAAATTTTCATGCATTTGAGGGAAGGCGGAAGGAAAACCTTGTTCACATGAAGATGGTGAAGGGGACATGAGCATCAGAGGAAGCCAAGGCCTGGTCAAGGTCAGCAGGTGATGTCCTGGTCACTATCTGGTGTCTGGGCTTTGTACTAGAGGGCAGAGACTCATAATTCCATAACCAGGAAGTGGTGGCAAATACCTTTAATCTCATTACTTGGGAGGCAGAGGCAGGTGGATCTCTCTGAGTTCAAGGCCAGCCTGGTCTACAGAGTGAGTTCCAGGACAGCCAAGACTATACAGAGAAACCCTGTCTTGAAAAACCACAAAATAAGCAAACAACAACAAAACCCCAAGACTTATAATTCCAAGGGGCTGGGGAGATGGCTCACATGGCCGGTAGCCATGAAAGTGTGAGGACTTGAGTTTGGTCCCCAGCAACTACATACAAAAACAAAATAAACAGATGAAAACCTGGGTGCCACATCTGTAACCTCAATGTCAGAACCTGGGGCTTGGGTGAGGTGGAGACATTGGCTGGGCAACCTTGTCAAATGAGTGATCTGATTCAGTCAGAGGCACAGCCAGACCCTGTCTCAAAAATAAGGTGGAGAGCAATGGAGAAAAACATCTGTAATCCAGGCTGGCCTCGAATTTGTGATCCTCCTGCCTCTGCCTCCTTCAGCAAATCCTACCAGTGTGCACCACCACAGCTGGCAAACATCTGATGTCAATGTCTGGCCTCTACCCGCACACGGACACATATAGATGTGCATACACACACAGACACACACACACACACACACACACACACACACACACACACACACACA
>OU015749.1:19948742-19958951 GCA_907169655.1 Acomys percivali | reverse complement strand
ACACACACACACACACACACACACACACACACACACACACACACATAGATGCAGACACACACACACCTAAAAACAAGACAACCTCACTCCCTAATAATTTTAAAAGTCTGAACTGGAAAAGACAAACAAGAGTAGTGAGTGCTTCCCTGTCAGATCTGTGAAGGGCCTTCTAGGCTCAAGTTTCTGTCTGTAATCCGTTCTTCAGCTCACTGCAAGAGTTATCTTTTTAAAATACAGATCCTACCCCCAGATTGAATGTCACCTCTAGAAGGAAGTCTAGGTGATTTAACACAGGTCTTGGGGCCTCTGGAATTCTATCCTCCCCCAGGACTGGGTGTTTTTTCCATCCTTTCCTCTATGTCATCCCCACCTGTCCTTCGTCCTGGAGTGGGGCTACTGTGAATCGCTCCTCTTTGGCATCTCTTTTCCTGGTTCACTAGTTGAGTGAAGATCTCACTAAGGATAATTTCTGAGGACTTGGCCACTCTTTCTCATAAAGAACCCTTTGGGAAAGGATGAGGATTTTTGTTGTTGTTGTTGTTGTTTCTGTTTATTTTGTTTTGTTTTTCACAGCTGTTGATAAAACCCAGCTCTGGAGCATTCTAGGCAAGTACTCTACAACCGAGCTATATGCCCAGCAAGGTTGAAACCATTTTATTTTATTTTTAATTATTTATTTATTCACTTTATATCGTGATTGCAGCCCCCCCCCCCCCCGCCCCAACGATTTTAAAGCACTTAAATTTTAGTGCTAAAAAAATTTAAAGATTAAAAAAAAAAATTTAAAGATATCATTCTGATGCTCCCAGAAGACCATAAAACATTAAGTGTGTGCGCATTAAGTGTGTGTACTTTCACATGGATGCCTGAAGTCGCTGTCTGGTGTTTTCCTCCATTCTTCACTCTTTACTGGCTGAGGCCCAGACTCTTGTGTAACCTGTTCCGAGCTTGCTCTGGGACCCCTGTCACTGCCTTCTGAGTGCTGGGATTACAGGGTGGTCTCCATACCTATCCGTTTTTTCTTGGATTTGGGGCATTCAAACCCTGGTTCTTTGTTTTGCGCAACAAGTACTTTACCCACCGGGCCATTTCCTTGGCCCAGTTCTAAGGCTCTGAACTCTTGTTTTCTCTTTTAGCTGCTATAACCCAAGTCTCAGCAAAAAATATACAAACAATTCAAAACTTTTTAAAAAATAAATTTTTATGAAAAGTGGTTGTTTTTTAGGAATTGCAGCAGCTTTAGTATACAACAGTTGATCAAATCAAGGAAGCGCTCTAACTCCAAAGTCCCCTTACCCTTACTTCGAAGGACTGTCTGCAGTTTCAACAGAGCGGATTTCGTAGTGTACATTAGAACACACCAGCTCAGCTGTTTTTCTATAAAAAATTATTTTTAAAAAATCTGGGTGACCTTTCTTTGCCCTCAAATAGCTTTCAGAGCAGTTAGACATAAAACCTTCAAGCTCTACATATTCACGGCCCTCTGAGGGATACAATGGTCGTTAGTTTGAGAAGTTTAGGATTTTTTGAGCTGGATAGCTCTAATGTTACGTGTTTGCACTTGCTTGGTATGCTGCTCGTCATCTGCTGATGAAAACTGATATGAGACTCTCAGACCATATGTGTAGACACTTAAAAAAAATTTTTTTTACCTTATTTACCATGTCATGGATGTCACAAAGACAGCTGTAACTTTTATATTGAAGTTAAAATTTTACATTTGTTAAGCAGTACAAAAGCTGAACTCTTTACTGTGACATTTCAGAGGTCAGATAGAATGCCTCACGGTGCTCACACCCAGGAAATGATCTCAGTTCTCTCTACATTCCATCACGGGAGGCTGAGTGTTTGGCACCCCATGGCATAGGGTCTTTGGGAAGGAGTTCCGTACAAGACCTTTTAAAAGGATTTACTTTTATTCTATGAGTGTTTTGCCTACATGTATGTATGTAAGTATGTATGTATGTATGTGCGCCATGTGTGTGCCTGGTGCTTGTGGGGGCCAGAAGAGGTTGTTAGATTCCCTTCAACTGAAGTGACTGATGGTTGGGAGCTGCCAGGTGGGTGCTGGGGACTGAATCATGCCCTCTGCAAGAGTAAGTGCTCTTAACCACTAAACCATCTTTTTAGCACTTCCAGAAAAGGTTTTACACTTATTGTGCTTACAGTCCTAACCTAAAACTGTGGATTGTTGGAGGAATTTTTTTAATGGAGGAGGGGAGGGCTGGAGAGATGGCTCAGTGCTTAAGAGCACAGCATTGGCTCCTTTCCCAGAGGACCTGGGTTCCATCCTCAACATCCACATGGTGGCTAACAACCACCTGGGACCTCAGTCCCAGGACATCTGGTGTCCTGTTCTGGCTTCCATGGGCACTGCACACATGTGGTATATAGGCATACATGCAAATACTAGGGCAGCCTGGTCTACAAAGGATGATCCAGGACAGCCAAGGCTACACAGAGAATCCTGGTCTTGAAAACCAAAAATAAGTAAATAAAGGTTAAAAATAATTTTTATATGAGTCACATTTAGAATGCAGAGAACACATGTTATGGCTTGGATATGACGCGTGCCCCTCCTCCTCAAGTCTTACTTCCCCCACTTTTTCATTTTCCTGTGTGTGGTGTGCATGCATGTGCATGGGCACCTGGGGTTGATGTTGGTGATCATCTTCAATCCCTCTTCCACGCTGTTAATTGGGGCAGGCTCTCTTAATCAAACCTAGAGCTTACAGATATAGTTCATCTTGCTAGCCGGCTTGCTCTGCGGATTCCCTGTGTCTACAGGTAGGCCACCAGGCCCTTCTGGCATGTATGTGGGTTCTGGAGTTCCAGACTCTGATCCCCACACTTTTACAGCAAGCACTTTAACCAGTGAGCATTTCCCCAGCTCCTGAAGTCTCACTGTTGAATGGCCCTCAGCTTGTAGACCCAGTCATTGCGTTAACCATTGGTAGATTCACCACTGCAAGTGATGGAAGTTAGATGTAGGGCCTGGGTAAAAGAAATAGGTGAGGGCTGGAGAGATGACTCCGTGGAGGAGAGCACTGACTGCTTTTCCAGAGGTCTGAGTTCAAGTCCCAGCAACCACATGGTGGCTCACAACCATCTATAATATGATCTGATGCCCTTTTCTGGCATATAGAGCACTCATACATGAAAGAAGAAAGGAAGGAAGGAAGGAAGGAAGGAGAAATAGGTGATTTGGGAAGGACCCTTGGTGACTGTACCTTGTTCCTGGCCCTGGCCTGTCTTTCCCTTTTTGATTTATGGCTGCCAGGAGGTGAGCAGCTCTGATTACTATGTCCTCTCTGCCGTGATGCTCTCACCACAGGCCTGCTAGAATGCGGCCAAGCAACCATGGACCAAAAGCACTGAAGTCATGAGTCCGCATCCATCTTCCTTGAGGTAGACTCTTTCAGATACCTTGCAACAGTGACAGAAGGCTAAGATACCATTAGTTAGTATTTAATTCCTTAGTCCTTCCTACATTGCCCCTGAATGGTAGACCATTCAAAATGTAAGACGTTTGCATCATTGTCTCTGATGGTTTGACTCTATGTGGTTTGACACTTATATGCTGTTCTAGAGTGGCAAAAGCTCCCTGCTGTCCTTAGTTCCAGGCTGAGCAGCACTGGAAAAAAAAATCTCTACCATTGAATTATATCCCAAACCTCAGGACTATATGAGTGTGTGCCTTATTTGCTCCAGCACTTTCCTTTTCTTCAGTGCTGGCTTCCCTGTGCGTGTGTCACTGAGCCATCTTCTCAGCCCACATCCATGGCAGTGACCATGTTGACACCACAGTTACGGCACTTTTCTGGCATCAGCCCACACCTGCTTCTTCGTGGGGGTGGCCTCTTTGATAGTTGTCTGGGATGTCTGTAGATATCAAGGGACGACGCTATAATTCATGTGTCACTTTTAAGTTGTTCACGAATTGCTCGCCAGCAGTCATTCTGCAGCATGTAAGTGCATGTTAGACCGCAACCAGTCACCAAGCCGTTGCCTTACGGACAACGTAATTGTGGATGGAAATCTTTTTCATTAGACATGGACAGTATGTTTGTCATACCATTTATATTTCAGACCTTTTCTCTTCAAATTGCTATTTGTTTATTCTCAGAACTTTCGTGAAGACATTTTTTCCCCCACTTGAGACAAGGCTTTACTAGGTAGCCCAGGCTGGCCTCAGAGTTTTCACCTTCCAATCTCAGCCCCCTGAGTGCAGGGATTACCATGTGTGCCCTTATATATCTGGCCCATTCCCTTCCCGACAATGCCATCCAAGAAACTTTTGTTTTTTCTGGCTTTCAAAATGGTGTGTGTGTGTGTGTGTGTGTGTGTGTGTGTGTGTGTGTGTGTTGGGGGGAAAAGGAGTCTGAATGTAGCTCAGTGGTAGAGCACTTGCCTAGCCTGTCTGAGACCCCAGATTCACATGCATATACACGCCCAAAACAAAAACAAAACAAACAAACGCACAAAAAACAAGAATACAAAACTATTTCATCAGCAGGGCCTTACATTAGAAACAAAATAAAACACACTTTTCTCTGCCAAGGTAAAATGTCAAAAGTGGTGAAATCAAGTTTCGGGTTTGTCTGCTCATCCTACGAAACAAGCAGGGTCGGCCTTTCAAACAGAATTAACCTGTGAAGAATAAGCTGCTGGGGGTGGGGTAGGGGAGGAGAGTTTAACAGCCTTGAGGGGAAAATGTAACTAGAGATTAAAAACTCAATCCGTGTTATGTTTGCGCTACTGAGCATGATTTGACTGTATAGCGCAATGGCCTGTAGATCCCCCAGCCTCGGCCCGTCTTGAAGCAGGCCAAGACTGCTTGTCATTTGGCTACCATTTCACCTTGGCTTTCAAGATAATCTGTCGTCCATTTTTAAATAACGTTTAACATGTTCATCTGCCTTTGACTGAGCACTTATAGCAAAATTGTTAGTGCTTATGGCTTGCTGTAGACAGTATTTATTCTGCTTTCCAGAGTCACTTTTATCAGTTGGGGGAGGAAAAAAAAATCCACTGTAGGATTTCTAGCCTTTTAGGCTAACATCGACTCTATTAGCTCCCAAAGAGAAGGACCATAAATAACCCCTCCATTCTGCAGCCTATGCTTTTAGCCGAAGCATTCATTAATCACGGACGCTTTTCCTTTGCCTCACGAGAGAAACCAGTCTTGGGGTTTAAAAAATTTTTGGTTTACAAACTATGGTTTTTTTTAGGGTAGGCAGCAGTGGAGGTTGAGATAGAAGAGATGGGTAGTGGGCTTTGCTCGACTTTCTGAGTGAAAAACCTTGGGGGACAAATGGGTCTTTTCTTCTCAAGGCTGAGTGATACATCAGAGATCTCTTAGTAATAAGCATGGGGGGAGGGCTTTCTCTTGGCTCCTGCAGGTCAGAAGGGTGCCATTTATTCCTTCTGCACCACTGCACTTGAGCCGTCCCTTTGGCCCCTGAACAACTGACGGGCACAAGAAAGAGCTTAGTGTTTCAACCCGGTGCAGGGGGAAATTCAGAGTACAATTAAGGCTGATGAACTGCCTTTCTTTCTATGTGGGCTTTCTGTGAAGCTAGCAAGCCTACAGTGTTGTTATTAATTGGGCACAGTGGTGCAGCCTGACGTCCCAGCACTCAGGAGGTTGAAGTGCATGGAGCAGGAGATGGTGAGTTCAAGGCCAGCCTGGGGTATATGGTGACCTCAAAAACAAACAAACAAACAAACAAAAATTTAAAAAGGGAGGGTGGATGTTTATTACTGCTGTTATTTTTATTGACAATGAGGTGAGGGGATGTTCTTCAGTTCAGTTTGTTTAGTCAATAAGCATTTCCTTTTTCCTAAAAGGTAACCACTTAAAAACAAAAAGGTGATCATGAGAACGAAAGAGCAAGTTTAATATTAATTTTTCACAAGAAGAAGACCATCATCCCAAGGTTAGGACAGCAGCGTAGATGATGCCAGCTCTAGTCGAACCAGTGACCAGTGACTATCTAAGTCATTTGCTTCTTTTCTTTCTTAGAATGATCTCTCTCTCTCTCTCTCTCTCTCTCTCTCTCTCTCTCTCTCTCTCTGTCCATGTGTGTATGTATATCACAAGTGCCGGAATAGAGTGTCTCTTGTCTAGTAAAATCATAAGCCTTAAAAATAGTTTTAATTGGCATTGGAGAGAAAGCTCATACAAGTGTTTTACACACACACACACAATTTGCATGTAGTAGCACATACATGTATTTCTAATACTCCAGAGGCTAACACCAGAAGATCTTGAATTTAAAGTCATCTGGGCTACACAGCTACATAATGAGACTATGACTAAGAGAATTCCAGGGCAGCTAGGGCTACACAGAGAAACCCTGTCTCAAAAAACCAAAACCAGCTGGGCGGTGGTGGCGCATGCCTTTAATCCCAGCACTCGGGAGGCAGAGGCAGGCGGATCACTGTAAATTCAAGGCCAGCCTGGTCTACAAAGTTAGTCCAGGACAGCCAAGGCTACACAGAGAAACCTTGTCTCAAAAACCAAAAAAACCAAAAAACAAAAACCAAAACAAAACCAAAACAAAAACCAAAAAAATCCAAAAATACCCAACAAAACACAAAAACAAATACCAAACCAAACCAAACCGAAAAACTCCAAAGCATACAAACTACAACAATTAAGATGAGGGATAGTGAGTGGTTCATGCCTTTATTCCAGCATACAGGAGGCAGACATGGATCTCTGAGTTTGAGGCCAGCCTGGTCTATAGAATGAATTCCAGGACAGCCAGGACTACACAGAGAAACCTGTCTTGAAAAAACCAACCTCCCCGTCCCAAAATAAAGCTCCTACAAACTCCTTCCCCAAATAACAAACGCTGTTAAAAAAATAAATAAAGGCCAGGCATGATGGTGCATACCTTTAGTCTCGGCACTTGAGAAGTCAAAGCCAGCCTGGTCTACAAACCAAGTCTAGGACAACCAAGGCTACATAGAGAAACCCTGTCTCAAAAAACCAAAATAAATGAATAACAATTAAAGCAAAGATGCCTTTATTCAATTGTTAGTGAAAATTTATATTAGTCCAGCCAGTCACTATGGAAATCAATATGGAGAAACTTCAAATAAACTAGATCTACCATGTAATCTAGTTCTGCCTTTCTTTTTCTTTCTTTCTTTCTTTTTTTTTTCTTTTCCCTTTTTTTTTGGGGGGGGGGGCTTGGCTGTCCTGGACTCACTTTATAGACTAGGCTGGCCTTGAATTCACAAAGATCCACTTCTTCTGCATGTGTCACCAAGGCTGGCTCAAGCTCTACCCCTTCGAAGTATTTTCCTAAAGAAATTGGAGTCAGGGTACCACAGAGTTACATGCAAATCCACTGTTTGTTTGTTTGTTTGTTTGTTTACAACATTGTTCTTAACAGACAAGCTAGGGAACCAGCCTAGGTGTCTGTCAACAGATGGATGGGAAAAGAAATTGCAGAATGTACACACAGTGGGGTATTCTACCCTAAGGAGGAATGAAGCATATCCCTTCCAGGAGAATGAACATAACTGGAGCTCATCATGGCAAACAAAATAAGCTGTAAGAAAAGTAACATGTTTTTCTCTCATGTAGAGTCTTTTTAGTTTAGTTTAGTTTTAGTTTTTTTGTTTTGCTTTGTTGTTTTGTCGAGACAGGGTCTCTCTGTGTTAGCCTTGGCTGTCCTAGACTCACTTCGTAGACCAGGCTGGCTTCAAACTCACAGTGATCTGCCTGCCTCTGCCTCCCAAGTGCTGGGATTAAAGGAGTATGCCACCGCTCCAGCTAGGTTTTTGTTTAAAAAAACAAAACAAAACCAAAAAACATTTTTAAAAATTTTTTATGTGCATTGGTGTTTTGCCTGCATGTGTGTCTGTGTGAGGAGGATCAGATCATGGAGTTTTAGGTGTGAGCTGCCATATGGGTGCTGGGATTTGAACCTCGGGAAGAACAGTTAGTGCTCTTAACTGCTAAGCCATGTCTCCAGCCCCTCATGTGGAATCTTAAAAAAGAAAGAAAAGAAAACAAAACAAACCTTGACATGAAAGTACAAGGAGGTAAACAGTAGAGATAAGGAGGGGTCTGAAGGGAGCAAGGACGAGGGCCATTGAATGAAGAAAAAAAAAAAGAGACGAGGACCTGTCTGCTCCTAGGCATGGTTGAGGAGAGGGCTGACTGTAGAGTTGAGAACAGCCAGAAGCATTTGGAAGAGTCTAGACTGAACATGGCCACAAAGTGAACCAGGTCACGAGAGAAGAGAAAAGGAGAGTGAGAGAGAAGAGATGTGAGCAAGCCGACTAAGAGAAGCCCATGAGCAGAACCAGTCAGGAGCCAAGAGGCAAGAGACAGTGCATCCAAAATGGCTGCACTATATAGGGATCAAGCTGCCAGAGAGGAAGCGGAAGCCCAGGTCCTGGGAGGGAGAGGTTTAGGGTAGGGGGCAGGGTGAGCAGTGCTGAGAGGAGCCACAGGTATTGAGTGACACTTGTTTCTGGTCTTTGCGACCTACTGTTCCAGCCATTTTGTTGTTAAGAGGTGGTATGATTTCTTCTACAACTACTTCCTGCTGAAATTGGAGCGCTGTTGTGCCTCGTAGGAGCAGGGAGGCTGGAATGACGGTCAAAGGGTGGGAAGGGAGGGGGGGAGTACAGGCTGAGGGATGCCTGTTTATCCCCCCACCCCCAGCCCCACCCCAGCTTCTGCCAGAAATGGAGAGGCTCAGGATGTTGGGGAATTCCTTCAGAAGCATAGAGTGGTGGCATGTTTGGAGCAGTCTCCAGTTGATTGGAAACCTGCTGGGACAGATACAGATTAGGGACAAAAGGTAAAGTTAAGGGGTTTAGGGAAAATCCTTATCTTGGGTGTACGCTTGAAACCATTGAGTGGGAGATCCAGACCAGGGGAGAGAGACAGAGCTCACCCTTAGAAGCAGGCAGTAGGCTCAGGCTGCTGGTTGACAGGAGTACTTATCTTGAGTCTGTCTGACCTGTGAGAACTAGATCCAAATTGACTCCCAGAAGCTTACTTGAATGTTTGTAAGTTTATAAAAAGAGATAAAAGTTTTAGATGTATCAGCGTTACCACTTTTGTAATCTTTACTAGAATACACCTTGCAGAAAAGGCAGTAGACTCAGAGCTGGCTGGGCGTGCTGGGCGTGGTGGCGCACGCCTTTAATCCCAGCACTCGGGAGGCAGAGGCAGGTGGATCTCAGTGAGTTCGAGGCTAGCTTGGTCTACAAAGTGAGTCCAGGACAGCCAAGGCTACACAGAGAAACCCTGTCTTGAAAAACCAAAAAGAAAAAAAAAAAAAAAGGAAAAGAAAAGGCATTAGACTCATGCCTTTGAGTCATAGCAAAAGGTTGAGGACCCAAAAATGATTCTGGGTTAAGCCTATGAGAGCTTTCCCTCTATATCCAGAGGGCTGGATATACAGATTGGACAGAGATGCTTTTAAATCTATACTTAGAAAACAACCTAGCCAGGCCTGGTGGCACATGCCTCTAATCCCAGCACTCGGCAGGCAGAGGTCCACAGAGCGAGTCTAGGACAGCCAGAGCTGTCTGGGGTGGGGAGTGAGAAAGGAGACAACCAATGGAATTTAAATTTTTGAGTGTATGACCATGATAATAGCATTAGAGCTTTGCCAGGCTAGATTAATAGCTTTTTAGTAGCTGGGTGTGGTGGCACACGCCTTTAATCCCAGCTCTTGGGAGGCAGAGGCAGGTGGATCTCTGTGAGTTTGACGCCAGCTGGACTACAGAGCGAGTTCCAGGATACCCAGAGCTGTTACACAGAGAAACCCTGTCTTGAAAAACCAAAGGGACTAAAAATGAAAGAAAAATAGCTTTTTAGAACTGTGTTGATTACTGTTAAAAGTCTGAACTTTTGAAATCTTACTATAACCATAGCATAGAAAGGGAAAGAAATCTGAAGCAGTTTTCATTTTTTATATACCTTAAATCACTTCCTTAGACCTTTACAACTTGCGTTTACACACCTCAAGACACTTTCTTAGCCGCTCAGAACGTACATAAACTTTAAACTTTTTCTTTTCATCTAATCATTTACCAGGGGACATGTGTGGTTCATTACTGAAGGCAGCCGTTGCAAAGCGAGTTCCTCTAAATAAAGAATACTAGTGAGTTTATTTTATTTTATTTTATTTTATTTTATTTTATTTTATTTTATTTTATTTTATTTTATTT
>OU015749.1:19935344-19948732 GCA_907169655.1 Acomys percivali | reverse complement strand
TTTATTTTATTTTATTTTATTTTATTTTATTTTATTTTATTTTATTTGTTAGTGTGAAACCTGCATGTTCAGTCGGCCAACAAAGTCTGCCAGAAATGGAGAGGCTCGTTGACTTCGTTAGGTCCGACACTGGGGATAAAAGGCTGAGGAGCCTACTTGAAGTACACCTGGCTTCCGGGTTCTCCCAGCATCCCTCAGTCCGTACCTGTTACAGGGTATGGCTGGTATCCTCTGCCCCCTCCCCTAAATGTCTCCAGCCCAGGGGCTAGGCTGTTCTTTCCCCTGTTGCCCTTTCCTATATAATCCAGGCTCCGTGGCCCTTTTGTTTATTTACCTTTCCTGGATCTCCCCTCCCCGTCTCCTCACGTGGCCCAGCGTCCTGTCTACTCTGGACTCTCCCATGTCCCTGCTGACGACTGTGCCCTCCCTTTTATCTACAATAAAGTTTCTACTCCACCAGGAGCAGTCATGTCTTTCCGTTTTAATTTTTTTTTTTTTAATTAAGACTTACTGTTGGATATCAGAACATTAAGCCCCACCCCCACCCCAAGCACGACTTTTGGCATGCTGAACACTTTAGATGAAGGGCAGGGTTCTAAAACAAGGTTTGTCCTTCATAGTCCCTTGTGTTCCCAAGGTACGACGTAGACACTAGAGCCCTTCTCGCCCAAAGCCGCCGCCGTAAAGCCTCAAATTGTTTGTCTCAGATCCTTTTATCTTTTTTGTGGAGTGGGTGGGTGTAGATGGCTGCGGAGTCTCACTAGGAAGCCCAGGCTAGGCTTGAACCCCAGGTCACTGGCCTCACGTCAGCATCCCGAATACTAGGAGTGCAGGTGTGTGCTGCCTTGCTGGGCTTCCCTTCTGTTCATTGCCCAGGAAGTCCCAGGCACACCTTATCTGACCCCTGCAGGCTCCCACTTTATCTCCAAGCCTAAGGGACTCTACAGAGACATGCCAGTAGGAAAGTGAATGAATTGGCCTTGCTTGAGTGTCCCCTTTCTCGCCGTTAGTCCACTCTCCCATGTTTCTCAGTGGCCGATCATCTGTTACTGCAGTAAACGTACCAGTGGACAGAATTTCCTGGAGTATCGATCGTCACTGGGAAGGTTCCTGTGTTTGTGAAACTCCAAGTGCAGAACTCAGCTATGCTTTTTTTCTTGTTTATCCATCTTTTGTTTGTGGGAGTGTTGGCTGTGACTCTTATGGTAAAGGCAGTGCCTTTGTGGCCAGGGCTGCAGTATTCTGTTGCTAAGTCGCACTTATCACTGTGGATTTTCAGATCCTACTTGTTTTGAAAGCCATGCTTGAGGTGGGGGTGGGGGTATGGTTGCCCGGATGTAATCCCAGTACTCCAGGGGTACTGCAGAAAGATTACAAGTTTGTGACCAACCAAAGCTGAAGAATGAAACCAAGTTACAAACAAACAAACCAATCCCTCCAAAATCCCTAGATATAGATTTCTTCCTTTCTGTCCTTATTTAATAATAATAATAATAATAATAATAATAATAACAACAACAACAACAACAACAACAACAACAACAATAAAAAAAGATTTACATTTCTTTTTTTATTGGTTACACCAATAAAAATGTCTCTGAGGGCTGGAGAAATGGCTCAGAGGTTAAGAACACTGCCTGCTCCTCCAAAGGTCCTGAGTACAATTCCCAGCAACCACATGGTGGCTCACAACTATCTATAATGAGATCTGGTGCCCTCTTTCTGGCCTGCAGGCGTACATGCAGGCAGAATACTGTATACATAATAAATAAGTACATCTTTAAAAGAAATGTCTCTGGCAGTAGTGGTGCATGATTTTAATTCCAGAACTCGGGAGGCAGAGGTAGGCGTTCTCTGAATTGAGGCCAACCTGGTCTACAAAGTGAATTCAGGGCAGCAGAGGCTGTTAAACAGAGAAACTCTGTCTTGAAAAACAAGAAAGAAAGAAAGGAAGGAAGAAAGAAAGAAAGAAAGAAAGAAAGAAAGAAAGAAAGAAAGAAAGTTCCTGTTCTTAGCTGAGGAGATATTGCAGTTGATGGTGTCTGGGGGAAGGGGGGTCATGTTCTCCGGGTTGTGGCCACTGCTAGGCTGCCCCTGCTCTGATGGGTGGCCCTACCCCATGTGCAAAGGGGCAGCACTACAGTGATAACTGGATACAATGAGATATATTAAAAGAGAGAGAGAAGAAAAAGACATGAAGTTGATAGGGAGGTGTGCTGAGAGGCTAATAGGAGGTAGGTAGGATTATAATACATTCCATACACGTATGAAACTCTCAAATAAAATGTATTTTGTTTTTGTGTGTGTGTGTGTGTGACAGGGTTTCTCTGTATAACAGCTCTGGCTGTCCTGGAACTCACTCTGTAGTCCAGGCTGGCCTCGAACTCTTGGAGATCTACCTGCCTCTGCCCCCCAAGTGCTGGGATTAAAGGTGTGTGCCACCACTGCTCGACCAAATAAAATGTTTTAAAAGCCTAGAATAACTTGGTTTTTCACCTTTGGGTTTCTTGAGATATTTAAATTTGTCTATCACAAGCATCAATTACTTATTGAAAGAAAGAAGGAATGAAATGGGGAGGATTAAGATTAACTGTTTAGAGCTGGGCATGGTGGCACATGCCTTTAATCCCAGCACTTGGGAGGTGGAGGCAGGTGGATCGCTGTGAGTTCGAGGCCAGCCTGGTGTACAAAGAAAAGCTCAATTCTCAGCGCCCATATAGCAGCTCACAACTGTCTGTAACTCCTGTTCAAGGAATCCGACACCCTCACACAGACATATGTACCGGCAAAATGCCAATGCACGTAAAATAAATAAGATTAGTTGTTTTCTTTTTTTAATAAAAATTATATTGCCAGGTGGTGGCCTTTAATCCCAGCACTCGGGAGGCAAAGGCAGGTGGATCGCTGTAAGTTCCAGGCCAGCCTGGTCTTCAAAGCGAGTCCAGGACAGCCAATGCTACACAGAGAAATCCTGTCTCGAAAAACCAACAAAACAAAACAAAAGATTATATTGGTGGGCCAGTGAGGCAGCTTAGTGGGTAAAGGCACTCTCTGAGCAAATGGGGTTAATTCCTGGGGCCCGTATAAAGGTGACAGGAAGGAACTGATTCCACAAAGTTCTCCTCTGACCTCCACACACAAGCCTTGGTGCCCGAACACACACACACATACACACACACACACACACACACACACACCTAATAAATTAAAAATAAAAAAAGAATTACATTGGAATGATTGCCAACACTAAGAGTGGAACAATTTTACATTCATGTTTTCTGTTCTATGTTCATGTTCGCTAAGAAAAAAACCACTTCTCAATACTTCCGTGTTGTTTTTAGGGTTGTTGTTTCTGTTGGCTTTATAGCCAAGTGTTAAAAATATGAAAATGTTTGCAGCAGAAGCAAAACCTGCCATTTGAAAGCATCGCATTAGACAGACTATTGGTTGCACGTTGTCAAATCGCTTTTTGTTTGCCGTGAAACAGAATTTAATCTCTGACCCTACATTTTATTGTGTAATGAGCTCACCGAATGCACAGAACTGCAGATTTTCCATGGGACTGCGTATGATTTGTGTACTGGCTTGAACTCTGGAAGTCATTGCAACTGTCATTTGGTGAAAAAATAGGAAAAAGGGGGCTTTGGGGAGCTTAGGTTTCCAGCTGATGGAAGGAGAAAAAAACCTTTGAGTGCTAGATTATTTAGAGAGTGTCTAAATTGAAGCGGCTATCTTTTGACATGTTTGTAAGTTTCAGTATGCCTAAAGATTTATCATGGGGGACCCAAAATATGCATCAGTAACTAGAGTGGTCTGCCAGAAAGATTACTGAACTGGGAGACTGAAGATCAACAAGTGTTTCCAATAAATACTTACTGTGTGTCCTGAGCTACCTTAGGTGTCCATGTCACCAACAGTCAGCACTGGAAAAGATGGTGGAGGGACCAACCCTGTCCTCAAGGGGCTGACAGCCTGGCTGGGGAGCTTAGGGCAACAGCTGGGGAAGGGTAAAAGACTCTATGATTAAGGACTAAGGCATGTGTTGGGACCGTAAGTGTACCAGGAAATCAGAGGTAAAAAAGTCACAGCAGGCTTTTATAGATTAGGTGAGCGCTCAGCTAGAGATGGAACACTTAGATGGGAAAAGGATATCTATGCTATGTTGGTCCTCCTAGGCTTTGCTTACAAAGAAGAAGAAGAAGAAAAAAAAAAGGGGGGTCTTTGTCTATCAACAATTTATATCATTATATCATTTTGTTCTTAACTCTTACATTTAACCAGTCAACAAGTCTGATTTTCCTTTTTTTTTTTTTTTTTAAAGTCAAGCTTGGTTTATTGGTAGTATCCTAGTTGAGAATTTTTTTTTTTTAACTTCATGCATAGATTTGATTTAAGTTCACACAGCACATGCAAAGCCAATAATACAAAGTCCTGTGCTCTTCGCCTGACCCCATACAGTCATAGCCACAATCAGAAACCTTTTTGGGGACAGGGGTGGGGTTCTCTGTGTAGCCTTGGCTGTCCTGGACTCACTTTGTAGACCAGGCTGGCCTCGAACTTAAGAGATCTGCCTGCCTCTGCCTCCTAAGAAGACATTGGGTTTTTTTGTTTGTTTGTTTTGCTTTTGTTTTTGTTTTTTGAGGCAGGGTGTAGCCTTGGTTGTCCTGGACTTGCACTGTAGACCAGGCTGGCCTCAAACTCACAGGGATCCATCTCTGTCTCTGCCTCCCGAGTGCTGGGATTAAAGGTGTGTGCCACCACCACCTGGCTAAGACATTGTTTTTAATATAAAATTTTAATTACGTCTTTGATTTTTTTTTTCCAAGACAAAGTTTCTCTGTGTAGCCTTGACTGTCTGAACTCACTTTGTAGCCCAGGCTGGCCTTGAACTCACAGCGATCTGCCTGTCTCTGCCTCCCAAGTGCTGGCATTAGAGAAATGTGCCACCATCGCCTGGCCATCTTTGATAATTCTATACAGTATATTTTCACCACATTGACTTCTGGCTTCTCTCCCTAACTCCTTCCAGACCCACCTCTTGCCTCCCCAGTCCCTTACAACTTCAGGTCTTTTTTTTTTTTTTTTAAAATAACCTACCAAGTCTATTTTGTGGTGCTTATATACTCAGGAAAGTGGGGCCTTCCACTGGAATGTGATTGAGCTACCAGGGGCCACACCCTTTAAGAAAACCAACCCCTTTGCCCCCCCACTCCTTACCCTCACCCCCACCAGCTATCAGCTATCCATAGTATGGCTGGCTGAGGAGGTGGAGTTTTATGGACCTCTAACCCTTCCATGCTACGGCATTATTTATGCAGGACTTGTGCATTTGTTGTGGGTTCATGAGCTCAGTAGTCCTGTCATGCACAGAAGACACCGTGTAAGGGTCTGAAATTGCTGAAGGAGGACCTCAGACTCAAATAGTTTTTAAAAACAGAGAGTGTTTATTCTGCAGAAATAGCCTGCATGCAAGGGTCAACCATCCACACAAATGGTGGTGACTCCAGCCAAAGGCTCGCAGGCCTTTTAATAGGGACCTAGGGGAGTCCTAAGAGGGTGTGCTGTCTTCTAATTTGATTGGGTGGCCTAAGGAGGGAGTAAACTGATAGTCTGGGGGCGATGGCTGGTCACCATTCCACAGTCTGGAGGCATTAGGCTACATTAGTGACTAATTGGCTCAGATCTTTCCTGAGCAGTCTTTCTGGGACCAGGGACCAGGACCATCCTGTCATGTGACTCCAACTGGTACTGGCTGGTACTGGCCAGTGCCTGTGAGGACAGTCACGGCATTTTTTTTTTATTTTATTTTATTTTTTTTTAGCAATGTCCAGTCCTCTCCATACGGCTTGGATCGTCCCTGAGGTGGGCCTTCCTGTGCTACCCAGGCTGACTTATGTTGGATTAGTTTGAGCTCCTGAAGGACTGGGGGCTGAGATGGGCTGTTGGGAAGCCAGTCACCACAATAAAATCACTGTACACCAAAGCTTGAGGACTCCTCTGCGAATGATTCACTGCCTGGAGTCGCACACCATTACTGGGAAGAATGAATGCTACCATGACCTGGCCAGCAGGGGTTTGACTAAAGCTCGGGAGGAGAATCAACCTTTATGAAGAAGAGAACACAAGACACGAAGAAATGGGGGCAAGTCTGGATTCTGATCAAGCCCCATTTATTGAAAAATTTCACAGAGTTTTTATAGGCATGGAGCATGGGTATTTGTGTAAGCGAGGGTTGCTATGGATACCTAACTCTGGAATGCTCCAGCAGGTGTCTACCTTTACAGCTGCTATAATCACAGAAGAGGGAGAAATTCCAGAGAGAAAGGGAAGTTATAAAAGATCTGGTTAGTTAGGAAAAAGTTCCCAGAACTGCTGCTCTCAGGCAGCTGGCCTTTAATCTGATTTTACCAGTAGTCTTACTGGAAAAGCTAGTTTATAGTCAGAAAGGAGTAGCTCTTACTATGAGCTCGGGGGTCTTAGAATGACTGTCCCCCACAATAAACCACAACAGGTGTCTAACTGCCGAACCATGACAGGGTCAGCTGGTTTCTGGTAAATGACAGACTGTTGGAGAAATAGGAGCCTAAAGGTGTAGGCTCTGAAAAGATGGCTGAACATTGGCCATATGGCCTACTGTCCCCAACACTACCAGTGTTGCCATCAGGTCTGACAGCTGGTAACTCCTCTGACTTTTGCCCATATGCATCTTTCCTTGCTGACATAGTCTCAGGAGCCTTGAATAAGCAGGGGTAGAATTGAGTGTATTTGTGGACTTTTCCCTCTGACGTTGTGATAAGCTGTTTCTCGTGGAGAGGGTCTCCCTGGATACCTACTGATCTTTGGGCGGCTACTCCAGTAGCCACCCGAGGCAGTGTGGGGCATTTGGTAGCTGGTTTCATGGTAGGCTACTTGTTCAGCAACGATGCTCCAACTAGGTCTTTTTGGGATGTGTGTGTTTGGGGAGGGAGGGGGAGGGTCTATCAGATTCCACGGGAAAAGAAAGAAACATTGTGCTTCAGCTGAGTAGTCTTATCTACGTACTATATGCTGAGAGGACACAGAAGAGCAGCAATTTCATAACCCCGAGGTCTTGTTTCCTATGATTCCTTGGTGCTGAAACTCCGAGACCCTGTCCATTTCCCCTGAGGAATGCAATGTTGGGATAAAGCCATAGCTTGTCTGCTGGGCTGTTGTGCAGGGAGTTGAGGAGTGGATTCCAGACTTCCAAACGAGTCCTTTCCTTTTATTCTCTTTCCCTCTGCCCCGCTGACCCCGCGTCAACATCGCTTCCAGAGGTGTCTGACACATCAGTTCCTGACTTCTGACTGTCTGCTGCCCAGAACCCAGCCAGTTCTTGACTTTCCTCACTGTTAGATTAGGAGTTAGTTTCCCGGGATGCTAAATCATTTCTCACTTGACGGCCTGCTGTCCAAATCTTGGCATCTCATTTCGTCTCGACTCTCTCAGTCCTTCTGGGTTTGTTTATTCTTTTAAAGCCTTGGAGTGGACTGGGCTGCTTCTATTTGGCTCAGTAAAGTCTGAATTTAGCGTTTCACTTGATTTTGTCTGAGATTTTTAGCACTGGAGCCAGAATCGCTCTCGTGCTGGCAGAGATGCAGAGTTCTTTACACACAGGGTAGAGCCAGGCCTGGAGGGAAGAGATGAGCTCCCTGTTAGCAGCAGCCAGAAAGGGACAGGGCTAGGGTGGGGGGCCCAGATCTGGTGGTTCCTGTGCCACCAGCTCTTGCTACTGTCCACCTCCTTCCCAGAGACAAAACTCATTAGAAAGTGTAGCCAATGGGTTTTCAAAACAGACTCCAGATGTTTGGGAATTCTGTTATATGCTGGCTCTAGAGGGTCATTTTGAAACAGACTTGCAATACGAATGCCTATATATTTTGTCAGTTTAGACTAATAAAACATTCTTTTTATTGGATCCACAGTACCTATCATGGACTGGTGAGATGGCTCAGCTGCTAAAGGCGAAGGTTGTCATGCTGGATGATCTGTGGTTAATGTCGGAACCCACATGGTAGGAGATTGTCCTCTGACTTTCTGCCCCCACTCTCACAAATAAACAAACCCCTATCACTTTGTGAGTCTTTTACATGATTTTAGGAGGCATTAGACCTGCTCAGCCATATTTATCCAGAAGTCAGGTTTTACCCCCTTATGGCCGGCTCATAAGCTAAGATAGGGACCAGGGCAGAGAGATAGGTGGTAGTGCTATTTATGAGGGTGCGTGCTCATGTGTATATAGTATTAGGGTACAGGTGATTCATTTGGCCTGCCTTCAGGCTTCTGGCAATTGCTTATGTCTCCACTGCCAGGTGTATGCTGGATATGAAGACCTTGTCAGACTAGCTCAACAAGATGTCCCCTGATAGTCTTCACTTAGCCGGAGATTGGGATAGATACTGGGACTTCCTATTGGAACTCTAGGTGAGAGAGGTAAGGAAGAATGGGAAAATAGAAGGAAACAGAGGGTCCTAGAAGCCTACAAGAAGACCATTAAGGCTGATGGATCTGGACCCAGGCAGGTCAGCTCAAACTACTGTACCAACCAAGGTCAATGCATGCAGTAAACCCAGCACCCCTATCCAGATCTAGCCAATGGACAGTACATTCTTCACAATTGTGTGGAGAGCAGAGACTTGCTCTGACATGAACTCTGGTGCCCCCTAATTGACCATTTCCCCTTGGTGGGGAGGCCTGGTGACACTCAGAGGAAGAGTAAGCAGGCTACCAAGAAGAGACCTGATAGGCTGTGATCTTATAGTGCGGGATAAGGTCCCCTTCTGTTACAGACCTAGGGGAGGGGAATAGGATGAAAGAGGGAAGGAGGGGGGAGCAGGAAGAGACAAGTGAGGGGATAACAAATGAGATGTAATATGAATACATTTCTTAAAAAAAAAAAAAAAAAGTCCAGTATAGCTAAGGCTATATAAAGAACCCCTGTCTTCAAAATTCAAACACCAAAAATCAGCAAACAAAAGGACCTCAGCTGTTGGGGACAGTAGGCCATATGGAGAATGTTTAGCCATCTTGTCAGAGCCTAGGTGAAGGGCCCAGGGAACCTACTGGAACCTTCAGGTACACTGGGGTAGAACTTGGTCCAAGGTGCTGCTCTGAATTTCCTTTACAGAATGAGGATGAGGTACCTTATGAAGGAACCTGTAGGGGACAGACTACATGGCCAATGTTCAGCCATCTTGTCAGAGCCTAGGTTCCTATTTCTCCAGAAGTCTGCCATTCACCAGAAACCAGCTGATCTTGTCGTAGGTCAGCAGTTAGACATCTATTGTGGTTTATTGTGGAGGCTCGTCATTCTAGACCCCCGAGCTACTCCTTTTCTGGTAAGACTACTCTTAAGATCAGATTAAAGGCCAGCTGCCTGCAAGCAGCAGTTCCGGGAGCTTTTTCCTGACTAACCAGATCCTTCACGACTTTCCTGGAATTTCTCTCTCTGCAATTATAGCAGCTGTAAAGGTAGATACCTGCTGGAGCATTCCAGAGTTAGGTATCCATAGCAACCCTTGCTTACGCAAATATCCATGCCTCTGTGCCTATAAAAACTCTGTGAAATTTTTCAATAAACGGGGTTTGATCAAAATGCAGACTCGCCCCTTCTTTGTGTCTAGTGTTGTCTTCTCCCAAGCGTTAGTCGAACTCCGGCGGGCAGGGCAATTCCTCAAGGGGTACACCTCGGTATGGGCCGGCCATGGTACTCCCTTGATGCTTCATCATTACAGATCATAACGTGCAGGCCAGAAGACGACCTCAGACTCTGTTCCTCAGGCCAGTCACCATTTTCTTTGAGACAGGATCTCTCATTGGTTAAGTAGACTGGGCTGGCTAGCCAGCAAGCCCCAGGGTTTCACCTCTCTCCTTTTCCCCAGTGCTGGGATTCCAAGTGTAGAGCAACATGCTCTGCGTGGGACTGAACTCAGGTCTCACTCTCACAAGGTGAGTGCTTTGCCACCTGAGCCACCTTTCAAGCCCATGCGTAGTGGTCTTAGCTAACTCCTAGGATATCAAATAAGCCTGGGCTATGGAAGTGATTTCTCGTGGTTTGGTTAAGTGTGTGATGGAAGTGTTAAGTTTTTCCTTGACAGTCATCTGGGTTTATGCTGTTCAATCTCTTCTAATGAGTGGGAAGAAAACCTGTCTCTGGGGGCAGAATGAATAGAAACTACTGAAAGATGGAAAGGAGTGAAGAGGAAACAGAGGTAAAAAGTGCCCTTCCCCTGGCACTCTTTCCTCCTTTCCCTCTTCCCTCTTCCTGCTTCCTCTCCCTTCTCCTTCCTTTCCCCCATCTCCTTCCCCGTCCTTTCTCCCCTCCCCTCTCTCTGTCTCTCTCCTTGTGGAACATTGTTCAGAGCGGGGGCTTGGAGCTACATACATGTCATCCCAGCATTCAAGAGGTTGAGGGGAGGCAGGAAGATCTTGAGGCCATTTGGCGCTATGAAGAGAGACCTTGCCTCAGAAAACAAACCCAGCACAAACAAAATCAAACCAAAGCCAAAATGAATGGAAAATCCAAAAGCAAAGCACAGGAAAGTGGTACTGTTATATTTCTTAGGTGAATCTGCCTTTCATCCTCCTCCTCCTCCTCCTCCTCCTCCTCCTCCTCCTCCTCCTCCTCCTCTACCCCCTCCTTTTCCCTCCCCCTCCTTTTCTTCCCCCTTTCCCCAACCTTTGTGCTAGAGACTGAACCCAGGGCCTCAAGTACTAAAGCACAATCTCTGCTACCATGTTATACCTCAGACCCATTGTTGTACCATTTACCTTTTGTTAGAAAACAAGCAGTTTTAGTTTTAGTTAGCTCATTGCAAAGAGAACTGTAGGCACTTGGTAACAGCAGAGCTGTGTGCCTTGTCATGTCCTGAACATTTGGTTACATTGAATTATGGACCTTGTTTGACTGCCCTGAGCGAGCCAACCACAAATGACTGGTTTTGAGCAAAACTTTTGCACAGTATTTCTGTGGTTATATAGAGTTCATCCTCATTTTTATAGGTACATAAAGATGTGATATTCTTGAAAAAAAATGTTAAAACATTACAAAGCCAAAAATAAAGGGAAATGAGTGGTTAAAATAAGTGTGGCAAAATAGCCGCACTTGACTCTGAAGGAGTGTTCATTACAGTTGGAAAGTTATTTGGGGTGTGTGTGTGTGTGTGTGTGTGTGTGTGTGTGTGTGTAGGGGATGGGCTACATGGCCAATGTTCAGCCATCTTGTCAGAGCCTAGGTTCCTATTTCTCCAGCAGTCTGCCATTTACCAACCACCAGCTGACCTTGTCGTGGGTTGGCAGTTAGACACCTGTTGTGGTTTATTGTGGGGGCTGGTCATTCTAGACCCTCCCCCCCACCCCACCCCCTACTCCTTTTCCGGTAAGACTACTTTTAAGATCAGATTAAAGGCCAGCTGCCTGCAAGCAGCAGTTCCGGGAGCTTTTTCCTGACTAACCAGATCCTTCACGACTTTCCTGGAATTTCTCTCTCTGCAATTATAGCAGCTGTAAAGGTAGATACCTGCTGGAGCATTCCAGAGTTAGGTATCCATAGCAACCCTTGCTTACGCAAATACCCATGCCTCTGTGCCTATATAAGCTCTGTGAAAATCTTCAATAAACGAGATTGATCAGAATCCAGACTTGCCTCCTTCTTCGTATCTTGTGTTCTGTCCCTATACAGGAAAATTTTCCTCCCGAGCATTAGTCAAACCCCGGTGGGCTGGGGCATGTGTGTGTGTGTGTGTGTGTTTGAGAATGGCTCTTAGTCTGTTAGCCATGGCTGATCCAGCACTTGCAGCAACCCTCCTGCTTCAGTCTTCACAGTGTTGAGATTACAAATTTGAGCAACCAAGCCTAGTCCAAAAGGTGTTTTTATTATTTATTTTTAAACATTTTATGTGTATGCGTGTTTTGCTTGTCTGTCTGTCTGTGTATCGTGTCTATAAAGTATACATGGGTGCTAAAAGAAGGCGTTGGATTCCTTGTTACCGGTAACCTAGAGTTACCGATGATGGTGAGCTCTCATGTGGGTGGTGGAATCCAACCTGGGACCTCTGGGAGAACAGCCAGTGCTCCTAACCGCTGAGCTATCTCTCTAGCATACTAACAATTGAGCAAGAAATTATAATGAAGTAGTTAATATTATGTGCATATGTAAATGAGGACACCTTTGTGTAGCTGGCTCTCTTCACCCACTTTGTAGAGACAGGACCCTTTTCCCCCTGCATGCTTGCTAGCTTCTTGGATTCTCTGCCTCCCATCTTGCCATTGGAGTGCTGGGATTATAAATGTGTGCTTCCAAATCTAGCCCTTTTGCTTGGGTATCAGGGACCTACTAAGGTATTAGGTTTGTAAGGCAAGTGTTTTTTCTATTGAATCATCTTTTTTTTTTTTAATTTTTATTTATTTATTTATTTTTCGAGACAGGGTTTCTCTGTGTAGCCTTGGCTGTTCTGGACTCACTTTGTAGACCAGGCTAGCCTCGAACTCACAGTGATCTGCCTGCTTCTGCCTCCCGAGTGCTGGGATTAAAGGCGTGCTCCACCCTCCGCTGGCTTCTACTGAGTCATTTGTCAGGCTCAAAATTATTGTTACTAAACAAGATACAGGACAGTCTCCACACTTGAGTGGAGAGTGGGATATGACTTTCTCATGTACTCTGGTGCCTCACATTTGACTATGTCCCCTGGAGGGGGAGACCTAGTGGCACTCAGAGGAAGGACAGCAGGTCACCGAGAAGAGACTTGATACCCTATGAGCATATACAGAGGGAGGTAATCCCTCTCAGGAACAGTCATAGGGGAGGGGAATAAGGGGAAAATGGGAGGGAGGGGAGAATGGGAGGATACAAGGGATGGGATAACCATAGAGATGTAACAAGAATAAATTAATAAAATAAAAAAAAATTAAAAAAAAAATGTCTGCTTGTTTGTTTTTCAAGACAGACATCTTTGTGCTGTCTTGGAATTCACTCTGTAGACCAGGCTTGCCTTGAACTCAGAGAACGTTCCGCCTCTGCCTCCCAAGTGTGGGGATCACAGGTGTGCATCACGGCTCTCTGGCTTTGTTTTTTAATTTTCTGTGTATGAATGTTTTGCTTGTATGTACATACGCACACCACACTCATAGTTGGTGCTATTGGAGGTCAGAAGAGGGTGTCAGATGCCTTGAAACTGTAGATGTTTATGAGCCATTCTGTATGTACTGGGAACTGAACCTGGGTGCAACAAGTGCTCTCAACCACTGAGCCATCTCCCCAGACCCCCAAATTATTTTCTGAATATACAAAGCTGGCTATTTTGACCAAAGGGTTCTTTCTTTCTTTTTCTTTCTTTCTTTCTTTCTTTCTTTCTTTCTTTCTTTCTTTCTTT
>OU015749.1:19916113-19928082 GCA_907169655.1 Acomys percivali | reverse complement strand
ACACACACACACACACACACACACACACACACACACACACACACACACACACACAAACCCAACCAACCAAACAACCAAACAAACAAGCTTTGGTTGTCATGTTTTCCTCTTTATATAGAATGGAAAAGGCTTAGTGAACTCTGTTGAATGAATAATCAAGAAATCTGAATACAGAGAAACCGAGAGATTGCCTAAGTCAGTGAGTCAATGAAACAACAGGGTTCCACACTGCTCAGAAGCCCAAGCTTCTTGACTATCAAGTTCAAGCCCTAGCTAGTTACCCAGGGCCTCATACATGCTAGGCAAGCACGCTCCACCCGAGCCAGATCTTTAGCCCTACCACCTCACTATACCACAATGCCACAGGTGTCTCTATGCTCAGAATGGGGACTGTGGACATCGTTTGTCTTATTTTAGGGAGACATTAATGACTAGAGGAAGGCAACCAGGAATGATTCATCCTGACACAAACAGGTCAGAAAACTTCTCTGTAGCTCATGGTTCTTCACACTTAATACTCAAGCGTGGCACAGAGTTGTCATAAGGATCAACAGAAGCAGAAGTGTAAAAGCCTTCAAAGAAAAATGAGCCATTATACAAAGCCAGGAGCTTTGCAAAATACCCAAAGCTTCGAGAAAACAGATGGAGGTATGTGGGGATAGCTAAGATCTCTTCCATGTTCTTAGGACAATTCATTCTAAGACTAGTTGTGGTAACTCATGCCTTTAATCCCAGTACTCAGGAGGCAGAGGCAGGTGGATCTATGAGTTTGAGGCCAGCCTGGTCCACAGACTGAGTTCCAGGACAGCCAGAGCTACACAGAGAAACCCTGTCTCAAACAAACAAACAAAGAAACAAACAAACAAACAAACAGTTTATAACTGTAGTTCTCAACCTGTGGGTCAAGACCCCTTTGGGGGTTGCTTATCAAGTATCCTGCATATCAGATATTTACATTAGGATTCATAATGGTATCAAAAGTAAAGTTATGAAATAGCAATGAAATAATTTTATGGTTGGGGGTCTGTGTTAAAGGGTTGCAGCATCAGGAAGGTTGAGAAACACTGGCCTACAGGATTTAAAGCAGCACTTTGCATTTCTCCATTTTTATACTGGGAAAGTAAATCAAAATAAAAAGTTCTAAGTAATTTTCTTCAGAAAGTAGAAATAACTTTCTTTCTTTTTGTTGTTTGTCTTGTTTTGTTTTTGTTTGTTTGTTCGTTTGTTTTTTTGTTTCTGGAGACAGAGTTTCTCTGTTATCTTGGTTGTCCTGGACTTGCTTTGTAGGCCAGGCTGGCCTTGAACTCACAGCAATACATCTGCCTCTACTTCCAAAGTGCTGGGATTAAAGGTGTGCACCACCATGCCCAGCTTGTTTTGTTTTTTTGAGACAGAGTTTCTCTGTGTAGCCTTGGCTGTTCTGAACTCCCTTTGTAGACCAGCCTGGCCTCGAACTCACAGAGATCTGCTTACTTCTGCCTCCTTGAGTGCTGGGATTACTGGCATGCGCCATGGCTTAGAATTAACTTTCTATTAACAAGAAGTGACACATTGCTCATTCTTTCCCCAGGATTTGCCTTCTTTCTGGAGTGTGAGGCACTGTTCTTTGTTTTGTTTTTTAATATCAGTTTAGAGAATTAAAACATAACAGACCATTCTCAATAAACTAGAAACTCATCACGTATTCTGAGAACTTATTCTCTTCCTGGCTCAGACGTGCCAAAGGCTATCATGACCTTATTCAGAGAATCCTCTCTGCAGTGAATGAAGGTGGATGCAGAGACACATGGGTGACAGTCGAGGGCTCAGTCCTGAACAAGACATTTATACCACCCTATCTAAGGCTCAGAAAACGCTGCGGGAGAGGGAGAGGGAAGAGGGTGAGGGCTGGCAGACAGAGAGAAGGGTTGTGAAATGCGTTCTTCTGAGTATGACACAGCCACGGCAGTCATGACCTCATAGGAACTGCAATTACTTATTGTCCCTGGGCCTGTGTAAGACTAGTTCAGCCAGTAACTTACCCATGTGTGGAGGAGGAGCTCATGGGGCCCTACCATTTACTGCTGATCTATTGACAAGTAACAGATTCTGCAGGCGAAGGAGGCACAGCCTCCAGATGTGTAACCACTGGGGAGCCCACCACTGAAGAGTAGCAAGCCTAAGGTCACATGGTTAGGTTAAACTCACTGGGACACAAAACAAATCAAAACAAGTCACAAATCTGGGGAAGAGCTGTGTGAGGATGCAGGAGATGCTGGCACGGGCAGGAGGGAATTAAGAGGTGGTGGGCGGTGAGGAGCCAGAATGCATTATAGACATCTACAAGCTTGTCAAAGAACAAACTTTATTAATAAAGAATAAAAAAAATTTACAAATTATGTCAATAAACTTCAAACTATGCTCTTCAGTAAGTTATTTTCTGAAAATAACTTTTTCACATGTGAACGGTGACGATCTAAACCCATTCCAGTTGGTAAACACAATTTTGAAGCATATTACAGAATCGGTCCTTACTAAACGTCACAGCAGCATGGCAAGCGTTAGAACTGTGGTGCACATCTGTTTGCAGTTTATGATGCTTATGGCTCTTCAATAAGATGCTGGCCTTTTCCCTCTCCTGACTCTATTTCCTTTCTGTTTCTTATTCTTTTTATAGATTGTTTCAATCTGTCTCACTTCTGAGCCCAAAATTTTAAGACTGGGTTCCCATTTGGGATCCTTCACTTACCCATACTTTGTGTACACATGCTTCTATAAACATGTACCACGGCCACGTGTGCACAGAGAGCTAATTATTCAAGGCCACAGATTGAATCTTTAATCACATGTGTGCATATAAATAAACAAAGTGCCACTAGGAAATGATGAGTGCACTTTCCTGTGCTGCCCGGTGAGGTCGGTTTCCCTCCTTGATGCTTCTCTGCAATCTATTTTGCTCCTCTCTCTCTCTCTCTCTCTCTCTCTCTCTCTCTCTCTCTCTCTCTCTTTCTCCAGGGTTTTTCTGTGTAACAGCTCTGGCTGTCCTGGAACTCGCTCTGTAGTCCAGGCTGGCCTCAAACTCATGGAGATCCACCTGCCTCTGCCTCCCAAGTGCTGGGATATCTTCCTTAAAGATTTATCTATTTAATTATATACGCTTGCATGCCAGAAGAGAGCACCAGAGCTTATTATAGATGGTGTGAGCCACCCTGTGGTTGTTGGGAATTGAACTCAGGACTTTTGGATAAGCAGCTAGTGCTCTTAAATGCTGAGCCATCTCCAGCCCCTAGACTGGGTATCTTTTTTTTTTTTAAATAAAGATTTATTTATTATTTATACAGTATTCTGCCCACGCTTGTGCCTGCCCACCACAAGAAGGCACCAGATCTCATTACAGGTGGTTGTAAGCCATCATGTGGTTGCTGGGAATTGAACTCGGAACCTTCAGAAGAGCAGACAGTGCTCTTAAACTTCTAAGCCATCTCTCCAGCCCCTAGACTGGATATCTTAACCTGAAAGGATCTGAGGGGATGGAAGAGGCAGCACAGTTCCCTGCTCTTCTCACTAGGTCATATGATGTTTGTGTGAGGCATGCCTTCCTTGTGTTTCAGGAAGGGCATTCCCATTTCTGAAGACCCAGTGACATGGAGGGGACCCTGAAGGTGCAGGCTTTCTTGAATTTTCTAACTTATTACTGTTGAAGCATATGCTTTGGCTCTATCATGTTTTTCCATGATTATCCATCTTTTTTTTTTTTTTTTTTTTTTTTTTTTAGTTTATCGAGACAGGGTTTCTCTGTGTTATCTTGGCTGTCCTGGACTGCCTTTGTAGACCAGGCTGGCCTTGAACTCACAGCGATCCACCTGCCTCTGCCTCTCAAGTGCTGGGATTATCTGCTTTTCATCAATCTTTTCGGGAATGGGGCACTTGGCTGGAGGTGCAAGGCCCTGGGTTAATCCCTGGCTCCCAAAACAGAAACAAACAAAACCATTTGGTTTACAGTTTCTTTGGATCTCTATCTCCTGAGCCACGCATGTAAAATTATGTAATAAATAAATCTGTGTGTTTTTTCTCTTGTTAATTTGTCTTTCATTATTGAGGTGTAAGCCATCTGCCTAGGATAAAAGAGAAAAAGATAATTTTCCACTCCGGTAGGATAAAACAGAGATCATTTAATGTTTACAATGAACCTCCTTTGAAATTCATTTTTCTCTCACATCTCTTCCCTCTTTCCTCCTTTCTTTGAGATAGGGCTGTAGCCCAGCATAGCCTAGAACTTACTAGGTAGTTGAGGATGACCTTGAACTCTCTCTTTCTACAGCCCAAGTGCTGAGAGGACAGGCACACAGCACCAGCCAGTTTATGGGGTGCTGGGGCTTGAACCCAGGCTTTCCGCATGCTGGCAAGCACTATATCAACTGAGCTCCACCCAAAGTGTGTCACTAAGCTGGTTCTCAAAATGCTGAACTGGTTTGGTTTTCCTCTCAAATCATCAGCTCTCTAGTGCCCCATAGCCACATAGCTGCCACTGCTCACGTCAAGCCTGCCAGGCTCCAAGCCTCGCATCTTCTCAGTGTCAGTTTCTAGGAGACCCCTACTCACCGCCCTTCTCCTGTTTTCCTCTTACAGTTCAAGTTTCTTAGTTCAAATACTTCATCCAGTGGGGCCCACTCCATTGCTCCAATGCCTCCATATTTATGTGGAATCAATTAACAGCACTTAATAGAGAAAGAGACCTCGGAGTTATCATGTTCATTCTCTTCTTCATCCATCCATTCATTGATTCATTCATCTGTTCACTTGAAGGCATACAGAATATGTATAAGTAGAGCCAGGTGTGGTGGCTCACGCCTTTAATCCCAGCACTTGGGAGACAGAGGCAGGCGGATCTCTATGAGTTTGAGGCCAGCCTGGTCTCCAAAGCGAGTCCAGGACAGCCAAAGCTAACACAGAGAAACCGTGTCTTGAAAACCTCGAATAATAATAATAATAATAATAATGATGATGATGATAATGATAGTAATAGTAATAGTAATAATAATACGTCTCAGTGGCCTGAGGGTTAATTGGAACAGAAGCTATTTGAGGATCCATAGCTGCAGAAGAAGCTTTTCCTGGGCTTGCCTTTGTAAAAGTAAAGTCTTTCCAAAGAAATCCACTGTCATAAACCCCATCCTTGAAGTATCATAACAAGGTAGATTAATAACCTCTCCTACAAAATAAGCACACACACACACACACACACACACACACACAAACACGCACATGCACACAGTACAGAAAACATGCCCAGGTGAGATGCAGGGCCTGCTCTCTCAAGTGCTACAGCCAGTGGGGCCTGGGGTGGATAGGCAGGGCTAGCTCTCCTGTTCTCAAGACCCCAGGGCCAGCTCTCCTGGCTGATGCAGATGGGACAGGATAGCTGAACCCATGCTACCCCAGGTGTGTTGGGTTCAGCTCTCACACACTCTCATCATACATCATAAGACTTATTTCACTCTGAATGTTTATGATGGCCAAAATTCATATGCTTCAAACTAATCCCTGATGTGAGGGTTTTTGAAATAAGAACCTTGGAAGGTAATTAGATCAATGGGCGATAGGGGTGGTGTATCAATGAGACTGGTGCTTCAATAAAGAGGTCCTAGTGGGAGTACTTGCTTCTTCACCATGTGAAGAAATGATCAGTTATAACCCCAAAAGTGAACCTGTTGATGCTTGTTTTCATGCTCAGTTTTATTTGGGGTATTGAAGCTTCTACCTCCTTTCCACCAGCCCCTTAACCCTGGGTAAGAGAAAGAAGGTTAGTGGGGAGACGGGGCACAGATCCATCTACTTCTCCTGGCTGTTTATAGTCAATGGGTTCTTTTGAGGCAATACCAATCTTTGTCAACAGCAAATGAAGCAAGCAGTCTCATCTAAGCTGCTGTGCTGAAATGTTTCTCTCCTTCTGCCACACTGTTAGTCTCTGGTCTCTCTGAACTGCTACATGCCACATGCCACATGCCACATGCCACACTTTCTCTCTTGGGGCTCTCCTATTTATCTCCCTCAGAGTCCTAGACCACACCCCTCTCCTTGTCACAAAAGGCAAGCTGCTACCAGCTAGGAAAGACCACACCCCACAGGAGGCAATTATCAGCTGTGGACAAACTAAAGCCCAAACTAAATTCCCACGCTCGGGGTTATAACAAAAAACATATTTACATACCGTAACTGATTTTTACAAAGAAACCAAAACTTCCATTATATAAGTCCTTGAAGAATTTGGTTTGCCTGTGCCTTTCCAGCCTCTAAAACTATGGGAATGTGTTTCTGATATTAATTATGTTTTTATTATGGTGATCTGAATGAGTTACTCTTCCTCCTCCTCCTCCTCTTCCTCTTCCTCTTCGTTCTTCTTCACTTAAGCAGCCTTATTGAAGGTTTGCATGAGATTCCTCTACATCTGCATCTTCTATTTGCTCTTCTCCTTTCCTGCTTGCCAAGACTTGCCTTTCCTTTCCAGGATTTTTTTGTGGTCTTTGTCCAGCTTTCCTGATGATACCTACTTTGCTGGAGAGAGTTGTGCCATTAGGACACATGTTTCTTCCTGTACACTTGGACCACTTTACCAATCTGCTGGCCTCTGTAGCATCCTTGTCAACCTGAACTTCATTATCCTTTCGAATGGGCATAAATTGAAATTCTGTCTCAGCTCTTTGGAAAGACATTATCTCCTTCCAAATATGAGGTACATTGAAATGCAGTTTGCTGTGGTTAGAAGTCACAAAGGGATGGAACTTTATTTTGGCAACTGCCAATCCAGCAATAACCTTTGTACATTCTCTTGTCATTCTTAAAAGTCACATATGTGTCTACCTGTTCCTATTAAGATATAGCTAGGCACTTGGGAGGCAGAGGCAGATGGGTCTCTGTGAGTTTGAGAGTAGCCTGGTCTACAGAGCTAGCTCTAGGACAGCCAAGGTTACACAAAGAAACACTGTCTTGAAAAACAAACAACAAACAAAAGAAAGAAAGAAAGAAAGAAAGAAAGAAAGAGAAAAAAAGAATGGCATATGGCATATATACCTCTATTTCTGTCCCTTAGTCACATTTATTTATGAACTCCTATGCACGTACATGCATATAACTACTTTCCTTCTTTGCTAATCTTTTGGTAATTTATTTTATAAGACTCCAAAGCAGAAGTAAGAGCATAAGGATAGAAGAGGAGGTCTTACTTCCTGGCATGCTCATTCCTGTACTTGTTTGTCTTGTCAGTCACTGAGAGAGCAGTCTCTGAAGGATGCTCATAGGTGCCCCGGAAGTGAAGAGGGAACGTTCCTTAAGCCACTGCCCTTCTCTTTAAGGAACTCGAAGGTGCAAGAATTATTCCCATTGGTCTGGAGGCTCAATTCTGCTGAAACAAACTGACAATAGGGTTACCAGAAGGAAAAGGCATCTGAGTTTATTTAATGTGCACATGGGCACAGGAGCCATGCAAAATATAACGTTTAAAGAAAGGACATATGGTTGAGGTTTAAACACTTGCTTCAGCGATGAGAGGGAAATGAGGCCTGGAGACAATTTTAGAGGGGGAGAAAACAATCTTTTGGGCTGGTGAAGGCCTGAAAGAACAGGCAAAGGCCTGGACCAAGCCCTCCCTGGACTTTAGGGATAGTGGTCAGTGTTCAGTCTTCTCCAGCGGTTCCTGCTTACTGACTAATGGGATTTAGAAACAGCTGTGTTTCTTTTGGGTAGGGAATTTCCCTTAGTCAAAACAGGAAAACAAACCAAGTTTTTCTTGTCACTTTAGGAAATAAAATCAAGGGTGGTGGGGAAACAGGAGAGCTCTAGTTTGAACCTGAAATGTCCCCACAGGCTCATGTTTTGAGTGCTTGGTTTCTGGCTTATGGCGTTACCGAAAGCCTGGAGCCCTCGGGAAGTGGGGCCTGGCTGTGGGAAGCGGCTCATTAGGTGTAGACCTTTGAAGATTATACCACCTGACCCTCATTGTTTGCCTGCTCCTCTTGCTTCCTGGGCTGCCACCATGTGACCGGCTGGCACCCCAGCCTCGCGATGCACCATGCTGTCCACCACAGACAGCCATTTCACCACACCTTCCCGGCTGCCATCTCCTGGGACCGAGTCACAGTAAGTATTTCCTCTTTTAGTTATTTCTGTCAAATGCTCCCTTCACACTGACAGGAAAGTAACCTGCACAGGGCAGACAGAAGGTCAGAGACCTGGCCAGCACCTCAGAGAGTGCTGAACTCAGGGCACACATGCTAAGTGTGTGTGTACTCTGGTACAATCAAATCACACACCAAGGTGTGGTAAAGAAAGGGGTGCACAGTGGAGGAAGAAGCAAGGGACCTTGCAGAGGGGAACAGGCCCCATCGGTCCCCTCATCCAGGAAGAACATTTGAGAGGGAACCCTGGAAGTCCTGACACACACACTGCAGGAATATGGGCATCCTTTAGCAAACAATGCAGGCGTGGACTGGGCTGTGCGGAAGAGAGACTAATTCAGGACTTTCTGCCAGTTGAATTTTCCACCTGTTTCAAGATTTTAGAACAGGACGGTTTTTAGACACGAAAAGTAGTTTTCCTGTGCTTATCTCCTCTTTAACAGGCATTTCCCCTTTAAATGTCACACAGATGTTTGTTGCATCGCTGGGTGGAGAGTGGCCACCACATGGATGGGGAGTTTTGTTTTGTTTTTTCCCCTCGTCTCCTGAGCTTATACATCCAGGATCTTCTAAATCAGAACCTGACTGGTGATGGGGTGATGGCCCAGCCTCCCAGGCTGGGAGCAGGAAGCACAGGAATTCCATTTGCTTTTCTTTATTGCTCTATGGATGACATGAAAGACTTTATATTAAAAAAACAAAAACAAAAAACAAAAAACTGGAACTAGAATAGGATAATACTGTTTCTGTTATCTCTGGTTAGGAAATTATATTTTCTTCTTCTACATCTTTTTCACTGTTGATGAAGCTCGTTACACGTCTGAGAGGGTCTTATTAACTGGTCTGTGAGGAGTAGGTGGAAGAACTCTTTTTTTTTTTTTAAATTTTTATTTAGTGTCTTAATTTATGTGCTTTGGTGTGAGGGTGTCAGATCTTGGAGTTACAGACAGTTGTGAGCTGCCATGTGGGTGCTGGTAATTGAACCCAGATCTGGGTCCTTTGGAAGAGCAGGCAGTGCTCTTAACCACTGAACCATCTCTCCAGCCCCAAAGAACTCTCTTAACACTGCCCTGGCTTGCTGCTCTGTGGCTGTGATAAAACTGACCAAAAGCAACTTGGGGAGGGAAGGGTTTGTTATGACTTAGAGGCAATCATCTTATAGTCCTCCAGAGAAACCAAGGCAGGAAGTCAAGCAGGGATCATGGGGGGAATATTGCTTACTGGCTTAATCCCTGCTTATAACTCCCTTATACAACAAGAAGCTCCTGTCCAGGGATGGCACCTCCCACAGTAGACTAGGCCTCCCTTCATCAATCAGCAGTTGAGAAAATGCCCCACAGACAAGCCTGGAAACCAATCTGATGGAGGAAGTTCCCTAACAGAGACTCCTTCTTTCCAGGTGTGCCAAGTTGACAGACAGCCAAGGTTGGTCATCAAGGCAACATTTACGTTGCTCGTATTTCTGGTGGGGAGGGTTTAGAAACTGAAGCTGGGTAAAAAGGGAAGTCAGATGAAGTGCTCTCAGACTACGGATCCCTCAGCGGAGGGAGAATGCTCAGGCTAGTGTGAGTCTTAGAGATTACGTCTCTCTGACTGTAATTAACCACTTGTCAGGGACTTTGGGAAATATTAATGGTGCTTGACTATTCAGTCAAGGTAGATCCTTCGGCCCAGTTGGAATTGCGTTCTTCCTTCTAGGTGCTGGGGACCCAGCAGAGCCATGTTAGGGTTAGGCTGTGGTCTGTCCCCTGAAGATTTGTTGTTTTGAAAGTTTGATTAACCTGAGTTTCCACCCAGAAGTCTGGGGATAGAGGTAGTTAATAGCCTGTGGACTTATGCTATCTGTAGGCTAGGCCATATCAAATTCCCACAGGCAGGGCCAGAGCTGGCTAATAATCTGGGTGACCTTAACTGTATAGCTGGGGCTCTCCCAATCAGGAAAACTAGGTAATAGCCTAAATGAATCCTATGCTCTCTGTATGACAGAGACCACACCAGATCTTCCCCTGGGCCCCGGAGATAACACATATAGCCTAGCTCTAGAACCATCTTCTTGGAATATGTGGCATGTACTTTGAGTTGAGTTTCAATGGATTCATGCAGCCTTGTGCACAGGAGATTACACCAGGAAACTTTTTTTTTTCAAATTGTACTATGCTTAATTATGTTTACAATAAATTCTTCGGGGTCAGATTAAAAGTTTGAACCAGCACTGGCCAGGTAAATAGCAGTGAACCACATTTCCTTCTTGGTTTTGTTTGGTTTTGTTTTGAGACAGAGTTTCTCTGTGTAGCCTTGGTTGTCCTAGACTCACTTTGTAGACCAGGCTGGCCTTGAACTCACAGAGATCTGCCTGCCTCAGCCTCTCTGAGTGCTGGGATTACAGGCATTCACCATTGCGCCTGGCTGAAAGTGTGGAATCTTTAAGAACTGGGACCTGGTTCCGGGCGTGGTGGCACACACCTTTAATCCCAGCACTCGGAGGCAGAGGCAGGAAGATTGCTCTGAGTTCAAGGCCAGCCTGGTCTACAAAGCGACTCCAGGACAGCTTAGGCTACACAGAGAAACCCTGTCTCAAAAAACAAACAAAGAAACAAACAAACAAACAAACAAACAAAAAAAAGAGTGACTTGTTACGGGATATGTTTCCATAGTCCCAACTACTAGGTAGACTGAGGCAGTGGGATCATTTGAAGCCAGGAATTGGAGGTCAGCCTGTGCAGTATAGGGGATCCTGTCTGTATAACCCAAACTCAACCCAACTCATCCCAAGGAAACCCAACCCAGGCCAACTCACCCTAAGGAAACCCAACTAACCAAACCCAACCCAAGGAAACCCAACCAACCCAACCCAACCCAACCTAACCTAACCCAATCCAACCCAACCCAACCTAGATCAGAAAAAGGGATGAAGTGTGATGGGCAGCTGTGATGAAGTCATGCTGCCCCACTTGGCTGGCTTCTTTGTTTGCCTCTTACTGGTTATCTTATCCACATGGCATGAGGTAGCACAAGGCCCTTGTTACATGTAGCTTCCAAGCTCAGGGCATTTTAGCCTTCATTCCATGAGCAAAAATAAACCCTCTTTCTCTAAAACAGTGCCAGTCTTCAGCAATGTTTATGTTTGTTTGTTTGTTCATTTGTTTGTTTGTTTTAAAGTAGCAACACAAGCAGATGAAGATAAAACCTGCACACTGTTAGGTCCTTATTAGGGAACAATTTCTCCATCTCTTTCTCTTTCTGTTTTTCTATCTCTCTTTTCTACATCATACAAAGTGATAATAATATATATACACATAAATATATATATACATACACATACATAAATAAATATATATAAACATATATATATAAAATTGTGAAGACAGAACAAACTCAAATGAAACTCCTTTCTTTTTCTTTCTTTCTTCTTTTTTTTTTTTTTTTTTTTACAGTGAGGAGGTAGTCTCAAATGGTTCTTTAAAAGTATGTAAAAAAAAATACTCTAGGGGCTGGTGAGATGGCTCATCAGGTAAAGGTGATAGCAGGGTAAGCCTCAGGTGGGTTTGAACATACGTGGAACATACATGGAAAGCTGCATTTGGTGGTCTCCCGGCATGTTCACAGTGATGGAGAACACGGAGGCAGGAGAATCTCCCAGGAACTTGCCCGCTAGATAGCCTGGAGGAGAGCAGCAGCAGAAATAAGAGAGACTCTGCCTCAAAAAGGTGGGAGAGGAGAACTGACTCTCAAAAGTTGCCCTTTGACCTCCACATGTGCATGCACACACACACACACACACACACACACACACACACACACACACACACACACACA
>OU015749.1:19895092-19910190 GCA_907169655.1 Acomys percivali | reverse complement strand
CACACACACACACACACACACACACACACACACACACACACACACACGTTATTAAAATATTAAAAATATATCTTATTAAAAAAAAGGGAAGAAGCTGTTGATCCATGTACTGGGTGCAGTGTACTGGGAGTCAGTAGGGTAAGGAGGGCAAGGATCTTGAAGGCAAGTTAAGTAGTTCTGAGAACCAAGCTACCCACAGTGGGAATTGTCCCAGTTCAACCCAGGAGCTTTACAAATGCAGTGCACTGGCCAACAGGAATCTCACAGCAAAGAAGGCAAGCGTGTCTCTGTGCTTATGGGACTGAGCATCTTGGAGATCTTGGTATACCATCCATCCAGTTCTCTTTCTCCCTCCTTCAGTATCTCTTTTCTAAATAGGGTCTCATGTAGCACAAGCTATTTTGGAAGGTTCAAAAATCCTCCTTTCTCAGTTTCCCGAGTGCTAAGATTACAGATATGAGCCACTATATCCGGCTTTGATAGTTAAGAGAAGCCAGAGAGATTTTTGTTGTTTGGTTGTTTGGTCTGTCTGTCTGTCTATCTATCTATCTATCTATCTATCTATCTATCTATCTATCAATCTATCTATCATTTATCATCTATCAATTATCTATCATCTATCTATTATGTATTTATACATCTATCATTTATCATCTATCTATCATCTATGTATCATTTATTATCTATCTAGCTATCATCTATCTATCTGTCTTCCCTATTCAATGCATCACTATGTAGCTTTGGCTGTCCTGAAACTCCCTCTGTAGACCAGGCTGGCCTTGACTCAGAGATCTGCCTGCCTCTGCCTCCCGAGTGCTAGGATTAACGCTATGTGCTGCCCAATGGTGGTTTTGTTTTTGTTTTTGTTTTGAGGCAGGGTCTTAACTATATACCCCTGACTGTCCTAGAATTTACTATGTAGACCAGGCTGACTTCAAACTCACAGAGATCTACTTGTTTCTGTCTCCTGAATGTTGGGATTAAAGGTGTACACTGACACACTTGGCCTTGTTTTCATTTCTTTTTTCTTTTTTGGTACTGGGATTTAACCTAAGGCCTCATACATGCCAGGCAAAAAAATGTAAGTTTGGGGGGGGTGTGGGCAGCATGTGAGTGTGAATGTCTGTGGGGGACAGGGGTGTCTGGCCGACTGGATCTGTGAGCCTCCTGACACACATGCTCTGAATCTGAGTACAACTCAGGTCTTCAAGTCTTCTGCAAGAGCAGAACACACTTTTGTAGGCTCAGTTGTCTTAACAAATATATTTTATTATGAACTTATTCACAGAGAGTACGTCACTTAAAACCCAACTAACTGAAACAATAGAAGAAGAGGATTAAAGAACACAATAACAAAACCGTAAGGATATCAGTTCTGAGGTACGATTCTCCTGGCGTAATCAGCAGGATTTCTTCTGCTGGAACCTGGAGTAACCAGAACCCGGAGCCTCAGCCGGAGCCAGGAACCCCGAAGCCCTTCCCTTGAGCGGTTCTCTCTAGGAGCTTCTCGAAGTGGAGCGATGAACACCCAAAACTATCCCAAGTCTCCAAAGGCCCCGCCTCTTGTTTCTGGCTCACTTATGTATCTCCTCCCAGAGTCTGTTCATGGATCTTTTCAGCTGGCAATAATCAAGCTCCCGCATGAGGTGGTTTGCCTTCTAGTGGATTAATATCACCTGTTCTCTCACAAGACCATTTCCCATCCCACACTTGGGATCATAACAAAAACAGGTTTATCTCTCCTTCATCTCCCCCTTTCTATGTAATATAATAAGCTATATACAACAAAATAATTATCCATTAAGTCAACATTTACAAGGACCAGTCGATTTGTAGTTAACAATTTTTAAGAAATTATTCCACTATCCCATGCTACTGATTCTTATCCTAATATCAAAAGTTTTTTCTTTTTTTTAAAAAACTAAACTTATATTAATACTGTGGTTATCTAGTCTTCAACCCTATCAGAGAAACCAGGAGGAAAAACTATCTAATATGAAGGAAGTGCAGGGAAGCAACTTCCAGAAGTATTGACAGGACAGAGAGCTGACTGTCTGGACAGTCACAAGTTCCTCTCCATTGTTATATGTGTTATAAAAGCCCTTTATTATTAAATGCCATTTTCTGTGGATCTCTGAAGTGATATATAAAAAACTAAGTAAAGCTTATTATATAATTAAATAATTTAGTATCTATTAAGATTTATAAGTGATCAACTACAAATTTCTTTCTCCTACCATCCTGAACAATTTATAACAGTTATTTTTCAACTTTTCAAATAAGTTGTGCATGTATAATACATTAAATAAATGCCAAACAAAATGATCTTAAGTTTCTACCAATATATGATATACAATTTAAGTTTCCATTAACACACCATATATAATATATAAAGCAAAAGTTGAAAAATGGAAAAAAATCTTAAATTTCCATCAATCTACACACTTTTTTTTTTTTTTTTTTTTTTTTTTTTTTTTTTGAGAAAGGGTTTCTCTGTATAGCTTTGGCTGTCCTGGACTTGCATTGTAGACCAGGCTGGCCTTGGACTCACAGAGATTCACCTGCCTCTGCCTCCTGAGTGCTGGGATTAAAGATGTGTGCCACACTGCCTGGCCTGAGTATAATCCTTTTTTCTTCCTTCATCATCATTTCTTAAAGCCCTCATATTCTAATACTATTGCTTTGGGGCTTAAGATTTAAATACATGCATTTGAGAGGAACACAAATATCCAGGCCACAGCAGAACTCATAAGGAAAATGTGGGATTATGAACAAATCCAGGTCATATGTAATATAGAGTGAAACCATGGTGTTGTTTTTATTAGGGTACATAGCAGGTATTTATAGTTTGGATCTTAAATGTCTTTTAAAACCTGGTATACTAACGGCTAGCTTGACAGCCTGTGCTGCTGCTGGGGTGCTGGAATCTTTAGGAGGTGGGGCGAATCGAAGGAAATAGGCCATTGGGGTGGGGCAGGTCTGGAAGTGGGACTTCAAGGCATCAATCTCTTGCTCTTTGTGTCCATTAGGAGAAAAACTTTACTTCCCTGTGCACTGGTTGCCTTGATAGTCTGCCTTGACACAGGCCTAGAAGCAATGGCCCCAAGGCATCATGGACTAAACCCTCTCAAGATGCATTTTATATCCTCAGGTGTTTTGTCACAGTGTTTGAAAACTGACTGACACATAAAGCAACACATGCACTTCCCAGAAAGATCCTGATAGATCTCATAGAACTGAAAGAAAAACTGAAGTATTAGCCTCCTGGTGGTGGGAGAGACCCTAGCAAACATTCTTTTTGGGGTTTTGCCTTAGTTTCAGTAGTGGCTATTTTTTTTTTATGTATCATGTGTCAAGTCCCAGGAGTAAATTTATTTTAAGCCTGTGGTGGTTTGAATAAGAATGGACCCTACAGGCTCATATATTTGAATGTTTAGTCACCAGGGAGTGGAACTGTTTGAAAGGATTATAAGAATTAGTAGGTGTGGCCTTATTGGAGGAAGTGTGTCTGGGGAGGTTTGTTGATGTTTTAAAAACCCTTACCAGGTGCTGCACCCCCTCCCCCCAACACCCCTCCCCCTGTGGATCAGGATGCAGTTCTCAGCAACTTCTCCAAAGCTATGCTCCCCATCATAGTGACAGTAGACTAAGCCCCATGGTTAAATGCTTTCTTTTATAAGAGTTGCCTTGTGAGGTGCAGTGGTGGTGCACACCTTTAATCCCAGCACTCAGGAGGCAGAGGCAGGCAGGTGGATCTCCCATTTGAGGCCAGCCTGCTCTATAAAGTCCAGGCAAGGCAAGGCTACACACAGAGAAACCCTGTCTCAAAAGACCAAAAAAAAAAAAAAAAAAAAAGTGACTAAAACAAAGCCCAGCCAGCTGATTTCCCCTAGATAATTCAGGCAAGCAGAGGTGGTGGCTCTATTGGGGAAGAGTTGGGCCTCAGAGGGCTCACATTAGTTAACTTTTTGCATCACTGACAAGACACTGGACCAAACAACTAATTGGGGGAAGATTTGTTGGCTCTTGGCACTGAGGGAGTCAGTCCGTTGTAATGGGGAAAGGCATGGTAGCGTTCATGTGGCAGGAGGATATGTGTGTGTGCCCCATCATGGCAGGCAAGGAAAGCCAGAGGATACTCAAACCAGTGTCTCGACTACAGCCTTCAAAATCTGCCCCTTGCTGATCTATTTCTGTCAGCTAGAACTTACTTCCTGAATGTTCCAGTCTCCTAAGACACCGTCACCTGGGTTTCAAGCATTCAAAACACAAGCCTGGAGGTTCCATTTCAGATTTGAACTGTGCCAGGGCCTGACCTATGACAGGAACCTTGCAGAAGAAGGAAAATCATGATCTGAAATCTTCCTTCCAGGAACCCAATGCTACATTGCCCAGGTTTCAAGGTTGAACTTAACCCTCTAGCTGCCGGGAGCCCCATAGGCCTCCTGTGAGCTGCCACCGATTAAACCCAGGGACTTACATCTGTTTGAGAACCCAACCTTTGTCCTAGGGCATGTGCATACATCCCACCCCAGTGACGAGGTGTGGGAAGCTGTCCAAGGACCCAGTGTAGCATGATTTTGAAGCAGGCTTCAGAGACCCTAGACCTAGCTTCTCCAAGTACCTCACCCTCAGCCCTCCTTTCCTCCACAGACAGTGACCCTGAGCACAGGGCCACCTCACCTGCGTCCCCATCTCAGCGTCAGTGTCCTGAGGAGCTCAACTCGCCACTCTTTATTGCCTATCATCTGGTATGGAGTTATTCCACACATTCTTTATGTCTTTTTCTATAGGCAGTGTGTGCGCCTCTCAAGCTCAAACGGTAAAATCCTAAGCCCCAAGGTGATACAGTTAGAGGGTAAGTCGTCAGGAGGTGGTTGGTTAGGTCGTAGGGTGGAACCTTAGTCAGTGAGATTTGTGCCCTTATAGATGATGGCCCAGAGAGCAAGGCCATTTTCCCCCACTACACAAGGACATGGCAAGAAGGCACATTCGACGAGCCAGGAAGTAGATCCTCACCAAACACCAGACCTCAGAATTCCCAGCCCACAGAGCCCTGAGTTTCTACTGGATGGAGGATGTCCTGTCTATGGCATTTAGTTATAGAAGAAGCCTGACTGGACTGACACACCTTCCAAACTATACCCACTTCTCTGGGTCATTAAAAGTCTCTCTGGTGTCTAGCTCTCAGCCCAGTTGCAGCATGAGGCATGTACATAGCATTCAGAATGATGCCTTCATTGATGTACTGTTTAGAGACAGAGCCGTGTTAAAGGTAGCATATTAAAAACATCACTGTTTTAGATGGATGAGAGATTAAATACTTCAAAAGACCTCTTTTTTCTTAGATTTTTGGTTGTGAGCCTAGCCTTTCACTGCTGAGCTATCTCTCCAGCCCAAGCCTTGCTTTTTTTTTCTTTTTCTTTTTCTTTTGGCTTTTTTTGAGACAAGGTTTCTCTGTGTAGCCTTGCCTGTCCTGGGCTCACCTTGTAGACCAGGCTGGCCTTGAACTCACAGCGATCGACCTGCCTTTGTCTGCCTGAATTCTAGGATCACAGGCATGTGCCATCTTGCCTGGATGACTTGCTTTTTTCTTACCAAGGGGGGGAAAAAAAGGTTTCAAGCTGTAATAAATATCTCTCCTCCGCCCCGCCTCTGCCCCCCCAGTCTCCCACCCCCCAAAAAATATTTGTCTATTGCTTTTAGAGACCAAGAAATTCAAAGAGACTAAAAGTCTGCTGTCACATCTTTCTGTCTGCCACCCTTTCACTTCCGTCTCAGGAGATGCCACCTCACAACCCTCCAAAGCGCGTGTCACTCTGTGGCATTAAGACGTGTTTCCATTCTTCATAAGCACATGCATGTGAGGGGTGAGAGAAGGCGCCTGCCGGACTATGACATCATATGTCTCAATGCCTGTATTTGGTAACTGACTGGCTTTAAAATCACTATGTGCTAAGAAGAATAGACTTCCAGGCTTTGATCTTTTATGTAAATATTTTCTTTTCCAAGAGGGGATTTAGGCGGAAACCACTGGTACCTTTTCATTGATCTCAATTCTAAAACCAACATTTGCTTTAACCAGAAAACATGTAGGAGGAAGAAGAAGAAGGCGAAGAAGAAGAAGAGGAAGAAGAACTTGATTTCCAGTCTTTTTCTAGGGCAGTGAACACCCTTCCCTATTCAGAGCTGACTCTGGCAAAGGGAAGTTATTACCTGCCTCCCATCAGTTTCTGTTGGCGACTGATAAGGTAATAACATTTCATTGAGCTACCCCAGGATGCAAACATATTTTCCCCATGCAGTACACGTGTGTGGTTTCTTTTCATTCTAGAAAAATCATGCTACGAGCCCAGCAAGGAGAATAACTCCTATGTTTGCCCTCTTACAAGGAATTCACTTTTATGATATGTTTCTTAATTGATTAAGAGGAGGGTAATAAATGAACATCTGATCCGAGCTTCAGCAAAGGACTCTTTATTGGAGCGCAGGCTCCAGAAAGTTATTTTAGGCAAGTGCCCAGAGGCCATTTTCGAAAGCACGAGGCTGCAAGAGACTGTGACTCTAATGAATCCTGGCGCTTCTTAGAAATAAATTAAGGATTTCCTTCCAAAGAGGGTGGCTAGCGGCCTGGGAAGGCATATTTTTAAATGGTGGAATCCAAACACAGGCTGCATTTGCATCTTTAAAGCCTATGGTTTGCTTTTCACATTTTTTTTTCTCCCCCCACCTCTCCGTGACTCTGGCATTGTACAGTTAAGCTGTTCTTGCAGAGGCACCTCCGGCCTTTTTTTTTTTTTTTTTTTTTTTTTTTTTAAATGAGGTGTGTGGACTAGGGAGCCAGCCTTGGCGCTTGGGCTGGCTGAACTCTCCATCCTGGTTTAAACCACCTGGGAAAAGTCGGTGCAATTTACGACAGCAGTTATGGCTTGCCCTTTTACTTAGCCAGGGATGGGCTCCTGCTATTAAAAAACAAAAACAAAACCAAGGAAAAAGGCTGGCCGTGTAGGTCAGTGGTAAAGCACATGCCTGGCATGTGTGAGGCTTGAGTTCCATTGCAAGCATCCCTGATCCCCAAAGGCACATTTGTGAGTCATTGTCATCCCCATGTCTTGACTTCTCATCTGAGTGATTCATTAGTTTAATAAGTTTACATAATTAGGATGAAGATAGGTATCTCTTACTTTTCTGTTGCCGAGATTTAAAAAAGAAAAGAAAAGAAAACAGCCTACGGGGCTGGAACAACTGCTCAGTGCTTAAGAACACTGGCTGCTCTTCCAGAAGACCTGGGACTTGAGCCCCAGCATCCCCACGGTAGCACGTAACCACCTGTAACCACGCACGGGTCCAGGGCATCTGATATTCTCTTCTAACTTCCCGGCACACTGCACGCTCGGATATTCACACAAAACAGCCATATACATAAAATAACAAAAAAATAAAAAGTAACAAAGAACAGCGAAAACACAGGTCCAAAAACAACTTAGGGAAGAAAGGGGGGCTATTTGGCTTATGTTTCCAGAGGGATAGAGGCTAACATGGCTGAGGAGGCGTGAAAAACAGGAAGGGAAAATATGGCGGCAGGGCAGCAATGGTTGGTCACATTCTCACGCACACACAAGAAGCAGAGAGATCAAACAGGATGTGTCAAGGCATCTACGAACCCTCAAAGCCATCCCCAGGGACATATTTCCTCCAATGAAGTTCCACCTCCTGGAGGTCCCTTAACCTTCTCAAATAGCACTTACCAACTGGGGTCGGAGCGTTCACACACATGGATGGGGATGAGGGTGGGGGTGAGGGTGATGGTCGGGTAGAGGGTGGGGGTGGGGAACATTTCCCTTTCAAACCATCACAATAGGTGACAGATCACTTTTTTGTTTCTAGCTAAATCCAGAAAGATCTTAGGCAGGGAAGACCTACCAGATTGAAGCTTTGAAGCTTTCTGGATCTTCCCATGAATCATAAAGCAGGCACTGGCCTTCCATGGTGGGTCTTTTAGGTTTCTGAGTCCTTGAGTGGAAGTGAAAATTAGACATACCCAGCCGGGCGGTGGTGGCACACACCTTTAATCCCAGTACTCAGGGAGGCAGAGGCAGGGGGATCCCTGTGAGTTCGAGGGCAGCCTGGTTTATAATGCAAGTCCAGGACAGCCAAGGCTACACAGAGAAACCCTGTCTAAAAAAAAAAAAAAAAAAGAAAGAAAGAAAATTAGATACACCTAAGCCAGGTGTAATGGCACATGTCTTTCATCCCATTTAGAGAAAAGAAAACTACACATATACACACACATTACAACTCTCTACCATCCAGAGACACCCCCAAATATTTCTGACAGCGCTGGATGCCAGGCATGTGTTTTCAAAAGCTCACTTGAGATGACTGTCAACATTAATTAGTGTCTTTTGAACCCTGTGGTGGTTTTACCTTCCAGAAGCTTACTGAAGCTTTCTATACCAGTTCTGGGGGTGGGGGTGGGGGATGGGGTGGGGAGTGGGGGGAGGTGGGGGATGGGGGGGTGGGGGTGGGACAAAAAATGATTCTCCTGTAAATAGAGGGAAAGCCAGATGCATCTAGATTTTTGGTGACTGTGGCCCAGTGACACAGGGGACAGTACACATCTTCCTGGCACATACTTCCCTTCTGCGTGCCGTTCTTTGCCAGAGCTGTGAGTCCTCCCTTTCCCAGACACCAAAGTGAGCTGGTTAGAAAGCAACGTGTCAAGACAAGATTAAGGCCAGTAATCCGGACTTTGCTCCAACTCCACCAGTGAAACCAGAGCAACCAATGTTTGTAGTATGGGGATTTTTATCATTTCACAGGGAAGTCTTTGTTGGTTTCCCTTCTCTTCCCTTCTCTTCCTTCCATTCCTCAGGACTGGACAGGGTCCCTACGTTGGCCTTAAACTCACTGTGCAGCTGAGGTTGACGAACTTCTGAGCCTCTTGTCTTTTACCTTCTGAGATCATAAGTGTGCACCCTCTTGTCCACTTCTAAGTGGTGCTTGGGATTGAAATCAGGGCTTTGTGCATGCCAGGCAAGCACTGAGCTATATAGCCTTAGCTTTCTTTTGTCTTGTTGAGACACAGTCTAACTATGTAGCTCAGGCTGGACTTAAACTCATTGTGTAGCCCAGGCTGGCCTTGGAATCAATCTCTCTGCTGCTGCCTCCTGAGTGCTGGTATTACAATGTGTGTCACCATGCCTGCTGAAAAACTATGAATAATAATAGGCCTCAGCTCCGCTTTCATCTGGGACAAGCGGGGAGTTGAGAATTTTTTCCAAAGATAACATGACAATTTTAAAGTATTCAAGAGAAATCTTTCTTTCTTTTTTTCAGCCAGACTGGGCTGTGTGGCGTGTGTTTGAGCTCTCCCAACTTTGGCTGCCGTGTCCAGTTCCCTGCTTCCTAGTCTTCCCAGAGTGAACTCTGAGACCTCGGAGCGTCTGTATAACTTAACATGGCTTCACACATGCAACTGTCGACGAGAATCAGGCTGCCCCACCTGCAACATCTGTTACTTCGGCATAAAAAGAAACAAGCAAAACCCAACCGAAGCTGAAGCCATGGAGCCGCTGGAATGCTTTACCTGTCTAAACCCAAAGCCTCGCACAGTTGCCATGGATCCCGCTCCTGGAACCCACTCAAGTTTTGCCTTCCCGAAGGATACTGCCAGCAACTCTTGTGCGGTCTCCCTGGAGCCCAGTTCTCTTTCAAAGGCATCCTCTTTGCTTTCAGAGAGCCTTTACCCCTCACCTTCTAAGAGGCCATCTGCTTCCCCAGAACTGCTCACCTGCTTTTTCATCGCCCATTAAGATGGGGAATAACAGGGCTGGAGAGATGGTCTAGTGGTCAAAAGCACTTTGTCCTGTTGGACCCTCACGCCCAACTCGGGAAGGGGGTCGCCGTGAGAGACCACACGAGGCACAACGCACTGATGCAAAAGCAAAGGTTTATTGCTGACGCTCCAGGGTCCCACAGCACTCGAGAGGCTAAGGACCCCCAGTGACTGTTACAGGCTAGTTTTAAAGGCTAAAACCGCAAAGCAGGTGGGGTTGCTTATCAAGTTAGACCATATGGACATTAGGACATCTGGCGTTGGGAGACCTCTTGTGGGGACTTGGGTGTGGGTCCCTAGGGCGGTTACTGGAAACCATATGGGACCTCTGATATTTGGGAGCTCGCATGTAGCTATTCTGGGAACTAGGGTGGAGCTCCTGAGGCTAGGAGTAACGAGAACCGGGAGAAGCCTCTGGGTAGGCAGGGCAAACAAGAGTCTTACATTTTATAATTTTACAGTTTCTCAGTCCCCTTACAGAAGAGTCAATTCCATTCCCAGCATCCACGTGGCTTGTAACAACACTCTGTGACTCCAGTTCCAGAGGATCTGATCCCCTCTTCCAGCCTCACCTGCACCTGTCACACACAGGGTGCAGACATTCATATGAGCAGACAAAGTCCTCATACATATATGAAATAAAATAAATAAATCTAAAAGAAAAAGATGGTAAATAACCCCCAAATTCCAGCTTCCTCCTTGAGTCACACTTTTTTTCCCTGAACTGTCATGTGTATTATGTAACTAAAAAAATTTAAATGACTTATGATTTTAATATGTTGCCCCTTGAATATTGAAAATAAAAGTAGAGGGGGATTTTTTTTCCTACTCATATAAATAGGAGGTATTTCTATTGAAAACATAGGAAGTAGTCCATATGGTAATTAATATTGGATGGAAAGACCGACCTGGATATTTATTTATTTATTTTTTAAAGTTTTTTTGAGACAAGATTTCTCTGTGTTAACAGTCCTGAAAGTCCTGGAATCACATTTGTAGACCAGGCTGGCCTCAAACTCACAGCGATCCACCTGCCTCTGCCTCCCGAGTGCTGGGATTAAAGGCGTACAACCAACACTTCCAGCCTGACCTGGATATTTAAAAATTCTTTATTTTATTTATTTATTTATTTATTTATTTATTTACTTTTTGGTTTTTAGGTTGTTGTTGGGTTTTTTTTTTTTTTTTTTTCGAGACAGGATTTCTCTGTGTAGTCTTGGTTGTCTTGGACTCTCTTTGTAGACCAGGCTGGCCTCGAACTCACAGAGCTCCACCAGCCTCTGCCTCCTGAGTTCTGGGATTACAGGTGTGCACCATGGCAACTGGCTTGAAAATTCTTGTATTGCTCCTTTTTTGGGTAAATTACTCAGCCGATTGGAACCTTCTTTACCTGCGAAACAGAGGCCCATCTGAGCTCTGCCCGCTGAAGTCCTGCGTGTGCCTCTCTTGGCTGTGCTTTGATTCTGGGTTTTGTTCATCTCGTGCTTCTGTTGTGGGGTTGTGCTATGCAGTGTGCAGACAGCATTTAGCGTGCTGCTGGACGCATGGCTCATATTCCTTAATTATTTGCCTGTAAGCTGTAGACCCTGCCCCCTAAAAATTTGTTTTAAATGTATTTTGAATCTGATGACTATTGAACCACTTTGGATTAAATTTGGTCTACTTGAGCCTCCATACAACCGATCAAAAGGCATTTAGAAAATTAACTAGCAGAAAGTTTAAATCATTTAATTATCATTTACTTATTTATTCATTTAGTTTGAGACACGGTCCATGTAGTTCAGGTTGGTCTCATCCCTTTGGTGCCCTTCATGACTGATGGGATTGCAGGCACGTGGTACCACACTGGGCACAAAGTTTACATTCTTTCCCTCCTCCGAAGCCCTTTAAGCGCGCTAGTACTTCAAAATAAAACAAAGCGGAAAACCCAGAGTGGCCCCTTTTGCTTTGTGTTCTTTCTGTGGTTCCAGGTTGCACGAGCACAGGGTCTAGATATACGGTGTAATTCCCACAGAGTACAAAGCAGATCCTTAATAACCATAGGTATAACGAGAGCTGTTTCTCTTGTCAGCCCCCCTTCCGGTGGCCCCTCCCCCCCTCTCCCCAGGGGAGGCAGGCCTGTGGTGTGAGCGCAGATTAAACCCTGGCTTCGCGCATGCTAGGCAAATTCTCTACCCGCCCAGCTCTATCTTACTGTCTTTTGCCTTGCGTTTTACTGAATTCACTAAATGATTTCTTAGGTTTCAGAGAGATCTGGTGGGTGATGGCTCCACTGGGGTCCCAGCTGGGGAGGCATCGCTCTCCTTACTAAGATACAAATCTGCCCTTGAGAAGAAATCATTAGTAGGGACAGAAGAAGAGTTCGGGAGTTCAGGCCAACAGTCACAACACTTTTTAATCTCGCTTTCTGTGAACGAGAATTGTGGGCATCCGAAAGGACCCTGACAAAGCCCAAGCCACAGCAGTGGGATCACGTTGGCCTCAGATCAGGAATTAGTGACGGGAAAGGGACAAAGGTTATCTAGCTTGCTCCCCTTTCTGGGGGCAGCCAGGGGGCTTCGGGGGGGGGGTCTTTCTTCTTTTTATGTTTCAAAATGGGAACGGAATGGGAGCTCAGAGGACTTATAGGGCGAATTTGCATGAGAATAGGAGACTGGAAAGAAGGGTCCGGTTGGAGAAGTTTGTACGTCCTCTAAAGGCTACTGGGGTGTGTTATGCTAAGCAGAAACAGGGAATGCAAAAAAGAGACTGAAATAATTGTCCCCAGACTGCATCCCCCTCTTTTTTTTTTTTCCTGATCCAGAAAATGACAGATTGCTCCTTAGCAGTTGGCAGCCCGAAAACCTTTGATTTAACCCACCTTCTTTTCCTTCTAGCGCACACACTGAAAAGTCTTTCTAAGTCCTTGTGACCTAGGTTTTATTACGAGCGTCTTCTGTGTGGCGAAGATCGGGACTCACACGGTCAGACCTGGCTCTTTTCTGAACACAGCCGTAAGAACACCTAGAGACCATTCGTTAGCTTGGAACCTCATAGCGCTAAGAACGCTGTTAATTAGGAATGGCAAAACGCAGGGATGGAAGGAGACCTAGACCTAATTTTTGCTGAACTGAAAGTGAGCGCTTACTTTATACAGAAGGAGTCCAAATCCCTTCCAGTGAGGTTCTGCTCTGAACGTATTGTTCTTGTCTGTAGGGGACTGAGTGAAACCTTTAGCCGCGTGTGCCTAAGGGAAGGGTCTCTGCGGCGTGTCGACTCTCCTCTTTTGTCAGGCAGGCCCGTGTTTTATCTGCTGACCTTTCAGAATGTCCCATGCCACTCTTATCCTGCACCGTCTGCACGGCGATGCGCCTTCTGCTATCAGAGGCCCTTTCTTTCTTTCTTTTTTTTTTCCTGCGGCTAATTGAACATCCTACGCTGCAAGCAGGCTCTGCGGAGAGCTCAAATATCAGAGTCCTTGTTCGGTGGACTCAAGGATGTTAGGCATGCCTCAATGCATGCAGGGAAGTGCCTGCTTAGGGCTGGGCCTCAGAAAACGGGATTCTCAGACACACCACTCTAGACTTTTTGTTTTGTCTTTTGAGATAGAGTCTCACCGTGTAGTCTTGCTAGCTTGGAACTCATTATGCAAAGCAGGCTAGCTTGAGCTCAGAGAGCTCCACCTCCCTCTACTGAGATTGAAGGCACGTACTACCATGCCTGGTGCCACTTTGGACTTTTAAACTGAGAGCCCCAAGGAAGAAGAAAGTGCAAGACCAGGATTTCTTTTAAAAATATTTTTATTTAGTTTTAATTTATGTACATTGGCGTGAGGGTGTCAGATCTTGGAGTTACAGACAGTTGTGAGCTGCCATGTGGGTGCTGGGAATTGAACCCAGAACCTTTGGAAGAGCTGACAGTGCTCTTAACCACTGAGCCAACTCTCCAGCCCAGGACCAGGATTTCTTTATCCATCTTCAAGGCGGATTTTTCCAGAAGATATTACAATGTGGATTTATTTTTCCAATATTTGGGTATCTCGTTGATTATCATGGCAAGAAGGAAGATGTCAGCGAACTCGGAGCTAACCTTGATCTAGACTATTTCCTGTCTCTGAGTCCACTTGTCACCTCCTAAAATTGCCTCTACCCAGTCCACCCAGTCACACTTCCACATCAGGTTCTAACCCTCAGTGGGTTGTTGGGTCCTTCCTTACACTCCAAGGCACACGGAGAACTTGTGACCTTTGTTTGTTTGTTTGTTTTGTTGAGACAGGGTTTCTTTGTGTGTAGCCTTGGCTGTCTTGGACTCACTTTGTAGACCAGGCTGACCTTGAACTCACAGAGATCCACCCGCCTCTGCCTCCCAAGTGCTGGGATTAAAGGCGCCACGACTGCCTGGCTTGTCCTGCAGCTCTTTCAGCCACCAAGAGGGACAGGCAACTTTGGGACAAACTCCTGTATTAACCTACGTTTGATGTTATTCTTTTACCTTGTTTCATCTAAAATTTTTTTCGAGAATCAACCAAGATCTCCCAAGCCACTCAACTCATTCTTTGAAGCCACTAAAGTAAACGTGGCTCATTATAATATTGAAACAAGCATCTGCAGAAGTGTTTGTGGTAGTTGCTCTTTCAGCCTCTGGAACCTGTGATGCATGACCTTGGGCTGACCCTGGCCCAAATCGTGTCTGCCATTTTTCCTTCTTGAACTATGACCTTAAACTAGTGTCCTCTCCATAAAGTATTTTTCTAGATTACTATGTAGGAGCTCCTCAACTAAGTCCTATGTTTGTGGAGGTGGCGGCGCTGGCGCTGTCCTTACTGCCACAGGATATAAATAGTCCTCTATAATCTTCTGGTCACAATCAGGCTCCTGGATCCAGCGGTGTCGGGTTTCGGATGCAGTCTCCTCCCTTGTGCACCCAGGACTGTTTTCTGCTTTGCTCATGAGCCCTGATACACCTGGGGGGAAAATGCTTGGCACGCTCAGGCTGGCGTGGGAATTTAATAATTCATAGTGGGTCTAGTTAACCTCCTGTCCCCCACAATCAGGTGCCAGGAGAGCACAGGTCAGTTGCTCTCCTTCACTATAGTGTCTGTGGCGTCTAGGCAGGACCTTTGTCCTGGGAGTCAGTGTGCAGGGCGATTTAGCTGGCCTGCCTTCAGGGCCCTAGTAATTGCTTATATTATCACCTGCTGCCGCTGCCAGGTGCAGCACCAGGTGCGTGTGTGTGTGTGTGTGTGTGTGTGTGTGTGTGTGTGTGTGTGTGTGTGTGTGTG
>OU015749.1:19880809-19895082 GCA_907169655.1 Acomys percivali | reverse complement strand
GTGTGTGTGTGTGTGTGTGTGTGTGTGTGTGTGTGTGTGTGTGTGTGAGAGAGAGAGAGAGAGAGACATAAGGGCCACCCTCCAGCCCCAGGTCTCTCAGTCTCTGTCTCTCTGTCTCTCTGTCTCCTTCTCCTCTCCTCTCCTCTCCTCTCTCTGTCTTGTGTGTGTGTTCCCGTGTAGGCTTAATTTTCTTAACCAATATATTTTATTAACAACTTAGTGACCAAGCATAAGTCACTTATAACCCGACTAACCAAAACAATAGGAAATGAGGATTAATGGACACAATAATAAAACTGTAAGGATATCAGTTCCAAGGAATGATTCTCCTGGCACAATCAGTAGGATTTCTTCTGCTGGAACCTAGAGTAACCAGAACCCAGAACCTCAGCAGGAGCCGGAGCCCCGAAGCCTTCCCTCGAGTGGGTCTTTCTAGGAGCCTCTCGAAGTGGCGATGAACAGCCAAATCTATCCCAAGTCTTCAAAAAGCCCACCTCCAGTTCTGGGCTCATTTATATATCTCCTCCCAGAGTCTGTTCACGGGATCTTTTCAGCTGGCAACAATTAAGCTCCTGCACGAGGTGGTCGGTCTTCTAGTGGATTAACATCACCCGTTCTCTCACGAAACCGTTCGGATCCCACACTTGGAATCCTAAAAAACAGGTTTATCTCTCCTTCATTCCCGCCTGTCTCTGTCCCCACATTTTCTCTCTGTTCCCTCTCTCTGTCACTCCTACTCTACTCTCATGGCTTTGCCCCCATCTGTGTCTGCCCTGTCTATATGTCCAGTTGTCTGCCCCGACCTCTCTTCCAGGCCCTAACCCCTCTCCCCTCCCCCATATAAACCTTTTTATGCCATGTATGTTGTGAGGCATAACTCCTCATGGGGGTGGGGGAGGGTGACACCTAGGCATGGGCCTGCCATGGTGCCTCACCACTGACGCATCATCTTTATATGTCATAACACTGAGGGCCGGGCATGGTGGCACACACCTTTAATCCCTGCACTCGGGAGGCAGAGTCAGGCAGATCTCTGTGAGTTCAAGGCTAACCTGGTCTACATAGTGAGTCTAGGACAGCCCAGGGCTACACAGAAAAACAAAACTAAACTAAAACACTGGGTTCTGAGATGTAGGCCAAGCATTTGTTTATTCTGGTGGAAAAAGAAGTTTCTGGGATGAGCTGTGCTGAATTAAAGATTTTTTTTTTCCCTACTCCCACTCTAGTCCCTAAATAATGAGACGGAGACCGTTACATCTGTTAATACTCTCCAAAGCACCACAGCTGGGCAGATTCTCATCCGGTCAAACCCATCTAAGCTAGCTTGGCCTGCTTCCCAGCCACACGCCCCACTACTTGCCATCTTAATCTTGTCCTGGTCACTCCAGTTCCATCTTAGTCCTCATGACTCTTTCATGGCCTGATGACATGCTTCCCCTTCTCTGCCTGTCCCCATCCCCAATGGGATTGCAAGTCCCATCTGAACTCACCCGCCTGCTATAGGCTGATCAGCTCTTTATTGATGAATCAGAGATGACGGAGAACAGTTTTTTTTAATTTATTTATTTATTTTATTTTTTATTTTTGTATTTTTATTTATTTATTTTTATTTTATTTTTTATTAATTTATTCTTGTTACATCTCTATGGTTATCCCATCCCTTGTATGGAGAACAGTTTTTACACAATACTGAGACAGGAGAATTTTCAATAACACCAGACTCTGCTAGCATTTAGCTCACTGCCAGTTCAGCAGTTAACAATTGAATATACAGAGAGGAGAATTTTCAATAACACCAGACTCTGCTAGCATTTAGCTCACTGCCAGTTCAGCAGTTAACAATTGAATATACAGAGACACACCTTCATACAGTGTGAGTGAAGATCACCATTACAGAGCTGGACATGAAGCCTTGCCCAGTGGTGCACACCTACAATCCTAGCACTCAGGGAGGCAGAGGCGGGCAGATCTCTGTGAGTTCAAAGCCAGCCTGGTCTACAAAGTGAGTCCACAACAGCCGAGGCTACACAGAGAAACCCTGTCTCGAAAAGCCAAAAAACAAAACAAAACAAAACAGAGCTGCTGTGAAAAAAATTTTGCATCAATCAAGTTCCTGGTTGCTGTTGTAAATGGATGCAACATTTACTATAATTACTTTAGTTTAGTTTTCTCTTTCATTATTTCTTGTTCATTGTCTCTGTTGTTGTTTTAAAATACCTTCTTTTTTCTGGGAGTGGTGGTGCACACCTTTAATCCCAGCACCTGGGAGGCAGAGGCAGGTGGATCGCTGTGAGTTGGAGGCCAGCCTGGTCTACAAAGTGAATCTAGGACAGCCAGGGATACACAGAGAGACCCTGTCTCGAAAAACCAAAACCAAACCAAACCAAACCACAACCTTAAAATATCTTATTTTTATTATTTGTATCTGTGTGTATGTTTTCATATCTGTGGAGTAAATGTCCTGTGTGTGCTCGTGTCTGTGGAGGTCAGAAAAAGTGTCAGATCCCTAGGAGCTGGGGTCACAGGCAGTTGTAAGTTGTCTAACATAAGTGTTGGGGGTGGAATTTGGGTCCTCTTTAAGAGCAACAAGTGTTCTTTTTTAACTGCTGTACTGGGGCTGGAGAGATGGCTCAGAGGTTAAGAGCACTGACTGCTCTTCCCGAGGTCCTGAGTTCAATTCCCAGCAACAATATGGTAGCTTGCAACCATTTATAATGTGATCTGGTGCCCTCTTCTGGCCTGCAGGTGTACATGCAGATAGAGCACTGCATACATAATAATAAATAAATAAATCTTTAAAAAAAAAAAAAGAATGACCACCATGCTCAGATTCTTTGGGCCAGGTGTAGTGGTGTATGCCTTTAATCTCTGGAGGCAGGGGCTGGTGGATTGCTGTGAGTTTGAGGTCAGCCTGGTCTACAAAGCTACACAGAGAAACCTTGTCTAGGGGAAAAAAAAAAAACCCAACAAGAAAACAACAACAACACTTCTGAGCTGCCTCTCCAGCCCATTTAGAGTTTTTAAAAAGAATGTGTTTAAGAAGACAAAGTACAATAAAGAACTTGGGGGAAATTTCCCTGTTAATTACAAATAAAGTTGTATAGATTCAAAGATAAGACAACTCAGGAGAATAGTCTCCTCTTTCTCCCTATCAAAATCTGGATTGTGTCAGCTTGTGCTACTATAAGTAGCTGCACATTGGATGCCAAAAATTGCTTGAGGAACTTGTCTCCCTGTGGGGGTGAGGAGTGTTCTTTAGACACCTTAGTAAAAGAATTTAAGAATGTACTGAGAAGGAAGCTCAGGGACAATTTTATTAGAGTTTAAAAATAGTTATACCCTTCTGAGTCAGGAGACACAAAGGTGGGTAGACCGCACAGAACTTCATGGCAAATCTCTGTTCCAGGTTTTAACTTTCTGGAAAGGAAAGCCACATTATGTCATTAGAGGGATAATTATTCCTCCCATTTCTTTTCTTTTTTTCTTTCTTTTTTTCCTTTTTTTGTTTTTGTTTTTGTTTTTCAGGACGGGGTCTCTCTGTGTTAGCCTTGGCTGTCCTGGACTCACTTTGTAGACTAGACTGGCCTCGAACTCACAGCGATCCACCTGCCTCTGCTCCTGAGTGTAATTCTCCCATTTCTTTAGCACGGCATTAAGTGAGTTTGCCTCTGTGAGCAGTGGTTTCTTAGTGAAGACGTTGACTGACCCAACTGTATTAACTTATGTTTTGGGTAGCTTGGAAGGCTAGCTCTCCCTCTGAGGAGGCTTGGTTAAATAAGACTCCAAGACAGGCTTCAGTTTCTTGTTAGCTTGGAGCAGGCCTGAGCCTCCATTCCTCAGAAATGAGCTCAGCAGGTCCTGGCCAGAGGAAGATAAGGTTGCTCAAAATTGGTTTACTGTCGGTCTGGAAATCTCTTGTCTTATGACTAACTCATGACTGCTGACTAAGGTGGCCCACACCTTTTCAGTCAGCCCAAGTGTGCGCTTTTTCAGTTTGAGTGCTCCAATAGTGTTAAAGGTTGCCAACCCCCCAGCCCCCTGAACGCCTTTAAAAAGAGCCTGCGAGCTCACCTTGGGAACACGATCTCTGCATGCTGGACTTCTGCAGAAATAAAGGCTCCTTACTTTTGCATGTGGCTTTGGACTCCTGGTGGTCTTTGAGGATCTAGCAATCTGGGTATAATACCTCCAGGTCAGAAGTACAGCCCATTCTTGTGACCAGAAGGAAATTGCTTTCCCTCAATGGAAAGAGCCCTAATCCAGATTACTGTGACACAAAAATTCTAGTAGTTTAAAGGAAAGAGTCCACTGCCTACACATAATATTTAAATATTAATTTACTTATATACTTAAAATCAATATTAGTGACTATAAAATGTATTACCTTAAAAAATGGGTTAAGAGGGCTGGAGAGTTGGCTCAGTGGTTAAGAGCATTGTCTGCTTTTCCAAGGTCCTGGGTTCAATTCCCAGTGCCCACATGGCAGCTCACAACTGTCTGTAACTCCAACATCTGACACCCTCACACCAATACACATAAATTAAAATTAAATAAAAATATATTTTTTAAATGGGTTAATAAAATTTATGGTTTTGTTTTGGTTTTTCAAGACAGGGATTCTCTGCGTAGTATAGCTCTGGTTGTCCTGGAACTCACTCTTTAGACTAGGCTGGCCTCTAAGTCTCAGAGATCTGCTTGCTTCTGCCACAAGTGCTGGGATTAAAGGTGTATGCCACCAAGCCTGGTAAGAAATTTTTTGTTGTTATTGTCTTTTTTGAGACAAGGTTTCTCTGTATAGCCTTGGCTGTCCTGGACTCACTTTGTAGATCAGGCAGGCTCTGAACTCACAGCACTCTGCATCCCTGAGTGCTAGGATAATGGTAAGAAAAAATTTAAAAAGATTTATTTATTTATTATTGTGTATACAGTGCTCTGCCTGCACGTACACCTGGAGGCCAGAAGAGGGCGTTAGATCACTTTGTAGATGGTTGTGAGCCACCATATGGTTTCTGGGAATTGAACTCAGGATCTCTGGAATAGCAATCAGTGTTCTTAACCTCTGAGCTATCGCTAAAGCCCAGTAAGACATTTTTAATTCATACTCTTATCTACATTTTGAGTATGTGTGTCTTTTATCATTACAGGGGAGAAAAATTGATATCTGTTTTTCATCAATTCCAAGGTTCCTGGCTGAGGTACCTTTATCAAACAGAAGATTAACAAGAAAAAGAAAAGGCAATTATATATATTTGACTTATATATATATGACTTCAAAAGTAAAAAAAAAAAAAAAAGCATCTGTACTTGTGCCATGGTGCATGTGTGGAGATCAGAAGACATCTTTGCAAAGTTCTTTTTCCTCTTCCATCTTTACGTAATTGGTGAGATGCCTCAGTGGGAAACCCACACAGCAGAAGGAGAGAAGTGATTCCCATAACTTGTCCTCTGACCTCCATACCACAACGTGTGCGCATACCCCCTACCCAACTATATTACTAAATATAAAAATAAATATAAGTAGAAACACAGCCGACGCATGGTGGTGCACGCCTTTAATCCCATCACTCGGGAGACAGAGGCAGGTGGATCTTTGTGAGTTCAGGGCCAGCCTGGTCTACAAAGTGAGTCCAGGACAGCCAAGGATACACAGCCAAGGAAACCCTGTCTCCAAAACCAAAACCAAAACCAAAACCAAAACCCTTTAATCCCTTAATAATTCCTTAATCTGTGAATGATGCAGTCACTAGAAATTTTATCCTAAGTGCACGAGGTCACTCATGTAATGCTAAGGCTCATGGACCTTTCTCCTGTAGGTGTCTGCTTTGGCTATGCCCCCCATAGACTGACTGCTTTCCATGTTGCTTTAAGTGAATTTTGAAAGGGTCAAGTACCCTGACATCTAAAACTTGACACTCCTATATCCCAGAGCACAGCTGAACTGTAGCAACATGCCTTTTAAAAAGCCAGTTTCGTTAGGTTATATCTGTAAGGGTCCAGACCACAGTAAGTGGTCAGATTAATATGTCTTCCTCAGGGCTGGGGCTGGGGCCCAGTTGGTAGAGTGCACAGAGCACTTGACCCGTTCCCTATACCAGTACTGCGTAAAGCAGACATGGTGGTTCATTGCCTACTGGGTATTTGTGGGCATTCTCCTGACTGATTAGTTTCTCCAATGAGGGATTCATCGGATTGTTCTTCAGGTCTCAGCATCATCTCAAGCAATTGGTAAATCAAAAATAGCTAACCAGTGGTACTGATGGGTGATTTATTTTCTTCTTCCTCCTCTTCTTCCTTCTCTCTTTCCCTTTTTGTCCCAGGCCAACTTGGGCTACATAGTGAGACAGTCTAAACAAACAAACAAACAAAACAAAACAAAACAAAAAACAAAACAAAAACAAACAAACAAACAAACAAAAAACAAGTGTTGTGGGACTGTGCTGGATAAGGTTGAAGTCTGACTTCTCCAGATAGCCGTTTTATGCTCAGTCTATAAAAATGGACCCCCTTTCTTAGCGGGGTTTCTCACTCCATTTGATCTGGTAACCCCAGATGTTGTAAGGGGTGTCACATGGTTCTAGAAGTCATACCCTTACACATAGGATAATTAAGTATTGTTTCTCCTTCCCATGATCGGGCCCTGTGTCACTGCATATAAATGAGCTACTGTACCACTGTATGTACATTAAGTATCCTGGTACTCTCAGCCCTCCACATTCACCCTCAAAACCCCTTCTCACTGTCCAAGTTATAAATAAAGGCTGGCTGGCTTATGCTGGGCGGGAGGGGGGGTAGGGAGAGCTCGCACCCGCTCGTTCTTATGCTCTCTTCCTCGCCATTCCATCACCATGGCCGTCTGAGACACCATTTATTCCAGGGGGAAGTGCTGTTGGACTCCCGACAGTCAGGCAGCAATGGGGGAACTGCCTTTGCAGCTGCTGGGGTCTGCTCCACCACTGCCAATAGCTCGGTGCTGACTCGCTGGTGAAGCACCGCCAGGCCTGCATCTTACCCTGCCTGCCTGTGGGTTTCTGACATTCACCTGCTTCCGCTGCTGTGATTGGCACAGTAGCTCAAATAAGGAGCTCTACACTTGTGACGTGCCTGAGTCTCCACTGCCCTTTGAGACCTGTAGTCTCATTCTAAAAACAGCTAACTCTAACACCCGTGTGGAAACTCATTTTCCACCTCCTCCGGAGCGGCTGGGAACCTGGCTTAGTGACCAGGCCATGACACCACGTGTGCCCTAGTCTGCCCCTGAGCAAGAGACGGAACCTTTGATCTCGAGGTCCGTCCATTTTTGTCCAGAGGCAAGCAGCACTTGGACTGATCAGCCAGACAGGGGGCCCGCCAGACAACGCAGAATGACAAAGTGTGATGGCACTCGCCCTCAATCCCAGCTTTGGAGAGGCAGAAACAGGTGGATCTCCATGAGTTCAAGCCTAGCCTGGTCTATATAGTGAGTTCTAGGCCAGCCAGTGCTACATAGTAAGACACTGTCACAAACAGACACACACCAGAAAACAAACAACAAAATTCTGAGTGATTCTAAGTGATAAGAAAGTGATGTATTAAAAATAATGGTGCATTAGAGTTTAACTAACTGGCATATTTCCTTTCTCTCTCTTTCTTTCTTTCTTTCTTTCTTTCTTTCTTTCTTTCTCTCTTTCTTTCTTTGCTTCTTTCTTTCTGTCTTTCTTTTAAGTAGTATATAACAGTGTATTTAAAGATCAGTGACATCTTAGGTTCAACAAAATGTGCTGGTATTTTCTGTGACTCAGAAAGTTGAATCTCCTGCCCCTTGGTAAACTTCTTGTTCTGATGAGTTTTATATATTCCCAGCATTGAAGATCACATTTAAAGGACATGATCTGAACTCCATTTACTGCAAACTTTGTCAAAGCTCAAACTGCAGTTATTCAATCACACTTCACTTCAAAGCATCGCAGGGGAGAGAGATGGAAAATCTGGTGAACATGTTGCAATAAGAGCGAGCATTAAAACGCATAAAGGAACGAGAAGAGTTGAAGTTACGTGAACACCATGGCTAAATAAAGCCTGCACTGAAGTGTTTTCTCTAAAGAGAACAACTTTATGGCTTCATAAGGAATTGCTTAAAGACTAATGCATAAGATTTGGGTCACTTAGTTAATCATCCGACACATTTGTTGAACTCGGTATTCCTCCAGGCCTAAATGTAGTGAGTCTACTATGTGCTAGACATTGTCCTGGACTCTGAGAATAAATAGAAAAAGGGAAATAATAGTCTAGTTTATTTATGTAGGGAAGATGGGAACTTCTCAGTGTTGCGAGCTCTCTTTGCTATCTTAGCTATAGCAAAATACCATAGAGTGGGGGGACTTATAAGTAAAATACATTTATTTCTCACAGTTCTGGAGACTAGGAAGTCAAAGATCAAGTTGCTTGTAGGAGTAGTGACTGGTTAAGTGCTTTTCTTTGCTTCCAATATTGTGCCTTGGGGCTTGGCAGTGTAGCCCAGTGGTAGGGGAACTTGTCTAATATGTTCAAAGCCCTGGCTTTCAAACCCAGCAGTATCAAAAATGACCTAGACCAAACCAAGCCATCCAAAATTAAAAAGAAAGAAAAAAAATAAAATTAAAAAGAAAGAAAAGAAGAAAGAAAAGTGGTGTGTTGTTTCTGCTTCCTTCCAAGGGGCGGTAGCCATAGCTTCACCTAGTAGAAGGCGTGGGAGTGGACAGCAGACAACTTAGTTGCTAGGATGAGAAGACAAAGACTTTCTTTCACTTTGTGTGTGTGTGTGTGTGTGTGTGTGTGTGTGTGTGTCTGTGTGTGTATGTGTGTGTCTGTGTGTGTGTGTCTGTGTGTGTGTGTTTCGAAACAGGGTTACTCTGTGTTAGCCTTGGCTGTCCTAGACTTGCTTTGTAGACCAGGCTGGCCTCGAACTCACAGAGATCCGCCTGCCTCTGCCTCCCAAGTGCTGGGATTAAAGGCGTGCACCACCACCGCCTGGTGACTAAGACTCTCTGGTGACTGCGTTTCAGGAGATAATAGAGAAGGTGAGTGAGGGTTGGGGAGATGGCTCAGTGGGTAAAATACCTGAGTTCAAATCCAAAAACTTCTCGGTGTGAAGGCACCCTTGGTTGTCCAGTAACTCACTATGTAGACCAGGCTGGTCACAAATTCACAGAGATCCATCTCCTCCTGGGATTAAAATCCTACCTGGCCTTCTCTTCTTCTTACTTCTCTCTCTCTCTCTCTCTCTCTCTCTCTCTCTCTCTCTCTCTCTCTCTCTCTCTCTCTATCTTTCTTTATTTATCTATATCTATATTTGAGACAGGGTTTTACCATGTACCCCTAGGCTGGCTTTCAACTTGTAATGCTACTGTCCCAGACTCTAAAAGATTCTGGGATTTCAGGTGACTGTTCGGGATACAGTCTTTCTATGTACTCTGGCTGTCTTGGAACTTGTTATGTGGAGCAGGCTGGCCTCACAGTTATAGAGATCTACCTGCCTTGGCCTTCCAAATGCTGGGATTGACGGCATGTGCCACCACACCTGGCTGGGTAAATCCCTCCCACCCCCAGCCCAGACAGGGTTTCTTTGTGTAGCCTTGGCTGTCCTGGACTTACTTTGTCGAACAGGCTGGTCTCAAGCCCACAGACTTTCTGCCTACCTCTGCCTCCTGGAATGCTGGGATTTACAGGTGTGTGTCACCATACCTGGCTGGTAAATCTTAACTTCTTTGTCATTAGAAGAATTCCATCTTCAAATGGTGTAAATGTGGTTTAAATGGGAACGTCTTGCTTTGGAGGCGTGTTCCATGCTGGAAGAAGTAGGTGAGGATGCTAAGAGAGAAAAAGCATGTTGGCACTTCAAGCTCACTCTCTGTTTTGTGCTTTCTGCAAAGATGTGGCTTTTAGCGTTCTGCTCTAGACATCTTCCTTGCTATCAAGCTTCCCAGCCACGGTGGACTCATCCCTCTGCGACCATAGGCTAAACAAACTCTTACTTCTATAAGTGATTTTGCTTGGGGAGTTTCATCATAGCTACAGGAAAGTAATAGAAATGTTTAAACGCTTAGGGGAGCAGCGGCTTGGAGGAGACTGCTGGCCGTGTCTGCTGTTGGCGGAGATGGGTATAGGCCAAGTTCGGGAGAAGTAAAGGGGTCCCCTCTTCCCACTACCCTTCTTTCTGCTGTGTAGGGTTGGGGGGTTGGAAGAGAGATTGAAGTCTAAACACCCCTAGTAAAGTAGAGTTTCAAAGAAAGAGCGCTACACATTGGTAACAGTTTTAGGAGTTGGGGTTTAAGTGGTAATGAGACCATGATGGTTTATCTTTGTAAGGCATTAGTGATGGGTTGATTGTGAGCAGTCCTGCACAGGCTCACAGGCTCCTGTGTTGAATGCTTAGCGCTCAGCCTCAATGTTATTTTGGGAAGTTCAGGAACTGGAGGTGGCAAGGCCTGCTTGAAGGAAGTAGTTCACTGGGCATTCTCTGAAAATTACATTTGGTCCCGAGCCCATTGCTTTTTCTCCTTTTTATCTTACATGATGTGTGTGGGTGTTTTGCCTACATGTATGTCTGTGTACTGTGTTTATTTGGTATCTACAGAGGCCAGAGGAGAGTGTCAGATTCCTTCAGAACTGGGGTCACAGATGGTTATGTGGGTGTTGGGGAATCCAACACGGGGCCTTTGCAAGAGGAGCCAGGACTCTTAACTGCTGAGCCATCTCTCCAGCCACTCAACCCCGTTTATTTATTTATTTATTTTGTTTGTTTTTTGAGACAGGGTTTCTCTGTGTAGCCTTGGCTTTCCTGGACTCTGTAGATCAGGCTGGCCTTAAACTCACAGAGATCTGCCTGCCTCTGCCTCCTGAGTGCTGGGATTAAAGGCGTGCACTGCCACCACCCGGCTTCAACCCTGTTTCTTACTCAGTGCTATGTGCCTACCAGGCTATGACTAGCATCTGTCCCACGCACCAGAAGCAAGAAAGGCAAGGACAGTGAGTGACCTGAAACTCTTGAACATATGATTTAAATACATCTTTCCCCCGTTAAAGTTATTTCTGTCAGGTATTTGGTCACAGTGACAAAGAGTTTGGCTAATAAGAAACCTTTGTGAGAGGAATTGAGAGAGTCCTGCTTTTCCCTTTCTGCTCTGTTGTCCATTTCCCCATGACAGGAAGAGAAGCCATCTATGACGAAGAAGGCAAGGCCTCTTCCAATGCGGTGTCTGTTGGAGCCTTGATCTCTGCCTTCCAAACTGTAAGCAATAACTTACTATTTATTAATTTCTCAGCCTTAGGCATTTTATTAGAACATCCCAAGTAGATCAAGGCACTAAACATCACCTGAAATGACCAGAGCCACGGTTGACATGATACAAGACTAATACAATGTAAATAGTTTTCTTCTTTACAGGGGGGCCCTGCACGCTAACATGTGCTTTGCTGATGAGCTACACTCCCAGCTAAGGGATTTCTGGGGTGGTTTTTTTTGTTGTTGTTGTTTGTTTTCAAGATAAGGTTTCTCTATGTAGCCTTGGCTGTCTTAGACTCGCTTTGTAGACCAGGCTGGCCTCAAACTCACAGAGATCTGCCTGCCTCTGCCTCCCGAGTGCTGGGATTGAAAGCACACGCCACCATGCCAGGCTAGGGTTTTTTGTTTTGGTTTGGTTTTTTTCACCAGCTAAGGGATTTCTTTCTTTCTTTCTTTCTTTCTTTCTTTCTTTCTTTCTCTCTCTCTTTTTCTTAAACGATTTATTAACAAACAAAAAGCAAACAAACGAATTATTTATTATTATGTATACAGTGCTTTGCCTGCAAATACACCTTAGGCTGGAAGAGGGCACCATATCACATTATAGATGGTTGTGAACCACCACATGGTTGCTGGGAATTGAACTCAGGACATTTGGAAGAACAGGCAGCACTCTTAACCACTGAGCCATCTCTCCAGCCCCAGCTAAGGGATTTCTATGAAGCACAAAACTTTAGTAAATTTTGCTTCTACCAACAGTGGCTTGGGGAGCGGGGGCATCATTGAAAGGGCTATGGTCACGTTGAAACGCTGTCAAGGTGGAAGAATGCAGAGGCAGGATATTGAAGCCAACAGAATACTAGACACATTTGAAGACATCGTAAAGAAGGTGGATTAGGGCAGCTTTTAGACCACTGTGAACTTTGATTTATCTTACTTGAATCCCACTAGACTGGGAGAGTCTGTTTTTGTAGCTATAAACACTGACTATTTTGACTTATTTTGGGGAGTGTGTGCTAAAGCAACCAGTAAATTTTGGAAAAATGGTTTAAGGGCATTTATTTTTAATGGTTTAGATGGCTATCAGGCTGACTGATTTTCTTTCATTGTTTTTATTATCAGATGTATTGGATTTATAAAAATGGCTATGTAAAAACTATATATATATATATATATATTTTAAAGATTTTATTTATTGTTATATATACAGTGTTTTGCCTGCATGTACACTTGCACTCCAGAAGAGGTCGTGAGATCTCACTATAGATGGTTGTGAACCACCATATGGTTGTTGGGAATTGAACTCAGGACCTCCAGAAGAACAGACGGTGCTCTTAACCTCTGAGCCATCTCTCTAACCCCTTTATATTTATTTTCAGCCAGCACATTGAGGCATAAAAATTGTCTGTAATAGGCCCTGCCCTGAGGACAAGGGAGAGGGTTAGCTGGCCCTGCCCTGAGGACACAGAAGCAGGAGAGCAGGCCAAGAAAAAAAAATTGTCTATATTAATGGGGAAATGCAGTATTGGGAAGATGAATGCACTACAGAATATTTAAATCAGGTACAAAATATCTCTTAGAAATTTTTTGTTTTCTTGTTTTTGTTTTGTTTTTGAGACAGAGTTTCTCTGTATATCCCTGGCTCTCCTTGACCCTGTAGACCAGGCTGGCCTCGAACTCAGAGCGATCTGCCTGCCTCTGGTCTCCCAAGAGCTGGGATTAAAGGCATGCACCACCACTCCCAGCAAATTTGTTATTCTTATATACACACATATGCACACATAAACTAATGAAAAAGGTAATAAATTTTTTTTTTGAGACCAGGTTTCATGTATTTCAGGCTGACTCTGAACTTGCTATATAGCTGAGAATCCCCCCCTGGGATTGGCAGGCAGACACCCCCATACCTAGTGTATTTTTTTTTTAAATGAATTTCTTGGCTTTGTGAATGCTAGGTGTAATGGTCTGAATAGAAATAGCTCTCATAGACTCATGTGTTTGAATGGTTGGCCCATAGGGAGCGGCACTACTAGGTGGTGAGGAGTGGTTGGAGGAAGCATGTCACTGTGAAGGTGGGGTTTGAGGTCATACATGCTCAAGCTACACCCAGTGTGGCACACAGCCTCCTGCTGCCTACGGATCAAGATGTCGAACTTTCAGGTCCTTCTCCAGCACCATGTCTGCCTGGATGCTGGTTGAGGACACGTGTCTGAGATAATAGAGCTGGCCAGAGGGGAGCTGACACAGCTCTGGGCCATGGACATGGTCCTGGTAATGCTCCCCTGGATGCTGTCGCAGGGAGTGTGAAAATGAAGAAGTGCCAACAGCAGCTTCAGGAACTGCCAGAGGTTCTGGCTAGCACTTGCATTTAATGGAAAAAGACATTATTTCCTGTAGAATCCTCAAAGGTAGCCCAAGTCTTGATGAAGTGTTTTCAGATATAATTCTAACATTTCCAACGTTCCTCCATTCAGTACAAAATTGATCTTGCAGCCTCTGACCCTGTGGCTGTAACCTATACCCCTGAGACCACTTGTCTGAGAACTAGACAGCTGTATAAAGTCCACCCATCTTCCCCACCGCACTTTTACCTTCCTTCATCAACCAGGACCTGTGCCTTTCTCTCTGAATCTGCCCTCATCCATGCATTCCCTTCCCTCCCGAGTTACTTCATTTTCCTGGCACTTGGAACGTTGCTGGCAGTCTTCCCACTGCACTCCTGGGCTCAGTGGACCTGTTTTTCTACGGAGACTCTGTTAAGTCAGGTTTTGGCACAGTGGGATAGTCCCCCCCAACACCCCCCCCCCCCATAGCTGCCCTTTAAGTTGCCTTGTGGTGTGGTGAGTACAGGAATGCAATTCGCTTAGCAGTTACTATCAAAGCACAAAAGTTGATGAAAACATTGTTTGTATTACATTTTCTTTGTCACACTGTAAATCATCCTTTGTAGTTCTTTGCTTGATTCTTTTTTGTTTGTTTTGAGACAGTGTGTGTGTGTGTGTGTGTGTGTGTGTGTGTGTGTGTGTGTGTGTGT
>OU015749.1:19858072-19880799 GCA_907169655.1 Acomys percivali | reverse complement strand
TGTGTGTGTGTGTGTGTGTGTGTGTGTGTGTGTGTGTGTGTGTGTGTAGCCCTGGCTGTCCAAACCTTGCTCTGTAGACCAGGCTGGCCTCAAACTCAGAGATCTGCCTGCCTCTGCCTCCTGATTCTGGAACTAAAGATATGCACCTTGACCACTGGGCTTGTTGTTTGACTCTTAAATTTGGAATGATGCGCTACTCTCTCAAGTCTTGAATGGTACTTATTTCTTTATTATATCTGTGCGTTTGTGTCTATGTGCAAAGACACAAATGTGTGATGTGATGTGATGTGTCACGTGTACATGTTCTTGTGTGAATGGTACCTTTTGAAAAATAAAAATTTTGATTTTCTCTTAATACTTATTTTTATAAAAATTAAAAAACATTCCAATCCTTTGTATTGTGTGCCTGTATGTTGGTTCATGCATGTGAGTGCAGTGTCTGTGGAGACAAGGCGGGAACACTGGATCCTGGAGCTGGAGTTATAGGCTCACAGTTGTGAGCCAAGAATAGGGGTGCTGGAAACCAAATTTGGGTCTTCTGCAAGAAGCAGCATGAAGTCATTGCTCCAGTCACCCCTATATTTTCTTCCAGAGCTATAAAAAAAGGATCTTTATGCTCAGGGATATGAGCATAAATTAACTTTTGCATATGCTCCGAGGTCTGAGTAGAGGCCTAACTCCCTAAGATACAGACAGCTTGTTGCTGAGTTGTTTTTGTTCTTGTGTTTTATTACTGCCCTCTCTGTTGACTTGTCTGTCTCTCCTGTGAACCAGATGTGCTGTGAGCCAGCCTCTGGATTCCCTATCTTTTCTTAAATACCACAGCGGGAAAGTAGGACAAGTTCTCCATGACACCCCTGCCACCAATTTATTTTAGTTCTTCCAAGTTCTTTGCATTTGGATATAATTTTAGAATCACTTGTCAGTCTCTGTTAAGCTGCCTGCTTAGCGTTTGATTGATCCTGGGTCTGAACTTAGAGCCTCATACATGCTGACTACAAGCTCGACTATGGAGCTACACCCCAGTCCTGCAGCACCCCACCCCCAATTGTTTCTCCTGGCCCACAACTTTCAGCCAGTTCATAGACCTAAGTACTCAAATCTGTTTCCTTAGCCCAGCAGGACCTCTGTGTTCTCCTGGGCCTTCTCTGAACCACGGTCTGGAAGCATGTCTGCATGGAATGCTGTGGGGATGGCTAAGCAGTCACCTGCACTGCATCCGGCTCCCGACACTGTCACTTGTCATTTCCTGGCTTCATCCAGCTGTGCAGCTGCCTGCCGTGGAGGGCTGCCTCAGCGCCTGTGCACCCTACATGGCTGGGAATGGGTACCCTCGTTCCCCCCTTATCTGTAGTTTCACTTTCTCAAGTTTCCTTTCTCTGCAGCCAACTGTGAGCTGAACGCATCAGACAAACCGGCATTGTGAGTGAGAAAGAAAACATTCATACAATCCTTTTTCCACTAAGTTGTTACAATTGTTCTCTTTATATTTTTTAGATATCATTGCTATTGCCTTTGCCTAACTCATCAGTGGTCACAGGGGTGAGTGCAGAGAAAAAGGTATAGTTTATATAATATGAGTATTTACTGAATGTCTTGGAACAGTCCCTTGAGAAGGGAAATGACCAAGGACTTTTTTTTTTTTTTTAGGTTTTCCGAGACACAGTTTCTCTGTGTAATAACACTGACTGTCCTGGACTCACTTTGTAGACCAGACTGGCCTCAGACTCACAGAGATCCACCTGCCTCTGCCTCCAGCCTGCTGGGATTAAAGACGTGCCCCACCACGCCCTGCTGGTCATTTTATTTTTTATGAAATAATCTGTACTTGTAATTTCCTACTTCTCAGCTATGGACTTTATAAACTATGTGCTATATTCTGACGCATGACGCAGGGGTGTATTAGCTATCTATTGAGTTGTAACAAATTGCCTCCACATTTAATGGTTTAAAACAATGACCTTAAAAAACAACCACTTCAAGCCAGGCAGTGGTGGCGCACGCCTTTAATCCCAGCACTTGGGAGATAGAGGCAGGTGGATCGAAGTGAGTTCAATGCCAGCCTGGTCTACAAAGCCAGTCCAGGACAGCCAGGGTGAGACAGAGAAACCATGTCTCGAAAACCCAACCCAAACCAAACCAAGCCAAGAAACAAACAAACAAACAAAAAAAAAAACAAAAAAACAAAAACCACCTCAGTCATGTAGGTCAGGATTCAAGATCGGCTCTGCTGAGTGCGTCTGCACAGGGAATCTGCTGAGGCTGTGTTCCTGACCACGCAGTTCCTTTCCAGCAGCCTGTAAGCTAACACAACTAGACACAGCAAGATCTTCCTTCCCCAAGCACACCATCGCTTCTGCTCTCTAAAAGCGAATCATATCCTAGGTCCTGTTCCATACACAGGGGAGGGCAAGAGGCTCTGGCCCTTAAAGGGAGGACTCTCAGCAATTTGTGATCATGTTTTGACATCAACCAACGCAGCCTTTAATGTCCCAACTAAGTATTGCAAAACGTCATCACAAAACAGCAGCATATAACACTGTGTTTACTGTTCTCATGCCTGAGGGTGGCTCTGGCTCTGCTGGTCTCTTGAGTAGTTTTACTTAAGCGCCAGCAGCTAGTTAGATCCTGTAGGGGGAACTTTGAATGCTTATTTAATTTTGGTTTGAGGTTTATATCACTAGTCTATAATTTTAAGTTACACATTACTGAAAACACACAATCACATTTGTTTCTGGACATTAGATAAAATGTATTGAGATTCTGGTTTCATTCATACTTTTAAAAGGGATTTCATATGTGATTGGTAAAAATCAATTGTCTCCACACTTAAATGATACTTTGTGATACTGTCATTAATATATGTGATGTTTTACGTAATTAAATTATAAATATCCTCTATGTTTTCACTATATTTTACAAATAATCTGAGTATGTTTGTTGCTACTATGTGTTTTTGTAAGATTTAATCAATAAAACATTATTTTTGAAATACAAGCAATGTTATTTTGCCTTGTATTCAGTTTTTTATTATGTCTCTTGCATTCTATACATTTAAATGTTTTTCCTTTTTGTTGGTTGTTTTTCGATACAGTTTCCCTGTGTAGCTTTTCCTGTCTTAGACTTCCTTTGTAGACCTGCCTGGTCTGGACCTCTCAGAGATCTGCCTGCCTCTGTCTCCTGAGTGCTGGAATGAAATATGTGCACCACTACCACCACCTGGTCATTTAAATGTTTTTCATCTGTAGGGTTGTTTTTATTGTTGTTGTTATTGTTCTAGAAACACAGTTGTACTGGAATTAATTTGTATATGTGTTTAAAATTCATTGAGTATCAGATGAATGGTTTTGCTTTTCTATGTTGTCTGGTCTCATTAAAGTAAACATGAAAGATGTTAGAATTATTCAATAGAAAAATACTGGAAAATGCTATACTGCTTTGTTAGTTTTTAAAAAATTGAATTTGGCATTCAAAATATAGTTCCCATATTTAAAAAATCAGCATACATTGCTACTTTAAAAATTATTTTGTGGGTGTGTGGGGGGGGTACATGAATGCAGGCGTGTGAGACTGCCACAGTGTGTGAGTGGGGATCAGGGGACCACTGGCAGGGAGCGCCTTCTCTCCTTCTGCCACACTGGCCCTGGGGACTGAACTTGCCGACTGGCTTGGCGGCAACCACCTTGCCATCCCCCTTCACTTTTACAATGTCTGCAAAAGGCAAGATGGTGTCAGGGGACCCATAAGCAAGGAAACGGAGAGGCAAAGAAGCAGTTGTTCGTGCAAAGAGCTGATTCTTTAAAAAGTCCATTGGCTTGTTGAAATCCCAGTTTTATGATCTATTAAGTAGGTACAGTAATATCTATCCACCTGGTGTGTTGTTCAGAGGGCTAGAGACAGTATACAGCCTTTGTATTAGACTACTTGATAAATGTAATTGTGGGGGCTGGAGAGATGGCACAGCAGTGACCAGTGATAGCTTCACTGGGCATGCTGTCGCATGCTTTTAGTCCCAGCACTCCAGAGGCAGAGGCAGGAGGACTGCTGTAAGTTCAAGGCCAGTCTGATCTCCATACTGAGTTAAAGAGTGGCCAAGATTACTTAGTGAGACCCCATTAATAATAATGATAATCATCATTATCAAGAGGAGGAGGAGGAAGAAAGAAAAAAAAGAAAGAAAGAGTTACAGGGCCGGGTGGTGGTGGTGCACACCTTTAATCCCAGCACTTGGGAGGCAGAGGCAGGTGGATTGCTGTGAGTTGGAGGCCAGCCTGGTCTACAAAGTGAGTCCAGAACAGTCAAGGCTACACAGAGAGACCCTGTCTCGAAAAACAAAACAAAACAAAACAAAACAAAAAAAAAAAAAAAAAAAAAGAAAGAAAAAAAGAGTTACAGACAAGGGATTGAAAACCCTTTTTAGGTACCTGCACATACATGTGAACTTACACACACACACATATATATGCAAATGCATACAGACACACCTAAGTTTAAAAAGATGTAATTATATTTATTTTACAAAATACTGGCACATTATTTGATGTATAGCAAGAGTACAAGAAGTCATGGCAGTGCTGTGTAGTTCCCAGGTAGCTGGCTCAGGACCAGTTCCCACATGATAAAACTAGGAATACTACATGGAGGGCTTTTCAGAAATCCAAGGAAGGGCCTTAGCGGCTTCGTTCTTTCCAATCCTCTGGTAACTGTTACGCCTCTTCCTTTAGAGACCTGGGGGCACTCAGAGGAAGGACAGCAGGCTACCAAGAAGAGACTTGATACCCTATGAGCATATACAGGGGGAGGAGGTCCCCTTCAGTCACAGTCATAGGGGAGGGGAGTAAGGGGAAAATGGGAGAGAGGGAGGAATGGGAGGATACAAGGGATGGGATAACAATTGAGATGTAATATGAATAAGTTAATAAAATTTAAAAAAGAAAAAGACTCTGTGCCCCGCCTCCCCCATTCATTTCACGGGCTCCAGACTTGACCACGTCTTATTCCCCATGCCTTAGCGACTGGATTAACAACGGACGGATGGGAGCCTCACTACCACCCCCACCCCTCCACCCCCACCAGAATCTTCTCTGGACATTTTAATATATGCATGCTGGGAGACATAGTACTTTTTCTCCCAGAAGGTGACAGGAGAGCTGGATCTGTCACAAATGACAAAGTGGAGAGATGGGGGGAAGGGGGAGGGAGCCAGAAGAGAGATAACCGCTGTTAGGTTCAAATCTACACCTGAGCTTTCTAGTTGTGGGAATTAATGCACTTCAACTTTTGCCTTGTGCCAGAGTTACTTTTGCTTCCCCCCCCCCCCCCCCCCCCCCCCCCTCTTTCTTGCAGCCTCAATTAAGGCAGGGACCAGCTCACAGCCCTAGCTTCTCACTTCAGGGTGCTCTTTTCATTTGTTTATTCACTTTACATCCTGGTCCTAGCCCCATCCCTCCCTTCCTCCCAGTCCTACCCTCCCTCTCTCTCCCCCTTCTCCCTCGACCCTCCCCCATTCCTCAGAGAAGGTATCCTTCCCTTCCCATGCACCCGAGCTCATCAAGTTGCATCAGGACTGAATGTGTCCTCTTCCCCTGTGGCCTGGTGAGACAGTCCCGTCGGGGAAGTGATCATAAAGCTGGGAACAAAGTCTATGTCAGAGCCTTTTTCCCCTTTCAAGATAGGACAGGGCGCTTTTCTCCAAGATGGCGCCTAATACGAAGAAGGAAGCTCCTGTGCCTCCCAAAGCCGAAGACAAAGCGAAGACCTTGAAGAAGGCAGTGCTGAAAGGCGTCCACAGCCACAGAAAAAAAGTTCTGCATGCCACCCACCTTCTGGTGGCCCAAGATCCTGCCCAAATACCCTCCAAAGAGAGCACCCAGGAGAAACAAGCTTGACCACTGTGGCAACACCAAATTCCCGCTGACCCCCGAGTCAGCCATGAAGAAAATGGAGGACAACACACTAATGTTCGCTGTGGATGTCAAGCTAACAAGCACCAGGTCGAACAGGTCATGAAGAAACCCTGTGACATCGATGTGGCCAAAGTCAATACTCTGATAAGGCCTGACAGAGCGAAGAAAGTGTGTGTTCGGCTGCCTCCTGATTATGACGCGTTCGATGTTACCAACAAGATCGGGATCATCTCAACTGAGTCCAGCTGGCTAACTCTAAATATGTACTTTTTTTTTTTTTCATCTTTAAAAAAAAAAAAAAAAGATAGAACAGGGCTTCTAAAGAGACTTCTTCATCATTTAGTACTAGATCAGAAGTTTTTACAACTGAGTGTGAGGTCAAGCTGTCACGGTAAGAGAGTACAAAACAAATACGAGGCCCTGTCCCCACAGCTTTAGCCAGTCAGAGATCCAAAGCATTCAACAGCTAAACCAGGAGGAGCCAATCCTCGATTGACTTCAAGCATTGAGAGTCCCAGGAGAGGGAAAGACGGGACCACCGTGAGCACAGACCGTCATGGAAGACTTTGAAGAGGAAGGAATTCGAACCGGCCGTTGAAGGGCTGCTTTTGAGGGCGTTTCAAGAGCGTGGCAGTGGGTGGGTCACTGTGGGAGCAGCGGGGAGTACTAGGGGAAGATTGCAAAGGTGAAGAAATGATAGCATTTCCTGTCACTGAAATTGCAGACGCAGCATCGGGTAACAGGATTCAGCTGCAGACCCGTACAGTTGCAATGATGACTAATATTGTGTGTGATTATTTTACCTGTCTTCTTTTCCCTTCTCCCTCCTCCCTTTTTTACACCTTTTTTTTTTTTTTTTTTTTTTTTGGGGGTTTGGGTTTTTTGGGGGGGGGGGGGGGCGGGGGTGGAGCGCGGAATGGTGGTGGTCAGGGTTTCTCTGTGTAGCCCTGGCTTTGTCCTTGAACTTACTCTGTAGACCAGACTGGACTTGAGCTCAGTTATCTGCCTGCCCTCTGCCTCCCAAGTGCTAGGGCTAAGGGCATATGCCACCACTGTCCAGCATGTTTGTTTGTTTAATTAATTTATTATGTATACAGTGCTCTGCCAGCATGTGCACCTGCACGCCAGAAGAAGGCATCAGATCACGTTATAGATGGTTGTGAGCCACCATGTGGTTGCTAGGAATTGTACTCAGGACCTCTGGAAGAGCATAAAAAGTATGCATGCAAGTGTGTGTGTGTGCGTGTGTGTGTTCATGCATGTCATGACAAGTGTGCAGTGGTCACACTTTGTGGAATCAGTTTTTCTCCCTTCACTGTCATGTGGACGCTGGGGTTCCTTAGTGTCCATCAAACCCCCTGTGAGTGCAACGAGTGAACAAGAATACCCTATGTGTGGCAAAGAACTCTTCCTGTGTTCCCCATTAAGTGGCACGGTGTCTGGCTGTCTACCTCCAGCTATGAGAAAGCTGACCAGCAAATTCTAGTAAAAGCTGCTGTTCTTGCTCTGTGAGGCCCTCTTGGGGACTTCAATTTATGTCCTTGGGGGCTGGGCTGGTGGACAAATCTAATTCACAGGCCAGATTGCACTTAGAGTCACCTTGCCTTTGGGACTAGGGAGGCATTGTAACCGGCCAAACTTGTGTGTGACCTTTGAGCTTCTCTTGGGTGGCAGAATTTCCCAGGGAGCTATTCAGCCCCCCAACCCCCACAGTACCAGGCAAATAAGGTTCCTGCTGGCTCATCCCCTCACTCTGTCAGAGGAGGCCAGGTCTTTGAATGAAGTGAGGAACGTCTGAAGGGATTTGTCAAGATGTGTGATATTAGATTTCTTTAGCAAGAATGCTTGTCACTTTGCTATTTTCTGGTGAAAAAATTTTTTTCCACAGATAGTGTTGAAAATATATAAAATCAAAGGGAGCACGAAGCCAATTTCACATGAAAATAAGTGATAGAAACTTGTGACTGAGCGAGCTGAGGGGACCTTCCCTTCCTTTCATGATCTTGTGTTATACAGCTTGCTCTTTGAACTGGATAATTTGATTATGTCGTCAGCTCTCCTGGGTTTGTCCTTTAGATTTTTATGACTCTCCCAAAGATCATCTGAAGATAAGTGTCTCCTTCAGACTTTAAAAACCTATGTAGAAGTGAGATTATGGTCAACTTTAAATACAAGATTAGTTTATGTAGTCTGATTGATGAATATGGTAAATGTAGTTTGAATTTCCTTTTTTTTCAAGCCTATGAAAAGTCTAGCTTTAATGACTAAAAGTCATGTGTATAGCCTGTACTTGATGATTTAGTTTTTTTTAAATGTTAGGTTTATTTTAGTGTTATTTTTGACCAACAAATAACAATTGTATATGTTTATGGGGAGTGATGTGATGTTCAGGGGCATGCATTTTGAAATTCAAGCTTTTATCTTTGTTAAAATTTAGTTAGGTACATATACACAGGAAAATCACACACACACTTAGGGGACACTATGCACTGTTTCAGTGTAATACTTATGTCACACTAAACATATGTATCTCCTTGAATGTTTTCATTACTTTGCTGTGACAACTCTTACAGTTTTCTCTTCCAGCCTTTCAAATAGGGCAGTGCATTTATATCGAGAGTCACCCTATGAGAGGGCACACCCCAGCTGCTTGTTCAGGTCCCAGTTATTAGATATGACGGAGATTCTCTGCAGGATCCAGGCAGTCTGAAACAGATGCCTCTCCCCCTTCCGACCTCCTGTTCAGGGATGGTTCCTCTCCCTGTCTGCCCTAAGGGTCTCCTTCTGCAAGGGGCTGACCCTCTTCTGGGCCTGATTTCCACAATCGGGAAGATCTTCTTTCCCATGAAATACTGGCTTTGTTCGTAGTGCTACAAGACTTAGAGAGGCCTTAGCAAGTGGTTTTTTTTTTTTTTTCCCCACTGCGCATTGTTCATAAAACCGGGTTTTTCATATTTATTCATTCTGTCTTGGGCCCTTTTGCCTTTTCTCTCCTCTTCACTGAAGGCTAAAGATGACGGAATACCCCCAAGGGAACTTTGCTATTATACTGTTTCTACAACTCTGAGGTGGTGCTTGGCCCATGGCAGGTGTCCGGTGAATATTACTGAATAAGTTAATGAGTGAAAATGAACTCTGGGAATTTCCTCCCTGTTTCCAGCTTCAAGTTCCCGAAATAGGGGACCCTTGTTTAGGCTGTTCTTAATGAAATTCTAAGTATCGATGACAGCTTACTTTATTTTTCTTAGGTAAAGGCTCAGCTAGATTTAAATCAATACATTCAATGTAGAGGTCAAATTAGTGTCAGCTTGGAACATTTTGGCCAAGGACTGTGGCTCAGAAAATAATGGCTAGGATTAAAGCTACGGTCAATCTCACTGCATTCATTTCCTGTAGCTTCCATCACAAATTGTCACAGTTGGGTGGCTTACAACAGAGATCCATTACCTCACAGTTCAGGAGGTTAGAATCCCAAAACCCGCTTCTGTGGACTAAAGCGAAGGTGTGGCCAGGACCCATGTCCTACAGAGGTTATGTGACAGAGTCAGGTCATTGCCTTCTCCAGCCATTGGTTGCCTGATAGCTAGCATTGCCTAGTAAGTGCTCCTAGACCACTTCCTAATCATGTGAGTAATTGGACACTAGGGAGGTGGAGAGATGGCTCAACGCTTGAGAGCTCTTCCAGAGGACCCAGGTTAGATTTCCAACATCCTCATGGCAGCTTCCCACCACCTATAATTTAGCTCTAATTCCAGCGGATCCTATGCCCTCTGCTGTCCTCTGCTAAGATCACACAAAGTGCATACAGATATACATGCAGGCAGAAGGTCCCCACACATAAAATAAAATAAATGAGTGGACACCAAGGATGGAAATGCATTGATTTATTTATTTGTTCTGCTGGGAATGTAACCCACATTGTCATGCCTGCTATGTATGATCTCTACCACTGGGCCTTTCCCTAGCCAGGTAACACAGAATATGCCACAGTGCTTTACTCTCTGTAGCAGAAACTGCTTCTCCTCTTTCATTTGTGTGCACGTGTCCCTGAGGTTTAACATGCAGAGGCCAGAATTCCCAGGCTGAGCTTGCAGTTGAAGCGGGTGGGGTTATTAGCTAAGTTCCCACAACTGCACTGGGAAACAGAAAGTTTCTCAACTTCCACATCAGTTTAGGTGCTGGGACCAAACCCAAGCCTCATTTGTGCTGAGCACGTGTTTTACTGCTGAACTACATGCCTAGCCTCATTTTCCTCCCTCCCTCCTTTCTTCCCTCCCTCCTCCCCTTCCCCTTCCTTTCCTCCCTCCCTTCCCTTTCTCTCCCCCCCTCTCTCCCATTATTCCTCTTTTTCTCTCCTTTTCTTTAAATAATGTTTACATTTTAGTGTGTGTGTGTGTGTGTGTGTGTGTGTGTGTGTGTCTAAGCTTGTGCGAAGGCATGCCTATGGAAGTCAAAGGACAACTGGAGGGTGTCATTGCTTGCCTTTCATCATGAGGGTTCTGGGGATCTAAGTTCTGTCCTGAGGGTTGGTGACAAGTGCCTTTACTCATCAAGTCATCTCACTGGTCCTGTGTATGGGCGTCTGTTCTTTCCATTCACTTTTATGTGGGTTCTGGGGCTCAAACGCAGGCTTGCACACATTTCCCTGCTGTGCCCTGGCCTGGCCTCTTACTGAGCGTTAAGCAGGCTCAAGAGATTGCTCTGATGACACTGCATGATAAGGTTTAAACCTCGCACAGCTTGTGTGAGTAGAAAGTGCTAGTACCCTAGTCCAACTTTTCAGTTAGGGTATGTAGTCTTGGAAATTAAGCAACTTTTCCAGTGTTTAGAGACACTAAGATACATAGTAAACTTCAAAGCCAGTTTATCTGAGTTCCAAGCCTAGCGTCTAGCTCCTGGACTTATGATCTTTCAGAAAAACATAAATTTTTAGAAATATACATGGGGGTTTGGAGAGATGGCTCAGTAGTTAAACACATTCCTTGGCTGCTACCGCAGAGGACTATGATGTAATTCCCAGCACCCACATGGTGGTTCACAATCATCTGTGATTCCAGTCCAAGGGATCTGATGCCTTCTGACCTCTGTGGCCACCAGTCATGATCGTGGTACAAAATATACATGGAGGCAAAGCACTCATAACATAATATTAAAATAAATGAATGAATAAATATACTTTGAAAAGTAGACTAGACAAATAAAATTTGTATGTTTACTGTAAACTGCAGGATATTTTGAAATATGTATGCACTATGGAATGCTTAATTGAGCTAATTAACATATATGAATTATCTTAAATATGTTTTTATGTATTGATGACTTACAAAATTTTTTTTTCTAGGTAGGGTTTCTCTGTGTAGTCCCGACTGTCTTAGATTTGGCTTTGAAGACCAGGCGGGCCTCAAACTCAGAGATCCCACCTGCTTTTGTCTTCCAAGTGTTGGGAGTAAAGGCATGCACTACCATGACCTTTAAAAATCTACCCTCTTTGTGATCTTAAAAATTAAGCACTTTGTAGTCACCATATTATATAATAAACAAAAAAAAATTTAAATGTCTTTCCAGTGCTCTAATTTCAAGCTTACGGCTTCATAGATTTCAAGACATACCATTATTTCATATTCTGATAACAACAAAAAGTGCTCTCACTGTTCGGTGTGTCTCCATTTCTGGGATGCTATATGTGGAGTGCAAGCTTTAAGTCAGTAAAGTACAAAATCATGGCACTATAGTTGTAATGTTATTCCTCTTCACAGAGTAGTAATTAATTCCCACTAATGGAAATAAGAACGGAAGCTGTTGCCCCCCTCCAGTGGGTGGTGCCAACGCTATGGCTCCTCAGTGGGCCTGCCGCATCCTCAGGGGTGAGCTCCAGCAGGCAGGACCATACATAATTTCCTACTTACTTGCAGAAATATTTGCAAGGTTGGATTTGTTGCTGCAGTTGGGTAACTCATTATTATTCCTGCCAATGGTCCCAGAAGCTTGGAAGCACCAAGCTGCCTAGAGCTACTTGGAAATAATAATAGAACCAGAGAATCGGGGAATAATGGATGAGACATGTGTGGCATTGCGCATCTGTGATGTTGACTGTAGGACATAGGTGTCTCGCTGCTCTTTCTCTGCCATGATGTATTGAACAATGGCAATAGCAACATTTTACGATTTCTAGGAAATATCAGCCAAAAAAATTATAGCTGAAAAAAGAAATTAAATCAGTCTTGCAGAATTATTCCACGGGTGTAGAACACAAGGCCAGAAACAGACAACACTGAGCCCTGAAAAATGGCTGTGGAAAGGAGATGAGAGGGAGGAGAAAGAGCAGAAAGAGAAGGTGAAGACGGAGAGAAATAGAAGGGGGAAGCCAAAGGAAGGGCTAGAGAAGCCAAAGATGGGAAGATTATATATATATATCAGGGTTTCTCTGTATAGCCCTGGCTGTCCTGGAATTCACTCTGTAGACCAAGCTGGCCTCAAACTCAGAGATCAGCCCATTTCTGCCTCTCAGGACCGGAATCAAGAATCAGTTTTCAACCTGTGGGATGTGACCCCTTTGGGGGTAGCATATCAGATATTTACATTACAATTCATAACAGTAGCAAAATTACAGTTAAAAGTAGCAACAAGATAATCCTATGGTTGGAAGTCACCACAACATGAGGAACTGTATTAAAGCATTGGGAAGACCGAGAGCCACTGGATTAAAGGCATGTACCACCCTTGCCCAGATAAATTATTCTTTTGTTTGTTTGCTTGTCTACTTTTTGAGGCAAGGACTCTCTTATACTCCCAGCTGTACTGGAACTCTCTATGTAGACCAGGTTGGCTTCGAACTTGAAGAGATACACTGGCCTCTGCCTCTCAAATTCTGGGATTAAAAGCATGCACCACCATGCTTAGCTTGTCTTGTCTTAAAAAAAAAAAAAACAAAACAAAACTTATTTTTATGTGCATTGGGATTTTGCATACATGTGTGTCTGTGTGAGGGTGTCAGATCCCCTAGAACTGGGCTTACAGATGGTTGTAAGTTGCCATTTGGTGCTAGGAATAGTGTCTGTCTTTTCTTTTGTCTTCTTTTGTTTTGTTTTGTTTTTCGAGACAGGGTTTCTCTTGTAGTCCTGGCTGTCCTGGCCTCACTTTGTAGACCAGGCTGACCTTTAACTCACAGAGATCTGTCTGCCTCTGCCTCCCAAGTACTGAGATTAAAGGCGTGTGCCACCATGCCCGGCTAAGAATTGAACCAGGGTTCTCTGGAGGAGCGGAGCGGCCAGTGTTCTAAACCACCAAGGCCCAGGAAGAAATTCTTACAAGCAGTGATGGTGTTGGGGTGGGAGTGGGGCACATGCTATTGGATTCACTGATGCCTGATTGTTGGAATTGTTTAATGGCTGTGGTGCCTATAAGAATAGGGCACGCTGGGTGCAGTGGTGCATGCTTGTAATGCTAGCACTCAGAGAGGCAGAGGCAGGCGCTCTCCATGAGTTCGAGGCCAGCCTGGTCTACAAAGTGAGTCCAGGACAGCCAAGCCTACACGGAGAAACAACCCCCCCCCAAAACAAACAAATAAAACAAAACAAGAATAGGCCACAACCTGGAAGTAGAGATAGCCCTCCTCCTCCCTTCATTCTTTTATAGAGAAGTCAGAAAGGAAAGAGTAGAACGTTCTGGATGGATAATGTCTCACAACGCTAGTTTTGTCATCGGGTCTTCTTTCTTTAGCTTACTTCTTCCACTTTAAAAAATCATGTGTGTGTGTGTGTGTGTGTGTGTGTGTGTGTGTGTGTGTGTGTGTGTATGTATGCAGATGTGTGCATGCCCAGATGTGCCTGTGGAAGTCAGAGCACAGTCTGTGGAGGTCATTAGTTCTCTTCTATTTTGTGGGCTCCAGGAGTCAGGGAGCCGCCTGACCGCCTGCCTCTGCCTCTCTGGGTCCTCAGACTTGATGCCCAGAGCCCTTGCTTGCTGAGTCATCTCCCCATGACCATTGGTCATGAATGTTTTTGCTCTCTAGTTCGTTGAATCTGTGCATGAAGAATCCCGGAAGTCAGAGGGTGAACGTGAGTCTCAGCACCGGACTTCAGTAAACAGTTGCTGCTGTCACTACCACTCAGTTTTCCCCATGAAATTGTAAAAGTGGGTATCCCACAGGTTCATGCCAAGCGCGCCTTGTTTTCCATGTTAAAGACAGCATAAGAGGACTTCCCTTGTCCCCTGGTCTGTCTGAATTGGAGCAGCCCTGGCTGTAAGTGAGCCTTTGATCTCCAGATAGGTACCTTTGTTCCCGTGAGGTCGGCTTAGGCTCTTCCTGAGGGACCACAGCCTGTGTGTAACTTTCTCCTCTGAGCTGTGACTTGTACATCTCTGTACCGCAGGCACCCGGTGTAGAATGCCAGGGGATTCAGTTCAATAAACTGAAAATTCAGTTCACTGAGAGCTTAGCGATCTCTGCTTCCTCTTTCTAACTGCAAAGGTAACGTTGCAGGTTAGGGAGCAACTGTCATGTTTCATCTTAAACCTCCCTCCCCTGCCCCCTGCTGAGAGTCACACTGGGGCCTCTGAGCACAGTACAGAGCTGGGGGCCATTCTTAGCTATTTCAAAGGACAAGATAGAGCCTGTCTAACTTGCCAGGGCCTTGTGTAACAGATGCCTGATCACATCTGGGCGAGTATAAGACTTAACTTCACTTACCTGTAAGTTACAAATATCTCTTTTCATAATGAGGTTTTGGAAATATTTCTTGTTTTTCTAGAAACTCAGGCAATTAGCCATGTAGGAACTAGCAATAAATCTTAACTGGTGGCAAGCAGGTCAAATATTTCCTGTGTTGTTACTATCGATAGTGACCCGATATGGTTTTAATTGTCATTGAAAACTTTATTCTCTTGTGTGCAACTTGGTAAGATGATGGCATTGTGCCCTCCTTGAAGGTGATCATGAGCCACCAATGTGCTGCTAACCTTGCCTTTCAACCAAGAGTAACGTTATGTTTCTCAGATTGTATTTTATTTCTTGGCAGTGGGAAGGTGTCTGCCATCCCAGCCTAGAAATAACTGGGTGCTTTTCTTTCTTTGGCAAATGTTATATCAGTCTTGGTTTTCCTTATTTGATGAAAAAGTAGTGAAGGGGAAAAATGATAATGATTATCACACCTGATGGGTAGGTATTTTTACAGCAATCTTACACTTGAAAATAATTTTAGAATACATTAGAAAGCTGTAACAGAAAAAAGGATACTAAAAAGGGAAGAAGAGAATTATTGCAAGGAAATGTAAAATGCTATAATTGCCTTAAGAGAAAATTCCAGAGTGTAATTTAATAAGTCAGTATCAAGTTGTTTTTTTGTAACTTAAGAAAAGAAATGTAATATATTCCACCACTGAGAGTAGCTCACAGGAATTTAAGAAAGGAGATGTAAACCTTGCCCGTATTCGTTTACATACTATGACACTACTTTACTGTTATTTTGATTCTGATACCTACTTAACTCCTGTTTATTTCAAACTTAACAGAGTTTCAATAAATTCAGAAAACAGATTACAGTAGCAGAATAGTGGCAATTTTTATTGTATAAGGCAGGGAATTAATTCATACATATATGTATGTATGTATCCATATATGTGTGTATATATATGGTGTGTGTGTGTGTGTGTGTGAGAGACAGAGAGAGAGAGAGAGAGAGAGAGAGAGAGGGAGAGAGAGAGAGAGAGAGAGAGAGAGAGAGAGAGAGAGAGAGGGAGAGAGAGAGAGGGTCTTTATATATATCAGAGGTTGTCCTCAAACTTGCAATCCTGATGTCTCAGCCTCTTGAAAGCTGCAGCTGCAGCTATCGTCATAAACCACATTCTCAGTTTAATTCTTATATCTTGGTAATGATTTGGAACAAATGTTTATCTAGGACATCGATAAACTGGACCCTTAGTTTAAGGGGGGAAAAGAAAATGAAAAAGAAAGAGGAGAAGTTGGCAAGATACCTCAGGAGGTAAGGGACTGGTTTGCCAAGCTTGGTGACCTGCGTTTAATTCCTAGGACACACATGGTAGATGGAGAGGCCAAATTAGCCAGTTGTCTTTTCAGCATTATTGAAAAACATAGGAAGTAGGTGGAATAAAACCCCACATAGGTCAAGCCTGCTCGCTGTGCCCAGCGCACTCCCCTGCTCTTTCTCAGTATTAAACTCAGGGTCAGAATCTTGAAGAGACAAGTATGATCATAAAGTGAATCTCCTTGTATACCATTCTCCGCACCTGTCATCTTTCCTACACTCGTAATAGTAACCACTTTTCCTCCAGACAGAGAGGCCGAGGGCATTCTGCTTCTGTGAAAACCCCTCTCAGAATGGGAAGGGACCAGCTGGCAAGTTGTCTGAGTAGGAAGCCAACCACGGATCCAGCTTAGATCCAAGAATAAAACAGAAACATAGAGCTAGTCAAATATCTACCCCAATCTGCTGAGTAACTGCTAGAACTTAAATTGGTCCTATTTAGCTAGAGGTTAAAAAAAAAAAAAAATGAAATCACTGGGGCCGGAGAGATGACTCAGCTGTTAAGGGCTCAGCATCCATGTGGCTGCTCACCATCATCTGTAACTCCAGCTCCAGGAGAGCAGATGCCCTCTTCTGCCCTCTGTGGGCATCAGGCATACATGTGGCTCACAGACATACATGCAGGCAAAACACCTCCCACATACGTGTATGTATGTATGTATGTATGTATGTATGTATGAATGATTACTCCTCTCGTCTGCTCTACAAATACAAACATCCAAAGAATATTAGTGTGACAGATGGGTGTCCCATTGCTACCTGTCTAGGTTTCCATACTCCTAAGACTGTTAGCATCTCATCCCTTGAGCTCATCACTGCTTTCATCTTGCTGTAGATAGCACTCTGCCTCTCTTTCCTAGTCTTCCATTTTCCCCCACCCCGCAAGGCTGCCCAAGCTTCCTGAATCTGAAACAACCCTCTATATTCATCCTTTTTTTTTCTTCTTATTTTCCCGTGTCACCAGTCCTCAGCTCAGTAATGGTCCTTGTCAGATTGTCCTTACTTCCCAGTGACTCTACAATCCACTGTTCTCACCACTATGAATCCATTAAAGTAGGAGTCATTGGTGGTGTTGCCTCTGTGGGGTGATGGCTCCCCTCTAAGGAAGCGCTCTGCTGCTTGCCCAGGATTCCCTGTGGTCCTTCTGTCTCCAAGGCCTCAGGGCAGTCTTTTTCTAGTCTTCCCTTTAGTCAAGGTAGTCTGTGGGGTGTGCGTGCTTCCTCTGTTGCCCGTTGTGTTCATTTTTTCCCCCCCTGGGCAGCCTCATTCCTACACACAGACTGTGACAAATCTACAAGCCTGATACCAACAATTAACCTAATCTAGATCTCCTTCAAGTACATGCCCGGAGATTTGTTTCCATGGTGATTTGAAATCCCATCAAGTTAACAATCAAGATAAACTCCTTCTTCGTCCCTGGTATCAACCTGGAACTTCATTGGCCACCTGTCAATCATTGATTGACTGGGCCTTTCCTCTATCTCCCTCTTTGAAATGGCTTGCCTTTTAGACCTTTTGTTTTTCTATGTAATCCTTGCTACCACCACCCCCTAAGTTTAGGAACTCTTCATTTTTAATCTAGACTCTTACCATGAATCCTTCTGGTTCCACCTGTTTGTCACAGCCATCATGAAATCCTCCGTCTATTTAGCAGCAGTGTGAACTTTCTGCAGTGACAGTCTGATGTGATCTCGTCCAATCTGAGAACCACAAGCAAGTGTGGTGGTCTGTGGCCTACCTTCTTCTCTGCCATCTTGGACAAGCTTCTCCCAGCAATGGTTTTCTAGGTGGGACTTTTGGTGCCCAGCCTTGGTAGGAAGGACTGAGAAGATGATGCCGAAGGATATGCAAACGTGTCAGTCAGGAGGAGTAACTTAGGCATCTGCACAGCATGGCCAATAACAACATAATGTATATTTGAAAACAGCCGCGAGTCTATTTGTTTTCACTGCAAAATAATGAGTACACGTTGCACATTTATTGGCTCCACTGAAGCATTTCACCATCCCACAATGTATATGTATTTCAAAGCAGCATGCCATGAATAATAAATACATGCAACGTTTGCCAGGAGACACACACACACACACACACACACACACACACACACACACATACATACACTGTGGGGGAATATATATATATAAAATAGGTGGGGGGGCACAAATGCTGCACTGGGAGCTAAGTAATGTATGCCTTTAATGTGAGCATTTGGGAGATAGGAGCAAGATCTTGTCTCAGTCTCAGCTGGTAGCTGGGCATGGTCACCTACATTTGTAATTGCAGATGATTGCTATGAGTTCCAGGTCACCCTGGCTTACATAGAGACCTTGCCTCAAGAAAGAAAAAGAAAAAAGAAAAAAAAAAAAAAAAGAAAAAAAGAAAAAAGGAAAGAAGGAAGGAAGAAAAAGAAACACCATTATAGCTCAAAAGAGAAACACTATTTATTTTTTATTTTTCATTATTTAATTTATTACTTGAGTACTAGGAGCTAAACCCAGGGCCTTGCTCATGCTAGTTGATAATGCTACCATTGAACTACACCAATAGTCCCTTAAACACAGTTCTTCTCTGTCACACAGTACCACCAGAGGCTGGAAAGAGGAAGAGAAAGCTATTACCTTCCTAGAGGTTTTGGATGGAGTGTGGGCCTGCTAACTCTTGTTTTTATAGTTCTGCATTCCAGAACCATGAGAGAATAAATTGTTGTTGTTTTAAGTCACCAAGTTTGTAGTAATTTGTTATGGCAGCCACAGGAAGTAAATCTATTTGCCTATATAAAGATCTCACCTTGCCTGCACCCTAGTCACTGACAAGTAATTTGACTTTGAGGAATGATTTCCCTGTTCCAGTCAGCTTCAAAGTGTGCTTTTCCATGAGCATAAGTTTCCGTAGCTGGAGCTTTGGAAATCAGGAAGAGAAATTATAGAGGCCTGACTGTTCCGTCAGTCAGAAAATACCTCCTGGGTTTACACTGTCCTGGTGTGATCATCATGGTCCAAATTCTGTTCTTAGATTTATGAATCTAGAAACTTTTACCTTATCCACATACTTAAAATTGAATGAAGTCTTAGGAGATTATGTGCAATTCAAGTGACATCACCACAGAGAGATGTATTAAACTAGAAAGACAATTCATCAACTAAGTTAGGAGGCACAGCTAACTCTGTAGGGTGATTGTGCTCACACATCATTAAAATCTAGCCCTTTCTAGATTTAGAGTACTGGTCAACCCAATTAAAAAATGAGTATTTCTTGGAGTAAGAGTAACCACTGGTACTCATGCATAGTCATATCCTTTTTGGAGTCTTTGGTGTCAGCTTGACTTGATTTATAAACACCACAAAGGGAGCTCATGAGATAAGATGGCTCAGTGGGTTAAGGCACTGACTACCAAGCCAAATGACCTGAATTTGGTCCTTAGAACCAATTCCCACTAGTTACCCTTTGACCTACACACACACACACACACACACACACACACACACACACACACAGTACACAAATAAAAATCTAATTAAAAAAATAATTTATTGCTGGGCATGGTGGCACACACCTATAATCCCAGCACTTGGGGAAGCAGAGGCAGGTGGATCTCCATGAGTACAAGGCTAGCCTGGTCTACAAAGTGAGTCCAGGACAGACAAGGCTACACAGAGAAACCCTGTCTCAAAAACCAACCAAACAAAAAGAACCACTTAGAAGATTGGTGTGGGTGTGTATGGGAAGATATTTCTAGAGAGGCTAGAACAAGAAAGGAAAGAAACTCACTCATGAGTTGCAAATTGGACATGATAAAAGGGGAGAATGCCAACAAGCCAGGACGTTCCCTTTGCCTGTTTCCTGTCCTACCATGAAATGAAATCTTGCTCTGCCAACTTTCTCTTCCATGATGAAGTGAACCCACTAAATCCAGGGACCAAAATAAATCTTTTTTTTCCCCCTTTGTTCATATCAGGCACAATGAAAAGAAAGGTAATGTACACTTTTTCTCTGGCATCCTCCAAGAATCACTTCCTGTTTCTGTTCTATCGTGGACGTCTTTCTAGAAGAATGAGCATAAGCAAGAATGATGCCCATTACCTCTAGGGCATGAGTAAGAGTGTGTTTCCCATATTCTCTCCCTCCCTGCATCCACGAGCCCAGTGTACAGTTCCTCTTCCCCAGGAACCCAAGGAATGTGCTGCCGCAGTCTAACACAACCCTGAGTCCTTGGCTGACTGTATGGACCCAGTCTACTTCTTCTCTAGCCCTCACTGTAATTATGACATGACAGGGACACAGCATTTAAGCCATAAGCCATAAGCAGTTGAGCCAATGAGATTGTAAGGTTGTTCACCATAGTATTGGGCACCACTTAGTCATGGATAAAATAGTATACTTGTCAAAGTATAATTGCCAAGTATGAAAGAGTATACTTGGAAGCCTGAAATCTGAGTGAGGGATTTGGATATAGAGGAAAATGATCACCGAGATGGTAGAAAATCAGATAAGTTGCTTCTTCTCCACCAATCGAATCCAGCTGTCCAGAAATCTGCCGTGCTGTCCTCAGGGCTAGCGCTGTCCTACTTGGATAGCGTGGGATAAAGACTGCAGTTCTTGCTCTTTGGGGATCTTATTTGTCAGCACATCTTCTGAGTGTCCCTTCTCTAAACTCTTCCGTTAAAGTGGAGCTTGTGAACAGTATTCTAGGCTGCAGCCTTGGTTAGAACCATTTCCAGCTAGGCTTCCATTCTTTTTATAAAAGAAGAAAGTGAGTCCAAAGCGTAGGGAGGAGAGGAAGCCCTGAGTGGATGTATATTATTGACAAGGATTCCAGAGCCTCAAGCTTCCTCTGGTCCACCCGTGAATGTTAACACTTTACAGAAGATGTCAACCATAGCTCCCTCCTCCCCAGGACAGCAGCCTGAGACTGCTTCCCTATAGAGACCTCCTGCTGAGAGGAGCGAACTTCCCAAGTACTGAAGATCCGCTCTGGACCCCAGTTGTTGCGTACTTGGTACCATCCCATCAGGGTCAGTATAGTGCATCCAATCGCAGCTTTTCTGTACATGTGTTTGTGTGTCTGTGCATTTTCATTTCTCTGTCACCCCAGTCAGGTTTCCAGGACCAAGGCATGCAGGCTGAGGCACAAAATATACTGATGTGGCACACTATAGTTCTTTATTTTCTTTATGCTTATGCTATTTTTAATATTTTATTTTATCTTTCTATCTATTTATTTATTTATTTATTTTTCTTTCTTTTTGTTTTTTTTTTTTTTTTTTGAGACAGGGTTCCTCTGTGGAACAGCCCTGGCTGTCCTGGACTCGTTTTGTAGAACAGGCTAGTCTCGAACTCATAAGATCTGCCTGCCTCTGCCTCCCAAGTGCTGAGATTAAAAGCGTACACCACCACTCCCGGCTCTGAGGTTATTTTTTAAATTATAAATTTTTCCTTTTGAAAATTTCATAAACAGTGAGATATAATACTCTCCACCCCCATTTCCCTCCTTCAACTCCCCACCATTTACCACCCAACATTCCTCTTCCAACTTCATGTCCTCCTTTAGTGCTCCCCATATATGCACAGTGTTGGGCATGGGACACTTACAATGGCCACACTCTCAAAGGAAGAGTGATCCTCCTTGTGCTGAGCCGTGGGCTTTTGTCTTGGGAAGCTGAGTTTCAGACATCTCTCAACACTCATCTTTTGAGCTGCATTTTCAGATGACAGATCCAAACATTTCTATATAATCATGCATAGACACTTCCCTCCTCTTTAGTTATAAAATTAGGATAGTTTGGCTCCTAAGCGTCCTCCACAGGTCCATGTGTTAAAGCCTTGGTTATGGTTGTCAGTCTGTGGCACTATGTTGGGAGGTGTTGGAACAGCGGTTCTCAACCTGTGTGTGACCACCCCCTTGGGGGGGTCAAATGACCCTTTCACAGGGGCTGCATATCAGATGTTTACATCATGACCCATAACAGTGACAAAATTACAGTTATGAAGTAGCAGCAACAATAATTTTATGGTTGGGGGTCACCACAACAGGAGGGATGGGGGCCACAGCATCAGGAAGGCTGAGAACCATTACCTTAGAGAGAAATACTGTCTCCTGTTTATTCTTATAACAAGTTTGAATGTGTATAAGTGTGTTACTTAAAAATAAAAAACGTGAAGTGGGTGTGGTAGTGCGCACCTTTAATCCCAGCACTGGGGAGGCAGAGGCCAGCGGATCTCCATGAGTTTGAGGCCAGCATGGTCTACAAAGGGAGTTCAGGACAGCCAGGGCTCTGTGTAATAGAGAAACCCTGTCTTGAAAAACCAAAAACCAAACCAAGCAAACAAACAAAACCAAAAAACAAAAGATGCCATTTCCTTTTTTCTTTCTTTCTTTTCTTTCTTTTTTCTTTCTCTAATACAAGGTTTCTCTGTGTAGCCTTTGCTGCCATGAACTCACTTTGTAGACCAGGCTGGCCTTAAACTCATATAGATCCACTTGCCTCTGCCTCCCTGAGTGCTGGGATTACAGGCATGCACCACCGTGTCTGGCTCAGATGCCATTTCTTTATATTCACTTTATTAATTTGCCTTTCTAATGTCTTACAGACACTTAGAGGATCATCAATGAATAAACATTGATGCCTTTTGGGAGTGTTCTGGGAGCTGAAAAATTGGTAGTATAAATTACCTAAAAATCAGAGAACGAGTCCAGGACAGTCAAGGCTACACAGAGAAACCCTGTCTCAAAAAACCAAAACCAAAACCAAAAAAAAAAAAAAAAAAAAAAAAAAAA
>OU015749.1:19840675-19851932 GCA_907169655.1 Acomys percivali | reverse complement strand
AAGAAGAAGAAGAAGAAGAAGAAGAAGAAGAAGAAGAAGAAGAAGAAACTAAAAAAGCTTTCCTTATTGTGTCTGTATAAGTGTTTTGTTCCCATGTATGTTTGTACCATGTGTGTACCTAATGCCCACAGAAGTCAAAAAAGGTCCTCCATCTTCTGGAAGCAGAGTTATAGATAGTTGTGAGCCACCATGTGGATACTGGGAACTGAACCCAGGTCCTTTGCAAGAACAAGTGCTCTTAACCAAAGCCACCATCTCTCCAGCTTCCAGAACACTCTTTAAATACTACTTTGACCTCATATGGATATATTATATTTGAAATGAGATGATAATACAGGAGAATTGGCTGTCTGGCCACGTAATGTCTATTTTGCAAATTGCTTCTATTTTAGAAGTAGTTTTGTTTTTTTTTTTTTTTTAATTGCTTTGGGGCAGGTGAGATGGCTAGGTGGTTGAAGGTGGTTGAGAAGTGAGCCACCATGCAACCCAAGTTTGGCCACCAGAACCCGTATGTAAAGCTGGAAGGAGAGAGCCAACACCACAAGGTTATCCTCTGACCTCCACACATGGACCTTGGCACAGCTGGCACGTACACAGTAATAAATAAGTAATAATAAAGTAATGCTTTTGTGTACATCAGTGCAGATGCTGTTTTTTTTTTTTTTTTTAAGATTTCTCTTGGTTTTTACAAAATGTTGTGTATGCATATGTCTCTGTGGGGCTATGTACACATGAGTGCAGTGCCCGTGGAGGCCAGAGGCCTTGGGTTTTTTCCCTGGAGCTGGAGCTACAGGCAGTTGTAAGCTTCCTGAACCAGGAACTGGGGATCTAACGTGGATCCTTGGCAAGCACATGCCGGTAACAGTTAGGCCCCCACTCTAGGCTTGAATTTTGTTTTTATGGTGGAGTTGATAGGGAATTTGCAGAATCAGTTCCTTTCTAGTAGTTTCAGAGTGTGTTTGTACGCCCGTTAGATCAAATCAGTCCACATCCTTGATGCCCATGAGCCCGTATCCCGGATGCACACTCCTTTCTGTGCCTATGGGAAAGGAAGTTAGACCCTGATGTTATCCCAGGACATTCCCTTACCTGATGCTATGGTTCCTGTCATTAACCTCTCTTCCTGGTCCCCTGCTGGGTGTCCTGCCTAATCCCAGACCTCTAGTCATTCCAAACAAAGGATGTTAGTTAACAAAACACGAAGTCTGCATTTTTTAAAAAAGTGACACAAAAATGTTTGTTTCTGTTTTTTAATAGGATATAAGGAACCTATTTTTAAAAATTGGTTCATCACTACTACAGTGACCTTCATGCTAATGAATTTCCTTTGAAATTTTTTAATGGCAAGTGAAAACATTTTTTTTAATGTTAAAAAATGTTTCCATAGTTATATCCTGATTTTTCACAGATAGTGTGGTTTGTTTGTTTTTTTCAAAGCTTATTTGTGGTAACTTTGTTTTTTACTGTACCTTGGGGACAAGATGCTTTCATGCTTAGTTTGTTTAAGGTGATAATAGTATCTTTATCTTTACAGATGTGTGAAGACCAGTATTTGTAGAACCACGCTTCCATGTTATTTCCTCTTTCCTTCTGCTTCCATTGTTTCTGAATCCTCAGCCCAATTCTTTGTCCCTCTCCCCCCCCACCCCCGTGTTTGTCTGTCTGTCTCTGTCTCTCTCGCTTGCTTGCTCACTCTGTGTGTGTGTGTCTGTCTGTCTTTGTGTGTGTGTGCGTGCGTGCGTGCGTGTGTGTGTGTGTGTGTGTGTGTGTGTGTGTGTGTGTGTGTTAGGGGTGAAACCCAGAAGCTTGTGCTTGTGAAGCACACACTCTCTCAGTGAGCTATATCCCCAGCTTCAACTTAAATCTTTAGAGATACATTTTCCTTGTTTTTAATTCCTTAAAACAAAGGCTCTTCACTAACCATTTGGGAAACACAAGTCAAAGTTGCCATGATATAAACTATGTTCATAGCCCTTAGGGTGGCTATGACAAAAAACAAAAACAAAAACAAACAAATAAACAAAAAAAAAACCAGGAAACAGCAGCCAGCGTTGGGTAGGAGGAGGACCTGCAACCCTTGTGCGTTGCTCGTGGGAATGCAAAATGGTTCAGCCACTGAGGCAAACAGAGGGTGACTCCTCAAAACACAAACACCCCTGAAGGAGAGATAAGCCTGTTTTTGTTATCATCCCAAGTGTGGGATGAGGAATGGTTTTGTGAGAGAACAGGTTCTGTTAATCCACTAGAAGGCAAACCACTGCATGTGGGAGCTTGATTGTTGTCAGCTGACAAGATTCGTGAACAGACTCTGGGAGGAGATATATAAATGAGCCCAAAACTGGAGGCGGAGCCTAGGGAAACTTGGGATAGTTTTAGCCGTTCATCGCTCCACTTCGAGACTCTCCTAGAGAGAACCGCTCTAGGGAAGGCTTTGGGGCTCTGGGCTCCGGCTGAGGTTCCTCGGAACTTACATCCTTGTAGTTTTGTTATTGTATTCTTTAATCTTCTTTTCCTATTGTTTAGGTTAGTCGGGTTATAAGTGACATACTATCGGTTAATAAGTTCGTAATAAAATATGTTTGTTAAGAAAATTGAGCCTACACACTCCAAAGAAAACAAATTGACTATAAAATGGCCAGACATCCCTGTAATTCTATATAAAGTATAGACCCCAAAGAATTGAAAGCAGACACATAATATGTATTTGCATATCCACGTAGGCAGCATTATTCATGATAGCAGAAAGGTGGAAGCAACTACAACATCTATCAACAGATAAACAAAATGTGGTGTGTACATAGAATAAAACGTTATTCAGCCTTTAAAAAAAGGGGAACTCACATTCTATAACATGAACACAGATGAACTTAGATGACATTATGTTTATGAAGTTAGCCAGTCATGAAAGACAAATACTACATAATTCCACTTACAGGAGATACTTAAAACAACTATTTGCTAGGCAGGTGGCATGTATATAATCCTATGCCTGGAGAGGTTAAGACAGGGGAATTTGTGAGTTTTAGGATACCCTGGTCTACATAGTAAGACAGTGTGTCAAAACAAACTTCAAACATATGGAAAGCAGAACAGTGGTTGCCTGAGATGTGGGAAGCAGGCAAGAATGTTAGTATGTTACAGACACAGGAGTTTTAGTCATGTTTTGTCAGAAGGCTGTGCTGTCAAACTGCCCTCTCAATATTTGCTTCAATTCAAGTGTTACTTTTGCTCTCGGCTTTTATTAAAGAAGCTTCTTTTTTTTTTTTTTTTTTTTTTGCAGTGTGTGGTGGTCAATGCAAAGACCCAAGTGCTGAAAACAAATGAATGTTGAGTGTTTAGCCTTAACCAGGACTCCTGTATCTCCTCTCCAAGGCTCGGACACCTTCGCAGAAGACCAAAAGAGTAAGAGTGTTCTAGTTTGCTTTCTGTTAGTCGGTTAAACACCATGGCCAAAAGCAACTTGGGGAGGAAGGGGTTTATCCCACCTTACAAGGTAGAGTCCACCCTGGAGGGATGCCAGGAAAGCCAAGCAGGAACCTGGAGGCAGGAACCAAAACAGAGACCACGGAGGAGTGCTGAATATTGGTTTACTCCCCATGGCTTGCTCAGCTTGCTTTCTTAGACATCCAGGGACTGTGTACCCACAGTAGGCGGGGCTCTCCCACATTAAAAAAAAAAAAGTTCCCCCAGATAAACTCAAAGAACAGTGTTTTAGAGGCAATTTTAAAATTGCAGTTTCTTTTCCCCAGGTGACTGCAGTTTGTGTGAGTCAAGTTTATAAAAACTAGCCAGCACAGGGTGGGTGAAGAAAAGGTCATAAAACAGTGTCTCCTAGACATGACCCAGACATTGCACTTATGAAATCACAGCAGCTGTGATTGCCTGCACAAAACTGGGCCCTTCAACATTCTATCAGGGACGGGGGAGGGCCTTGGGAAGACCCACCCACCCGGGAAGACCCACCCACCCTGAGGAACTATTGGAAGTCAACATCTACCAGGGGAGGGGAGGGCAAGTCATTTTCTATAGATGTGCAGCCACTTACGAGTGCATGTGCTCACGTAGGCAATCCTAGTTAAAGTCAATGGACTGGACACACATACATGCATACATGCACGTTTGCACACGTGCACACACATACACACACACACAACATGACAGCAGGAGAGGAACTTTTTTGGGAAGAAGGGGCTTTGGGGGGGTATGAGGGACATAAGGGGCATAGGGGTATACATGACCAAAATACCTCAGTTGTGCATATGAAATACCAACCAACAAACAAATGAGTAAGAATTTAAAATGAAAAAAAGTTTCCATTGGGAGGATGAGGAACTGGAAGACAGTTCTTTGGAGGAGCTGGTTAACTGTGGATTCGCTTTACTTACACACATCACTTAACTGCAGCAATGACTTAATTAAAATCTGCAGCAGGAGAGCAAACACAAGACTGTGTACTAACTAGGGGAAGGTCCTGAGATAAAGCCACACAACAACTGAGCAGTGGTGCACAGCATATGGAGGCTGCAACAGGAGGGTCTCCAGGTCCTTCTAGTTCAAGGCCAGCCTGGGCTACTTAGGGAGACCCTGTCTAAACAACACATACACACATGACCTTATTACTCTCCAACAACATAAAGTTGGTAATTCTCATTTTAGCTTTAAGTTTGCAGAATCTAAATATTTCATATTTACAGCATATATTTTCATTCTTATCGAGGCAATGATATGTAAGTAGTAAAGGGTTTAAAGTTCTAGAAGCTGATAGGTGTTTTGTTTCTGGAAACTCAGAATGATGAACAACAACCACAACAACAACAACAAAACAAACTTTTATTTTTTTCATTTAAGCTCAGGTAAGAAAAAAAAAGAAAGAAAAAATGTTTAATGGTTCTTTCTGACCAGGAGATAAATTCATTTATTTACTTATTTTTGGTTTTTGGAGACAGAGTTTCCTCTGTGTAACAGCATTGGTTGTCCTGGACTCCCTCTGTAGCAGGCTGGCCTTGAACTCAAAGAGATCCACTTGCCTCTGCCTCCTGAGTGGTGAGATTACAGGCATACACCACCATGCCTGGCTAGAAGATGAATTTATATCGGTTCTATTTTGAGGTTACCTTTTTTTTTTTTTTTTTTTTTTTTTGATTTGTAGAAATTGCTTTTCTTTGTTGGTGTTGTTGAAAAAATTTTTTTGTTTTTGTTTTTTTCAAAAATTGTTCCCTATATAGCAGGGCATAATGGCGCATGCCTTTAATGCCAGAACTTCTGAGGCAGAGACAGAAAACTGTCTGTGACTTCAAGGCCAGCCTGATCTACACAGAGAGAGTTCTGGGACAGCCAGAACTCCGTAGAGAGACCTTAAAGCTATTTAGATTATCCAAGATTTGTAAGTTCCTGTTCAGAGATGACTTTTGTCTCCTCTCCCTTGGCATCCTCATCTCCCTTGTTTTTTAAAAACATAAGAATGGCCCCCATAAGCTCATAGATTGAATGTTTGGACATTAGGGAACGGCAATACTTTAGAGGGCTTAGGAGGTGTGGCTTTGTTGGAGGAAGTGAGTTGCTGGGGGTGGGCTTTGGGGTTTCAAGGACCTGAGCCTGTCTCCCTCTCTTCCTGCTGCCTCTGGATCAGAGGTAGAGCTCTCAGCTCCCTCTCCAGCACCTTCTCGGCCTTCATGCTGGCATGCTTCCTGCCATGGTGATGAGGAACTAAATGTCTGAACTGTAAGCCAGCCCCAAGTACGTAAGTGCTTTCTCTGTAAGAGTTGCCTTGGCCATGGTGTGTAGAGTCTTCACAGCAATAGGACAGTTACTAAGTTTCTTAAAAGTTTAGAGATTTTCAGAGTGCACTCCTATCCCCAATTCTATGCTTTAAAACTTTCACTTAGGGCTAAAGAGATGACTTAGTGGTTAAGAGCACCCTCTGCTCCACCAGAAGTCCTGAGTTCAATTCCCAGCATCCACATGGTGGCTCACAACCATCTATACTGGAATCTGATGCTCTCTTCTGGCATGCAGGAGTACATGCAGATTACAGCCCTCATACATAAAACAAATTGTAAATCGGGCGTGCAGTACGCGCCTATAATCCCAGCACTCGGGAGGAAGAGGCAGGCAGATCTCTGTGAGTTCAAGGCCAGCCTGGTCTACAAAGTGAGTCCAGGACAGCCAAGACTACACAGAGAAAGTCTGTCTTCAGGAAAAAAACCCACGCGAACAAAAACAAAAATTACACTTATTTATTTGTTTGTTATATGTAGTGACGTGTGGCACAGCATGTGTGTGGAGGTCAATGGATTCTTAAGTCTATTCACTGCTTCCACTACGTGATTCCTGGGACTTGATTCCCCTGCCTTCCCCTCCCCTCCCACTCCCCACTCCCACCCACCCCACCCCCCGCCACTGCCTCAGAGTCTTGCTGTGTAGCCCTGGTGGGCCTGGAACTCACAGTATATCACAGTTAGCTTAAACTCAAGGCATCCATCATGCCTCTGCCTCCTAAGTGCTGGAACTGCAAGCCCGAGTCACTATACTGGTAAGGCGTGGAGTCCTCAATATACAGAATCCTCTAAAGAGATCCTTTGAAACTGTGATCCTGTGGTCAGGTGCTCATGTTACTATTAGAATAGTTTAGAAGGTGGGGGTGAGGGTGGGGGTGGAGAAAGGTAATGGATGAAGAAAATGGTAGGAAGCAAGGCAGAGGATGCCGTGGGGAGTTGGGCGTAGCAGGGGACATTTCTGAATGTGGACAGCAGAGTTAGCTGGCAAGAAGCAACAGGTCAATGGGGACAAATAGTGAGGGGACAGTGTGGTTAGAGGCTGTGAGGCAGGAGCAGATGAAGGACAGAGAACAAGACAAGTGAGGTCCTCACCACAGGAAGTGGCAGGTGTCAAAGACCCTTTATCAGGGTCATGCTTGGGACTGTGTCACCTGGTTCCCAGTGGAGTCCAGTGCTTCAGGAATGCATAGCCCCAACAAAGATGGCTTCACCAGGGTTTGGTACTTACACTGTCTTCTATTCTTGTGCAGTCATTGACACATTTTCCCCCCATGACGCTTCACTTCTAGGATGAAGGAATGGGTTGGGATACATCATTTGGAATAAATACATTTCGTTTGCACTTGCTTTTCATCAGCTCTGATCCCTGAGCTAAAAGTCATTCCTATTAGGGAGTTAGCAGAAATGCTACCTTCAGGATAGCCCTTCCCATGTGGTTTTGAGGACACTGGCTTGAACTCATTTCCTAGCTTAGCGGGGGTCAAAGATGTGGACAATGAACTGAGGCACGCAGTGAGCCAAATCCCTCCCAGTGGGGAACAAGGGCTATAGATAAAGAGTGGGAGCCTAAGTCAGTCAGCCTGTGTGTAGTTTCTCCCATCCTGGCTTGTATGGCAGAAACATTAGCAGCTTTTTCAAAAGCAAATTCTCAGTGAGTCTAGCTAGATACAATGGAGCAATGGAGCTTTTTTTTTTTTTAAGCTTCTGGTTGGTTCTGCAACACACATCATGCCAGTATTTTAAGCTAGAACCACGCCCAGCCATTGGCTTCCCCCGTGTCCTTCACCTTGGGTAAGACATTCTTAGCAGTGAGTGGTGACAGCGTTCTCTCTGGCCCCTGAGAGCTGCCATCTTGCTCCAGACTTCTTGCTGCATCTCTGCTCAGTGTATTCGGGCATCACTGGGTGAATTCCTGGGGCAGTCAGCAGAGTCTGTCCTTGGCGGGAATGTGGAATTCTCCTGGTGGCTGTTTTGTGGCATCAACTTGTAGGGGACGGGCTATATGGCCAATGTTCAGCCATCTTGTCAAAGCCTAGGTTCCTATTTCTCCAGCAGTCTGCCATTTACCAGAAACCAGATGACCCTGTCGTGGTTCGGCAGTTAGACACCTGTTGTGGTTTATTGTGGGGGAAGGTCATTCTAAGACCCCCGAGCGACTCCTTTCTGGCTATAAACTAACTTTTCCAGTAAGACTACTGGTAAGATCAGATTAAAGGCCAGCTGCCTGTGAGCAGCAGTTCCGGGAACTTTTTCCTGACTAACCAGATCTTTCACAACTTACCTTTCTTTCTGGAATTTCTCTCTGCAATTATAGCAGCTGTAAAGGTAGATACCTGCTGGAGCATTCCAGAGTTAGGTATCCATAGCAACCCTTGCTTATGCAAATACCCATGCCTCTGTGCCTATATAAACTCTGCGAAAATTTTCAATAAACGGGGTTTGATCAGAATGCAGACTTGCCCCCTTCTTTGTATCTTGTGTTCTGTCCCTATACAGGAAAATTCTCCTCCTGAGCGTTAATTGAACCCCGGTGGGCTGGGGCATCAATGCAACAATTTCAGGCTGTGGGTGGGAGCCCAAGCTTCTTTTTGGTTTGCATGTGAGGTCAAGGGCCCATTTCCCAGCAAAGGGGACTGGTGCAAGATCATGGGGGGATGGGACCAGCCTCCCCTGAGAGTTATTAGAACCCATGAGCAGTTTAGTCCCTGAGCATGGACTAATTGGTAAGATGGCTGTTTGTTTACAATATGCAGATCTTGATGCCACAGCATCTCCAGTGCCAGCCATCACACCCAGCTGTGAACCATGTTTTAGTGCTTAGTGGGTGAGATAACATCCTTAAGGGGGGAAAAAAAAGTACAGGCTGAATATCCATAATCAGAAAATATAAATTCCAAAGTACTCCAAAATCTAAAAGTTTTTGATGGTTGACATGACACAACAAGCAGAAAATTCTACACCGTATAACAATTTTGTACACAAACCCATGTGTGTCGTCTGCATGTACACACATTACCTTGAGGCTTTGTGAAGCATATGAAATATAAATAATTTGGTATTTAGACTTAAGCTTTATCCCCAAGATATCTCATTTTGTCTATGCAAATATTCCAAAATCTGAAGGAAAAAAAAAAGTTTAAATCGAAAGTTCTTCGGGGGCCCAAGCATTCTGGATGAGGCCCCCTCTGCCTGTCGAGGAGGCAGTGCTGGGTTTAACCAACAGCAGTGCTATGTCAAAGATCTGGGCCTGGAATTTGTGACGTGTTGCCTCCAACATCAAGAACCTTCCTTTGGCTTTTGTCGTTCAGGAATCTGAAACAGGCTGACGCTGGAGGTGCAGAGGGAATGTACAAAGGACTCGAAAGGAGGCCAGGAAACCAGAGAATGAAGGAAAGAGAAGACTCAATTAGTGGTTTATGAGGAAGCTAATTTTCATGGATTCTTACTTTAGAAACAGTTACCAAGGACCTTAGCTAGGTTATTTGCAGCTTCATCCAGCCTCCCTCGTGGAAAATTAATCAATTTCACCTCCTTTTTTCCTCATTCCTCACATGCCTTCCTTTTTACTTCCTGCCTGGCCCAATTCAAAAAATGCTGGAGTCGGGAAAAACCCATGGGGGGCGGGGCTAGCCTACTGTGAGGACAGAGCGCTGACTGTTGGTGAAGCTGAGTCCCAGTTACTTACGGCTGCCTGGCGAGGTGTTGAGGCCATGTCTAGCTTTCTCTTTCTGCGTGCCGAGGGGACCAAACCTTATCTACTAAGAGGACATAGCCTCCTTGGTTTTTTTGAAGAACTCTAGAGGAGAGAGCCCGGATTTCCCTTGACAGCGTCCCCGAAATCTGCTCTCCTCATCGGTGGGGATCATTTCCTAACTTAAGTCACTCACGTGGAAGCTGAGGCCCATTCCTTTGTGTTCTGTCCTCACAGGAGACGCTGAACAGCTGGTCTCTGCACCACCACCCACTCCTCCGAGGAATAGCCTTTAAACCTTGCAGGCCATTGTTAAACGGCCTCCTGGCTTTCTTTTCCTCAGACTATGAATCATAGCTTCGGTCTCCCTATTCCTCATGGGTCCTATTTTCCAGTCCCTTTCACATCTTTGTTCTTTGAATGCTCTCAGATTTTTTCTAAGATATTCCCCATTGGAGGATATTTGGAGGAAACCAGCCGAAGTGTCTTCAGCTATACTTAATACTAGCAGCAGTCTCTCCTCACCAGGAACCTTGGTTCCTGTTAGTTGATTGGCTGTTGGGGCCTTGATTGCTTGGAGACAGACCATGCCCATAGTGGAGTTCAGTGGTGCCACCTCAGGCCAGCAGGGTCCCCTGCAAGAGCAGGGGGCTGGTGGCTAGCAGAGCTAAAAACAATGTCCAACGTTTGTATGGCTCTTGAGGAACAGGAAATAGCCTTTTGTACTTACAATACTCTATATAGACTTGGATTCAACAGGGAATCTAGATCTTGACTGTTTATGTTGGAAAATGCAACTTTTAGGGGAGGAAAAATTGAATTTGAAAAATTCTGTCATCTGACAGATCAACAATAGTGTATGGACTTTATCTTGTTGGGTAGGCAGGAAACGGATGTGAGGGCCAATGTGATGAAGCAGGGGAGTTCGGGTACGCATGGTCTCTTAGGATGGGGGTAGATAACTAGCGATGGGCTAGTATGGAGGCCTGTGGTGGGTAGAGAAATAGATTCATTAACAACATGAAGGAATCTGGTCACAAGCTGTTGGTAGAGGCTGGGAGAAGGCGTGGAATTAGGCAGATCAGTCCTGTGGTTGGGTACTACAGGGAGAGATAGAATAAGGCAAGTTATGGGCTCCTGGAGTATGGCAGGAAAGATGTTCATGGACCTGTGATAACAGATTGAATCCGATGTCCTGAAGGCGATGCTGTGAATGAGTGGGGAACGAGAGAGAGAGAGAGAGAGAGAGAGAGGGGGGGGGGGGGAGTTTGGCTTTTTCAGAGACCAGTGTTAAGACAAAATTGAAGTTAGAGGCTGTGAAAACAGACTGCAGAAGCCAAACAAGGTCACTTAAGTGGACACTAGTTGAAAAATTAACCATGCGGTGGTACATGCTTTTAAAACTAGTTATGTGGGAAGCAGGCGTGGGAGATCGTGAGTTCAAGGGCAGCTTGGGTAAACCCACCATTAGAAAAAGAAACAACTGAACACACATAGTTCACTGGTGCTCATCACTCTTGAAGCTGCCACCTCTAGTGTCTCTGGTTGGAATAGCGGAGTGAGCTAATGGCAAGATGAAGTTTTGTATAAATAAATGCAGGTTTATTGGAAGCAGCGCTCAAGAAAAGCACATGCAGAGAGAGGAGGAGGAAGAAAGAGATACAGAGAGAGGAGAGCAGAGGGGAGGGAGGGTGGGAGAGAGAGAGGGAGAGGGAAGGAGAGGGAGGGTGAAGGTGAGAGAGGGTGAGAGAGGGTGAGAGAGAGAGAGAGAGAGAGAGAGAGAGAGAGA
>OU015749.1:19824122-19840275 GCA_907169655.1 Acomys percivali | reverse complement strand
GGGGGGGGGGGGGGAGTTTGGCTTTTTCAGAGACCAGTGTTAAGACAAAATTGAAGTTAGAGGCTGTGAAAACAGACTGCAGAAGCCAAACAAGGTCACTTAAGTGGACACTAGTTGAAAAATTAACCATGCGGTGGTACATGCTTTTAAAACTAGTTATGTGGGAAGCAGGCGTGGGAGATCGTGAGTTCAAGGGCAGCTTGGGTAAACCCACCATTAGAAAAAGAAACAACTGAACACACATAGTTCACTGGTGCTCATCACTCTTGAAGCTGCCACCTCTAGTGTCTCTGGTTGGAATAGCGGAGTGAGCTAATGGCAAGATGAAGTTTTGTATAAATAAATAAATGCAGGTTTATTGGAAGCAGCGCTCAAGAAAAGCACATGCAGAGAGAGGAGGAGGAAGAAAGAGATACAGAGAGAGGAGAGCAGAGGGGAGGGAGGGTGGGAGAGAGAGAGGGAGAGGGAAGGAGAGGGAGGGTGAAGGTGAGAGAGGGTGAGAGAGGGTGAGAGAGAGAGAGAGAGAGAGAGAGAGAGAGAGAGAGAGAGAGAGAGAGAATGAGAATGTGCAAGACATCTGGGTTATATAGTGAAGGCCTCTGGGAGGGGGGAAAGCCCTACCCCTGGGCTATGGGATTCAGGGTAGAGGGCAGGGTATGCCAGCCACGCCCTGCAGCAGGTAGGGACCTAGGGAATGCCTGAAACCAAACATCCTAGCCTTTTGTTGACAATAAATAGGTAAGAGGTGAAGTAATTAGTCCTCTTTGGCTGCTTCCTGCTGACACCGAGGGCTTCGATATTGGGAGTTTTGGGAAGGCAAAAAGCTGGAAAGTTGGCCAAGTCCAGGAAGAGTAGGCTGTCCTGCTTGCTGTCCAGGATCTGTGAGACCATCTGTGGCTGGGAAACTGCAAGTCCAGCTGCAGTAGTCTGTGAGGTTTAGGCTGGAGCACCTGGGCTCTGGATCCAGAGCTTGAGGAAAACACCTGGACCTGACACTGTCGCCCGGCCGCTCCCCCCCACCCCCCAACTCTTCAGCAAGACGCCCTGCGCTCCACCCAGTGTTTGTCTCAGCAAAACAGATTTTGATAGGAAATATTGGCACAGACAGAGGAAGAAGCTTCTCTCTAGAACTGGGTGGGAATGTGTGAATTCATTGAGGGTCTGTGGAACTGAAGCCCAGGAGCAGGGTGGGGACCAATGGATAGAAAATAACTATAGAGGAAACATCAAAGGGAGTTCTGGTTACTCCAGCTGGGTAGGATTCTCTCCAAGACATCAGAGCAATCAATCGCACATCACCTGCAGGGTAGAGGTTGAAGAATTTGATCAGATACTGAAGGAGGGGATTCTTGCTAAACTGGCTTAATAGGATTTATGGCTAAAATTGAGCCACACAAAAAATGTCTAGTCCGACTTAATTTTGGTGAAGGAGGAAGTTTTGTAAGAGCATCAGTCTTTAAAAAGTCAAAAGTACAGCTTGGGCTGGGGCTTTGAGTCAGAATCCGCCCCGCCATCCCCGCCCCGCCCCACCCCCCATCCTTCCCCCCACCCTGCCCCACCCCCATCCATCCCCGACCCCGTCCCTCCCCCCACCCCCCTTTGGCTTTTTAACACCATGTCAAGGCTTTATGGAGTGCTTTGCAGTCTCTGCAGAACTTCTGTGGGCTGTTTGGCCTTGGGGGAGTGAATTCAGTGAAACAATATCACTGACGTCAAATCTTCGCTTGTAATTTTGAGAAATTGGCTCCATGACCCCTCCCAGGCTTTGGAGCTCTCTGCTGCCTAGGTTAATGGTTTGGTTCAGGTCATGCTGGAAACAGTGTGACTCATTGATACTCATTTCTCAGGAATGCAGGATTTAGTCAGCTTGCATTGGAATGAAGCACAAAGGCTCCCAGGGTGAAGGTCCCCAGCGAGAACCAGCTTCCGACCTCCACATGCATGCCATAACCCCAATAAATAAGTAAACACGTAAACAAACAGATGAAAACAAATAAGCATAAGAAAATAATTTTTTGTTTTTTGTTTTTTTTCAAGACAGGGTCTCTCTGTGTAGCCTTGGCTGTCCTGGACTCACTTTGTAGACCAGGCTGACCTCGAACTCACAGCGACCCACCTGCCTCTGCCTCCCGAGTGCTGGGATGAAAGGCATGCACTACCAGGCAAGGCTAACAAAATATTTTTAAAAGGACAAGCTATTAAACTTCCTTAGATTTCTATCACTCAAAATGTGTTATATAATCTATGTGCTATCTTTTTCTTTTTTCCTTTTTTTTTTTTTTTTTTTTTTGAGACAGGTTTCTTTGTGTAGCCTTGGCTGTCCTGTACTCACTTTGTAGACCAGGCTGGCCTTAAACTCACAGAGCTCTGCTTGCCTCTGCCTCCCAAGTGCTGGGATTTAAGGCATAAGCCACTACACTTGGCCCTGTTCCAATTTTCTTTAATGAGTCCTTTTCTTTATCTAAATGTAACACTCCAGCATCCTTTCCCCTGTGCAGTCATCCATGTGTGTCAGCCAAATTGCTGGCTGACCTGTTGTTTTTATTGATTGTGTGGGTTAACGGAATACTGCTTAGCCGTTATGGACATTTTCTCTCTGTGCTTGTTTTTGCTTAAAATGATAGTTCCGAAACAAGTACAACTTTATTTTCAAATGTATAGTTTGCAGGTTGATTTCCCTATGAATACAGTTTTTGGTTTGTTTGTTTACTTTCCCACCAAGTGGTTGGCGGCCATGTGCAATTGTTCAGAAAGTAGAAATTGATGTGGTCGTCATCCTCAATTGTGCTCCACCTAAGCTTCCTGCTACAGGGCTTCTTACTTAAAGCTTCCTGTTACAGGGCTTCTTACTTAATCTCACGCTTGCTTTTTTGCTAGATGGGCTGGCCAGTGAGCTCTGGGGCTCCCACTGTCTCTGCTTCTCTGCACTCGAGCTACCTATGGGCACCATGATGCTTGGGTTTTGTTTTGTGGGTCCTAGGAATCCAACTCAGGTCTTCACGTGAGCACAGGAGGCACTTGACTGACTGACTGAGCTCTCTCTCTAACCCTACAAGTGTGTATATTTTTATGACTAGATGTATTTTTCAATACATTTTTCTAATGCCCATTAGCCAGTCTGAAAGGAATAGTATAGAAAGTGAACAAGGGACACATTTTGTGTGAATTTGTCACAACAAGCTTGAACAATGACTGTCTCGTTTAAACTTGCCAGGTAAGTATTGTTATTGTTCCCATTTAGCAGAGAGGAGGATGGAGACGCACAAGGCGTAAGTAAGTATTTTCTTTAAACAAGTTACCCAGCTAGATAGAGATGCTTGGAACTAACTGTGAGAGGCATCCTAGGGTGATAGTCTGGACATCTGCGACTCCACAAGCCGGTGTTCAATGTGAGTAATTCTCATTATAAAATGTCTGTCTGAATGTGTAAAGAAGTTGTCTTCTCTATATTCTGAAGACGTAGCATTTCCTTTTTTCTTTTTGTTTTTTGTTTTTGGGTTTTTTTTTTGTTTTTATTTTATTTTATTTTATTTATTTATTTTTTTTTTTCGAGACAGGGTCTCTCTGTGTTAGCCTTGGCTGTCTTGGACTTGCTTTGTAGACCGGGCTAGCCTTGAACTCACAGCAAGCCGCTTGCCTCTGCCTCCCGAGTGCTGGAATTAAAAGTGTGTGCCACCATGCCTGGCAACATTTCCTAAAGTATTACCTGCTCGTAATTCTGAGGGAGGCATTTGGTCAACACTTAGTCTTCTTTTTTTTCTCAATTATTAAACTTTCTTCACATGACTGAGTTTTCCAGAATTTTCTTTCTCTCTCTACCTCTCCCTTTCTTTTCCTCCCCTCCTTCTTTTCTCTCTCTAAATTTTATTTATTTATTTATTGTATGTGTAGGTCAAAAGACAATCTGTGGAAATCAGTTCTCTACTTCTGTCTTTGTTAGGGTTCTATTGCTGTGAAGAGACACCATGACCACAGCAACTCTTATAAAGGAAAACATTTAATTGGGGCTGGCTCACAGTTTCAGAGGTTTAGTTCTTTACTGTCATCGTGGAAAGCCTAGCAGCATGCAGGCAGACATGGTGCTGGAGAAGGAGCTGAGAGTGGCAGGTGCAGAGAGCGTGTGCCAAACTTGGCAAAACTTGAGCATATGAGACCTTAAAGCCTACCCCGACAGTGACACACTTCCTCCAACAAGGCCACACCTCTTACTGGTGCTGTTCCTTATAGGCCAAGCATTCACACACGTGAGTCTATGGAGGCCCTGCCTATTCAAACCACCACACCTTGCACTATGTGGGTCCCAGGAATCAAACTCAGGCCTTCAGGCTTAACAGTTTCTTTACCCACTTGGAGCCGTTTCAGCGGTAGCTCTGTTTTTTTTTCTTTCTTCCTCTTTTTTTTTCCTTTTTCCTTTCTCCATCCCCCCTTTTGCTCTTTCTTTCTATTTCTTCCTCTTTCTGAGAAAGCCTCACCGCAGCCTAGGCTAGCTTCAAAGTCATAATCCTTTCTCAACCTTCACATGGAGTGATTACAGGTCTCAGTCACCACTCCCAGCTAAATTTTCATCCAAAAAATTTCCAGCTAAATTGTGATGGCCGGGCGCACGCCTTTAATCCTAGCACTCGAACGGCAGAGGCAGGTGGATTGCTGTGAGTTCGAGGCCAGCCTGGTCCACAATGCAAGTCCAAGACAACCAACGCTACACAGAAAAACCCTATCTCAAAAAACAAAACAAACAAAGAAACAACAACAAAAAAAAAAAAAGAAAGAAAGAAAGAAAGAAAAAAGAAAAAGAAAAGTAAATTGTGATACACTTTCTTTAAATCCTGTGAATGAATTCATAACTTTTTTTTTTTTTTTAAACTCTGAGACCAAAATAGAGTGAGGTAGTCACAAGAAGGTTCTCTTGGTCCTCTTGGAACATAATGATTTTTTTGCAGACACAGCCTCCACCCCTCCAGGCACTGCACAACCCCCTCCCACTCTTACACATCCAGAGTGGTCAACTCTGGCTCCTATATCCCTTTCTGATGTTTCTGCCTTGACACGTGAAAGCTAACTAAAGCAGCCAGAGGCAGAAATAGCATTTCTATGAAAGAAAATACATGCAGGATGACTGAGGAAAGGAAAGGCAGGCTAAATCTGGCTAAATTACAGTTAATTGGGAGAAGAAGGCCCAAGATCATGTTGAAGAGGCAGCCAGGTGCCAAGTCCAGTTTTAGTTTAAGCACGTCACATAAATGAGTCTTTGCAACAATTTTAAAAATAGCTACTATTATTATCTTTTTTTTCTCCTAGTGGGGAAGTCAGCACTCACAATATTTAGAAACTTTTGGAGGTAATTTATTTAGTAAGCATTTGTTGAACAAAATAAACAAAAGTCATTAACTTCATGGTACCAATTAAAACTTGGAAGAATTGTTATTTCTCTGTATGCAATTGAGTTATATTCTGCATTCAGATTTTAGGCTCTTTCTTTCCTTCCTTTCCTTCTTGCTTATATTTATTTATGAGGATAAGTTTGGTCTTGAACTTGCCATCCTGAGCATTGGGATGGCATGCATGTGCCCTATACCTGGTGATGTTATCTTTAAAAAAATTAAAGTATAAAAACATTTATTTCTTTAAAAATTTTTTTATTTACTTATTTTTATATACATTGGTGTTTTGCCTGCATCTGTGGGTGTTCCATCCCTTGGAATTGTAGTTACAGACAGCTGTGAGCTGCCATATAGGTGCTGAGAATTGAACTCGGGTCCTCTTGAAAAGCAACCAACGCTCTTAACCACTGAGCCATGTCTCCAGTCCCTAAAATCCTTTCTGATAAGACTGGGTGTATATCTCCATAGCTGAATCCTTGCCAAGGATAGACAAAGCCCTGGCTTAGACCCACAGCACTGCAAACCCGTCCAAACAAAATCAAGCTGTGTGATGGCTGCAGCTAATGTGCCTTGTCTTCTCCATGAGCAGTGCCACTGCTAGGTGATGTTTTTACTTACCCTCTGCTATTCACTACAATGTTAACATGTAGCACCTCAGCTTCTATGCCATGGTATCTCTATTCCTACCCAGTTCTGTCTTTGGTAATGACACGTGGCTCCTCCACCACACTGGGCTGGTTAGTTAAGCAGTCAGAGCAATGGGGACAAATCAGCTACAAAATATAAGACCTGGGAGGCTCTCCTGTGTAGAACAGACTGTCAGAACTAGTCAGAGGCTGGAGAGATGGCTCATGAGATAAAGGTGCTTCCCACACAAGCCTGATGACCTGAGTTCAGTCTCCAGGACCCACATACATCAGAGACTCTCCTGGGAGTTCAAGGACTCAGTGACAGCAAGAAGAGTGACTCTGCCTCCAAACATGATGAGAGGAGAGGATAGACTCCTGCAAAGTTGTTTTCTGATAATCACGTGTATATCCACACATGTACACACACACATGCATACACACTTGCATATGTGCACACATATGCACACACGCATACATATACATGCATGTTACAAAAGTGGTAAGAAGCTGGGTGTGGTGGCGCACTCCTTTAATCCCAGCCAGCACTTGTGAGGCAGAGGCAGAGGCAGGTAGATCTCCGTGAGTCTGAGGCCAGCCTCATGTACAAACCGGGTCCAGGACAGCCAGGGTTGCAGAGAAACCCTGTCTCAAAAAAAAAAAAAAAAAAAAAGGTAAGAGCAGTTCACAGATTTGATGGTGGGAACTTGGTCATGGCGCAAGGCCATCTTGTTGGGGGATTAGACAGGATACCAGACACCTGTTCGACACATACTTTTAAGTGAACATCATTCAAATACACAATGTTCTTTGAAAAATGACACCTTGACAGCTCCCTCTTTCTCAGTCCCTACATCTGAGCCATCATTAAGCTCTTATTTCTGGAATCCTTCTCTAGGGGTGGGGAAGGTGTGATATCGTCCCTCATCTATCACTAGGGTCACGGCTGACACTTATGTAGCAAGAGACAAAAAAAGCATAGAAAATGTATGTAATACAGTTTTATACACGCGGGAGCCTCCTGACACAAAGAACCCAGACCTTTGGACAGCTCGCCGTTTTTATACTTAGCTTCTGTGAAGAATGGACAGCCATACAGAATGTGAATGGATAAAAGGCATCCAAGCAACGGTGACAGGATGAGAAGAGACACCTGACAAAGCTGTCTATTCTGGCTCCTCTTGGCCTCTCTGGGTAGCATATTTACTCCCAGTATCGGGCAAGACCTTTTTTGGAATGAGAGTCTTTTCAGCTACAGGTGTGGTGTTGAGGCCCTGGGGGGGGGGGTACCTGCTCAGGTGTCCAGGACAAAGAATGGGACCAGAACACATATGAAAAGACTAGAAACAGAGAAGACTGAGATCTCTTCTATATTACGACCTATTTCCAGACAGAACAACTCAGGGACTCTCTCATGACCAGCTCCTACTCAGAGCTAAAAAGAGGACTTCAGGTTTTCTATCTGTATTTGGGGGTGGAGTTTATTTTCTGTGACCTGACATGACTTGACCTGAGGAATTTGGCTTTCTGTGAATTGCTTTGGGGGAGAAGGGGTGGGAGGCATGAGGGCATGACGAGATCAGAGAGAGCCCTTCTAGGCTCTTTTGATGAGGACAGTCTAATGTATTCAAGCCAAAATACCATATGCATACCAGAGAGCTGTACTTTTGAATACTGTTCTCTGAGCCCCATGGTCCCATCTCTGTTTCCCTCTCTCACTTCTCCCGCGGTGGCAAGCGTTATCTCTTACCTGCTTCTATAGCATATTAAACTGTAGCTGGTAGAACATGCCTGTAAACCGTGCATTTGTGAGCCTCATGCAGGAGGAGGGTTGAGAGGTTAGGGCCAAACTGGGCTGCAGGACCAGCCCCAGTCTCAAAACACACACACACACACACACACACACACACACACAATTTTATTTTTTTTTTTTTTTTTTTTTTTTTTTTGGTTTTGGTTTTGTCTTTTTCTTTTAGAGACAGGGTTTCTCTGTGTAGCCTTGGCTGTTGCTTTGTAGACCAGGCCAGCCTCGAACTGACAGAGATCCTCCTGCATCTGACCTCTGCTGGGATTAGATCCTCCTGCATCTGCCCTCTGCTGGGATTACAGGCGTGCGCCACCACACCAGGCTCCACAATTTAATCCTTTACCCCTCCTTACCCTATCTCTTCCTATCCTACAGTACCACCATATATTATTGGAAAATCCCCATCTCACAGGGGTGTGCCCTTTCTGCAGCTTCCTGGTGCCCTGGGGAGTGAGGAGAGAACTCAAGTTTTGTAACACACAAAGTGTGCAAATACTTAAACATGACTCTGAGTTTCATGCAGTTCTCTTGGGGTGACGTTTAGTAGCAGTGTGTTCTTCTGCAAGCTGCTTTCTCAGCAGGATGAGCTGGAAAGGCTGGAAGAATGGTTAACCCAGAGATGGGAGGAGAAAGACCACAGATGCAAGTCATCACGGCCAAATTAACTAAAGCAAGCGTTTTTATTTGTGTACATAGGCTGCCTATCCCTAAGGCAGGGTTCAAGAAGTCAGGTTTGGAAGTGAGGAAGACAAGATTTTTATAGCTCAGGTGTAGGAGGGAGGGTTACAGGTGGTTTCCAAATGGGGTATTGGTGGGCAAAATAGGCAGGGTTGCAGGAACAGAAAATAAGCATAACAAATTAGTCATAACCACCTCTTGAAACAATGACATGATTGCAAGATGATCACAGGATAGTCAAAACAAGGTAGTCATAACAACCTTTAGGAAAAATGGTAGGGTTGCAAGATGGTTATAACAACTTTTGAAACCAAGACAAAATTGTTGTTTCTTGGGTCAGGCAGTGCAGAGCTATTGTTTGTAGTTAAGGCTACAGGTAGCGCAGAGCCCAATCCTTGAGAAACAGATTTAATCATAAAGAGGAATAAACCTAGTTTGTCTTTACTAGAGATGGCTTTCAAGCCTAAGACGAAGGTAGGCTGATCAGAACCAGGTCTTTCTCCCAGGATTTCATCTGCCTCAAAGGCCTCCTAAAGAAATGTATACCAGGGAGGGCCTTCATAAGCTGGGATGATCTTTATAAATGCAAGAGATTACTATGGGTCAGACTCAAGGGCTAAAGCACTCTGCCAGACTGGAGGAAGGGCGAAGCATTCTGCCTGACTTGAGGGTTTCCTCACAGGTTATACTGCAAATTAGAGGCTTTGTTGTCCTGGGAATGGAAATGTGTCCAAAGGGCTTTTGATCAGTGTCTCTGTCTTGGTAAATGAGAGCCTGAAATAGAACCGTGGTTCCGTGTTGGAAATGAGCACAGCCCAGGAGATGATGGGGACAAGCATAGTGATGGTCCTTATGTCTTAACGTGCAGTATCTTCTTTTACCTCTGTTCTGTGGAGGGGTCGGGTGTGGAGGGGGCCAGGTTCAGAAGCCATTCGTGGGGCCCAGGACTCCACTTACTGCCTATCCCTGAGGCTGCCCCATAGAGGAAACAAAAACCTTAGAAGATCATCTGTAAAAATCAGAGCAGCCACAACAGTTTGAGAAGCCGGAGATGGATCCATTTGTTGTTGTTGTTTTTCTTGCAATGTTGGGGACCCAAACCATGGTCTTGTACATGTTAGGCAAACTTTTCACCATGGAGCTATATTCCCAGACCAAGACTGGTTCTGGTGTGACACGGAGGGACCATGAAGCTAAGGCAGGCTGAGGTTGGGTTAGTGAGATGGCTCAGAGGCTAGGGCCAAAGACATTTGCTGCTGAGCCTGACAGGTTGAATTCTATCTCTGGAATCTATGTGGTGGAGGAAGAGAACTGGCTCCTGCAAGTTTGTCCTCTGACTTCCACATGCACTCTGTGGTATTAGCCTGGGGTTGCAAACCTCTGTGAAAGAGCATCCATGAAACCCTAGGCTCAGTCTCTAACACACACACACACACACACAGTACATGGACACATTCACACATACACAAATCCAAACAAAAACAAGAAAAAAAAAAAGGAGTAGGTGTTAGATACAATTAAGGTCTTTACACAGGGAAACGTTTGACTCTCTGATTCTGGCATCTAAGATTTAAGATCACTGACATTTAAGTAGTCTGTGTTCAAACAGTTAGGGGAGAAGATGGGGGGGGGGGGAATTCTGTGCATGACCACGTTTTTGGGCTTACTGCTGTCATTATAGGGTTCTGAGCTTTTTCTGCAAGACCGCATGAGCACAAAGCCTTCACCAGAATGTCAGAAACTTAATTAAAATAAGAAGGGGTAAGGCTTTCATGGGAAAGAGGTGGAGGTGGGTTCAGGGTGGAGGAAGATCGGGTTTCTTTGTCTCTCCCCTCCCCCCCACCCTCCCACCCCACCCCCCACCCCTGCCTCACCCCGGGGAGCTATCTGTGTATGCTTTGGGACACTTTTCTGGTGTTGGATTCTGCTAGAGCTTTTTCGACTGGGAGATGAGCCCCTGGATGCCAGCCGGTGAACTTTAGCCAGACAAATCAGATATAATTAAGACATCAAAGGGCCCACAGACAAATAAATAGCGTAAGGGCTATGGCTAAAGGGGTGTGCGGCTTTATTTGACAAAGTAACACAGAGATAGCATTACCTAGATCAAATATCTGTGACTGATAGGAGCCAGCTTCCCCGAATAGCTTCCTAAGATGCTTCGTCCAGTTAGTGGTTAACCTTTTGGGAAACTGTCAAAAATACTGGGCATTCCCAAACGAGACAAAGTGGCCCATCTCAGGGAAGGTACTTCTTCTGTATTCTCATAAAAAATCTATCAGCATTGCTGTGGGGTTGACTCAGAGCTTTGGGTTCTGGGCCATGATGCTGCTGAGGGTGGTGATACTGTTACAAGGTAGGCTCTTGTGGCTTTCCATGTGTGCTGTGGTGGTGGTGGGGGGGGGAGGGAGGAGGGCGGGTTGCGGGACCCTGTGATGAGAACAGGTAGTTTTAGGGTAGGAACCCTGAACGTGAACAGTTCTAATTCTTGCCCTTGGCCAGAAGCTGGAAATATCTTTGATTCTGCCCTGGCTGGAAGCCAGAAGGGACCTCTTCTTTCCCATTATCTTTCTGTCCCTTTATACAACCTAAACAAGTCCCTTGGCTTGGAAACTACATGACAACATGACTGAAACTGGGAGGTATCTGGACACTCATAGGTGGGATGACTAGACTAACTGCTTCCCGGTGCCTCACCCCAGTTTCTGCCATAAGTCATATAAATAGCCTTTGGGCTTACAGCTCGGTGACACTCTATTCTCTGGCCCCAATCCTGCTGTGTGGGAACTCGCCCACCTTGCACGGCCTTATGCTAAAACACCATTCTCGATCGATGCCCCTGTCACAGACATGGGACCCAGATGACACTGGCCCAGGGTCACTCTCGTGGCTGTTGACTGGCCCGGGACCCTAGCATTCTGAGTTATGCTCATCTGAGCAAGCAAGAAACCTCACCTCACGCTTAAGGACCTCACTTTGCCACCATCTCTCATGTCCTTGCTTTCCCTGTCTTTCTTTTGTACCTGCCCACAAAGTGAACGAGTTTGTTCTGCCACATGCTTCTACTGTGGTGCTACCACAGGACCCAAAATAACAGGCCAAGCTGCTATCAATGGGAAACCATTTGGCTCCAAAACCATGAGCCAAAATAGATCTTTCTGCTCATATTATACCAAGCATTTTGTTATAGCTATAGAAAGCAAATATGTGCATGTTAGGCAAGTGGTCTACACTAAATTTGTGTGTGTGTGTGTGTGTGTGTGTGTGTAGGGGGAGGTGCATGTGTGTATGCATGCATGTGAGAGCCAGAGGACAGCTTTGGATACTGTTCCAAGCTCACCATCTTGCTTCGTGAGTCAGAGTCTCTCAGTGGGCTGGAACTCAACAAGTAGGGTGGGGTGGGGTGCTTGTCCAGTGAGCCCCGGAGGTCCTCCTGTCTGTGAGGCTTAGTGCTAGGATTACAAGCACACACCAGGCTGCCTAACACCTTTTACATGGGTTCTGGAGGCCACGCCTCCCCAGATACATTGCAGCCTAGGAAGTTGAGGTCACACTCTTCTTGTTCTATGTGCACACTTTGCTTTATTTTTCTGGCACTTGCTTACGCGCACGGGAGTTCAAGCTCCAGGCATTGGAGTGATTCTACAGCAACAGATAGACATGCCAGGCCGTGAGTTATTGTCCTTGGGACAGAAGTAAGGTACTAGCAGGCTCCTTGCTTGCAGGCAGCTTATGGGAAGGGAAAGAGAAAGGACATAATTTTTGCCCTCCACTGCCTATCTCTTCAAGTCTATCAGGTTTCTAGAGCTAACCTGTCACCTTTGAAAGATCGCTTGGCCTGAACACCTCTGTTGACTTTCATCCCCTGAGAATTCAAACACTACTACTTAATCAGAGTATTAGAAGTACTCAGGAAGGGCTGGAGAGATGGCTCAGAGGTTAAGAGCACTGACTGCTGTCCCAGAGGTCCCGAGTTCAATTGACAGCATCCACATGGTGGCTCACAACCATCTACGATGTGATCTGATGCCCTCTTCTGGCCTGCAGGTGTACATGCAGACAGAGCACTGTATACGTAATAAATAAATCTGTTTAAAAAAAAAAAGTACTCAAGAAAAGCAAGCTAAAGGAGGTAAGATTACATTGCTTTAGAGCTTCAAGGGCTCGGTCCATTTGTGGTTGCTTGGAATAGAATGTGGATGCCCTGGAACCGAACAACACAGTGGTGGGAGTCTGCGGCCAAGGAACACTTTCCTTCCAGGCCTAACAGGAAGCAGAGAAGTAGCTTGTGAGGGACCTGTTCTAGATAACCCACTTTCTTCTCAGGTTTCTAGAACCTTCCAAAATAATGTAACCTGCTGGGGACCAAGCTTTTCCATAGTCAAAACATAGCAATCGATGTAATATCTTTTGTTTGTGTCTATTTTTCCTTAATTCCTATTAATGATTGGGCTACAAAGTTGCTGTTTGGGGATATAGTGGCCTGCAGTAGCCTCTATAGACTATGCTTTCCTTTCTGGGTGTTAGAGTGCAGGCGATTCTGCTGGCATGCCCTCGGAGACCTAGCAACATCTTACGTCATCACCTGCCTCCGCCGCCGCCACTGCTCTCATGCCTTGCTCATTGCATCTACCTTCTCGAGGCTCTCTTCTCCCTTCCCCGATAAACCTCCAAAGACCAGACCTGTTCCGTGGAGTAATTTCTCCAGGGCATACTTTGGCATGGGCCTGCCATGGTATGAGCCCCTCCCCTCCCCTGCTGCATCAATTATATCTCATAACACTGGGTACAGCTTTTTGCCCTCAGTGAATTTCCCTGATGCTCTGTGGGGTACACAAGCTACTAGGCTGTTCTTGAGCCAGCATCTCAGTGCTAGTTGGGATTTTATCACTTGCAATGGACACAGTAGTATCGAGACTACTATTTTGACAGTGGGTTCCTGAATTAAGACTGCTTTTTCCCAACATTCATCTCTCTCTTCCTCAGCATTCAGCATGACAATTTCCACAGTAGATCTCAAAGAATTAGACAGCTTGATGCTCTTAACATGTAGACACACACACATATGTTTATAAAAATTACATACATGTGATATACATTACTGGAGAAGTATTAATGAAGAACATTTCATCATGCATACACAGCGAGGCTTCTACTAAAATCCAGTGGTAGGGTGTTGGAGGTGGCTCAGACGTTAATAGCACTGGTTGCTCTCCCAGAGGACCTGGGTTTGATTCCCACTGCCCACATAGCAGCTCACAACTGTCAGTAACTCCAGTCCCAGGGCATCTGTCAACTTCTTCTGGTCTCGCAGTCATCAGGCATGCCCCTGGTGCACAGACATAAACACATACATTAAAGGTAACGACAAAGAAGGGGAGGAGGAAGAGGAGAGGAGGAAAAGAAGGAGGAAGAGGAAGTGGAGGAGGAGGAAGAGGAGGAGGAGGAGGAGGAAGAGGAGGAGGAGGAGGAGGAGGAGGAAGAAAGTCCAGTGTTAGTCAGGTACATGTCCCATAGAAGAAATCTTTCATTTTCCATTCAAGGCCATCCTTGTCTGTGTAAAGCAGCTTTCTTTTCTTTGTTTTTGTTTTTTAGTTTGTTTTTGTTGTTGTTGTTGTTATTGTTCATTTGTTTTGTTTTTGAGATAGGGTGTCTCTGTGTTAGCCTTTGCTGTCCTGGACTGCTTTGTAGACCAGGCTGGTATGGAACTCACAGAGATCTACCTGCCTCTGCCTCCGGAGTGCTGGGGTTAGAGGCGTGCACCACCACACCCGGCTCTGAAGTAGGTTTTTCTTACAGACATAGAAATGCCATTTTGAACGAATTCCCCTGGGAGAGCTGAGGACTGATGAGGGCAGGCTGGTGAGACAACAGCTAGGGGAACACAGTCAGGATCTGGCCGTGCCGAGAAGGGCTGCTCTTAACTGTTTTACATAATCCTGTTTTCGAAATAGCTTTGAGGTGGGATTAATGGGCCCCACCTTACAGAAGAGGAAAGAGAGGCTTTCTGGTGATTTCTGTGATTTGAATGAAAATCAGACCTGGCTCCCTAGTGGAGTTCCTTGTTGCTGAGGTGGCTGACTTCCTTTTCTGTATGACTTAAGCAAACCTGTTATTTATATCATGTTAGAACACTCTAGGCTCAGAGTGTCCATGCAAAAATCCGAGGGACCTGACTCTTCCAACTTAGTGGCAGAAATGACTTTCAGAATCTGAACCCTGTGTGTTCCAGGTTGGAAACACTGTGTAGTTCCTTGGTAATGAATGGAGGCTTCTCAGACTGAGAAAAAGCCTTTCAAATGGAGCCTTGTGCCCTGCTGCTAGGAAGGGCAGGAGCTCAGGGGCTCTGTGTTCCCAGTAGCCCCACACCCAGAGCAGCACAAACACTCCCGAGGGCTGGAGGTCTTGTTAACACTAGTAACTAAATGAATGCAAAGGTGCTGGTTTCCCGGCCCTGGGTGGAGGTGAGAGCTGTGACTAGGTACCAGGACAGGCCCCCACGTGATTTTGCGCATCCTCATGGACTGGAGAGATGTCTGGTTTAAACAACCATATCTGAAGCTCTGTACAGGAGGATTCTTGACTAAGGCACAATGGATACTGGAAAAAAAAAATCAGGCAAGATAAATTGCCACTGTGGCCGTGAGGAAGAAAATCAGTTTTCATTGTCCCTTGGAAGAATTTCAGACCCATATAGGGTGATGGGGAAGAGATGGAAAGAAGAGGTGCAGGGGCGTTTCACCCCCGACTGGGTTGTGTGTGGGGACAGGGAGCAGAGTGGAAGGTACAAAGGATGGGGCTGCCCCCCTGAGCATGCCAACACGAAACGCCACTTCCAGAGTGGGTTTCTGTTTGTTTGTTTTTAGTATTTGAGACTGTGTCTTTTAATGTACTCTCTTCATCTTTCTGCTAGTCTTGATTTTGTTCACTTCCCCTCCCTGTATAGACATTTTTGATATTTGACATAAAGGATCATGGGGCTGACAAGATGGCTTGGTGTGTAATGTGCCTGCTGCCAAAACTGATAGCTGAGTTCAATCCCCAGGGTTCACATGGTAGAAGGAGAGAGCTGAGTCTCTCAAGTCCCCCCCACCCCCCCTCTCGCTCAAGAATGCACATTTTAAAAATTAAGGAAAAATGAATTATGAAACCGCTCATCAAACACTTGATAGAGGGGGTATTTGTGCCAGTGGGTCTGTCTGAACCAGCTGTGTTGTGGGGAAAAGGAGTGTTTGCCTATGAGGTTTGTACCATTTGGTCTGAATGGAGAGTGAATGTTTCAGAGAGTGAAGGACAGGATCTGTGAAAATAAATGTCACATACTTGTTTATATTTCAGTAAGTGATCACTTCTTTTCAAACACATAAGGCTGTGATAGTTTTTGTTTCTTTGTTTTGATTTTTAAAGTCAATATTTAGGGGCTGGGGAGATGTCTTGGTTGGTAAAATGCCTTCTGTGAAAGCAGGAGGCTCTGAGTTCAGATTCCCAGAACTCGTGTAAAAAGTGAAGCCCTGGGGATGAAGGCAAGTGGACGCTTGAAGCTCTTTTGTCAGCAGCCTTGTGTGGTGTGAGTCTGTGGTCACTTCTTGGCCCCTGCCCCTTCTTCGTCCTTCTTTCCTTCCTTCCTTCCTTCCTTCCTTCCTTCCTTCCTTCCTTCCTTC
>OU015749.1:19798071-19810053 GCA_907169655.1 Acomys percivali | reverse complement strand
AAAAAAAAAAAAAAAAGGAAAAAAGAAAAGAAAATATCACCCTGAAAATTGGCTATAGGGCCTGTTTCCTAATGAGTGATTGATGGGGCAGGAACTAGCACATTGTGGTTGTTGGCGTTCTTGGGTTGGTGGTCCTGGGTTCTGTAAAAATAAAGGCTGAGCCAGCATAAGGAGCAAGCCAGTTAGCAGCATCCCTCTGTGGCCTGTGCATAAGCCCCAGCCTGCAGGTTCTGGTTCTGCTTGAGTTCCTGCCCTGGCTTCCTTAAGTGATGGACTGTGAAGTGAAGTGTAAGCCGAATAAACTCTTTTCTCCCCAACCTGCTTTTGATCCTGGTGTTTCATCACAGCTGTAGCAACCCTGACTAGGGCAGAGGCTAAGCATTACTCAGATACTCTTGACAGTGGAACTGCTTGAATTTTCTGAGTATTTTCTGCTTTCCAGAGACTAGGCTAAGCCCTTGAGGTAACTTTTGTCATTTAGTATAGACAAGAGCTCGGTGAGAGGCACCACAGTCATACTGTTTTATAAAAGTGAAGGTTCTGGAGTCTTGTGGAGGATATATATATATATCACATATATATGTATATATATGTGTATTATATATATATCCTAGGCAGTGTAAAGGTTGAGTGTACATGCAGGTACTTTGCTGCTATGGCCAATTGTATGGTCAGGCAGCTTTTTGAGTTAAAAAGCACAAGTGGTGGTTTGGTTGAGAAATGTCCCCATAGGCTCACATACTGATCTCGTGGTCCTAGGTTGGTGCCACTGTTTGAGGAGATTGTGGAACCTTCAGGAGGAGGTGGAGCATTGCTGGAGTATGCCACCTCATAGCCTTACCCCTCTCTCAGTTCACCCCCCCCCCATAACTCCAGCTCCAGGGGACCCAATCCCCTCTTCTGGCCTCTGTGAACACCTGCACCTGCACACAAATGTCCCCAAATAAACACACAGCCACATGCATAATTATGGCACAGGCCTGTAATCCCAGCACTCAGGGAGGCAAAGGAAGGCGAATGAATCTCTGTGAGTTCGAGGCCAGCCTGGTCTAACAAAGTGAGTCCAGGACAGCCAAGGCTACACAGAGGGGGAAAAAAAAACTGTCTTAAAAAAACAAGACTAAAACCAACTAACCAACCAAACAAAACCCAAAGAAGTTGAAAAAGAAAACCAAACAAAACCCAAAACCTCTTAATGGTAGATTCCCCTTTAATTGCTCTAGAATGAAGCTGGGCATTGAGGTCTTTGTAATTCCCAACAGAGTTTTCTGCAGTGATGGAAATATGTAACACTACAGTCATCAGTCACATGTGGCTATCGAGTCTTCAAAATGTGCCTAGTTAGACTGCACCTGAATTTTAACTTTTTTTTTTTCAAGACAGGGTTTCTCTGTGTAGCCTTGGCTGTCCTAGACTCGCTTTGTAGACCAGGCTGGCCTCGAACTCACAGCAATCCACCTGCCTCTGCCTCCCAAGTCTGAAATTTAATTTTGATCCATTTAAATTTAAATGTAAAATAGTCACACAGGGCTAGTGGCTTCAGTTTTGGGTAGCACAGGCCTACAGTGGAAGATGGCTGTTGGAGAAAGCTGTCTACCTGACATTATTTAGTTAGCAGCCTTATGAGGTGTTGCTATGCCCGACCGACTGCTGAAGAAAGTAGAACTCGCAGAGCTCAGGGAATGTCCCCCGGGCTGCACCAACAAGAAAAGGCTGAGCAGACACCAGGCAGACACCAGGCATGATGCTATGATTGCCACGAGAGTGACCTGAGACACAGCCAGTCCGGAGAGAAGCCCTGGGACATCCTTAGACATCCCTCTGATGGAGCTCAAATGTCGGGGGAGCCAGGAGGAGATAGGACCTGAATGCTGATTCTGATGGCACAGCCTAGATCAGGCTAAACAGTGCACGTAAGGACTGGCCCACATAATAATAAATATAGTTTGGACTTTGCAGAAGGTTCTAGAATAAGCCCCAAACATGTTTTGGAAGGCACGGCAGTGGAGGGCCAGTCGGGGCTTAATGGAGGAGTCTGTGGAGATCTGGGGACAGAACTGTAAAAAGTGGGCAACGTAGGTTAGAGGTGAATGGCGGAGCTGTACAGAGGGATGGAATCACACCACACAACAGATCCACTTAAGACGTTTAATAGGGAGATACAGGAACCGTCTCTGGAGACACACGTGGTGAGGGAGAGAGAAAAATGGGAGGAGTTCCCTTTATAAACTATCTAGCGCACGCGCAGAAGGTGAACAGGGGGGTGCTTAGGGGGCTTGAGTCCTGCCGGCGGGGTTGGTGGTGTTGTGTAGCCTGTTTTCCCACCGTTATCAGGACCTTCAGGGGTGACTGTATTGCTGCCTGATTACTAACAAGGACCGCTGGCCAAGCTTGAGGCGTTTCAGGTCCACCAAACCTCACTGATTACCCAGAATGCAATAGGGCTCTACCTTTTGGGGTTTCAGAATACCTACCTGCAAAAGTTAGAGGGCACAAGTTCATCTTATTTGTGTTTGGGTTCTGTTCTGAAGAAATGAGAATAACGAGCCGGCTCCGTAGCGTCTGCACAGAACTGAACCTTGGCTGCAGGAGGTGGCTCTGAGGTCCTCCCTGAGTGGGGCCTGCGGAGGGAAGCCGCTGAGTTTAAGGCACACATCCTTTGGTAGCAACTGGAGCAATGCTTGTATGCTCTTCGCTACAAAAAGGTCATCAAGGTAGAAAGGCCAAGTAGGGAAAGCTTAGCTGAGGTTTTGCACGCATAGCAAAAAAGCCTAGGAAGAGCTTGGAAAGTCTATCTGGAATTGACTTGTCAACACAGAAATACGGTTGCAAAAATAAGCAAGAGAGACCCCACCCCCACTTCCCCAGGATTTCTTTATTTTACGTCTCCGATGTTTGTCTGCACGTGTATGTGTACTTTGTGTCTGGTGCCTATGAAGGCCAGAAGAGGATGTCATCTCTCCTGCCAGTGGAGTTATAGGTGGCTGTGAGCTGTGGCATGGTGCTAGGAATTAAACCAGGGTCATCTTCAAGAGCAGCAAATGTTCTTAAAAGTACACAGATAGTTTTAATTGGCCTCAAAATTATGGCTTTCTACAACTTATGCCACGGGCTAGAGGGAGAGAGAGGAAGTCAGGGGTTAAGAGTGTGTACTGCTCTTGCAGAGGCCCTGAGATTGGTTCCTTGCACCTGTGTCACGTGGCTCATCACCACCTTTAATGCAGCTCCAGGGAGATCTGACTCCTCTGGCCTTCAAGGGCACTATACTCACATGTATTTACCCACACAAAAATGTATATAATTATAAAAATCATTTTAAAAAAACCTGTGCAAGCTAATGACAGTGCCTTTCATTCCCACAATCCCCATCTTAATCTGGTTTTCTATTGCTATAACAAAATACCTAAGACCAAGTAATTGATAAAAGATAGGCATTTATATGACTTAGCATTCTCTAGGCAACTGGGTTTAGTCTGCTCAGGATCTTTCGAGTGCTTCTATTTGGCATCATCTGTCAGATTTGCAAACTGGCCAATGGTTAAGCTTTGTTCCCTATTGCATTACTTCCTGGGGGCCAAGCATGCCCCTGTGATAGGAAATGTTCTAAGGGTGAGAGACACAGAGATCAAGCATTTTCATCAAAGGTTTGAATGGACCAAGCATCTTAAACCACGTGTATCATCTCATGTATCATCCTGCTTATAGAGCAGGAACCTGGGCCTGGTACAGCTGCTTTGGGGTTTCCATGGAGACTGTAGTAGGATGGGGTCCTGGATGGAGTAAGACTGCTCTGCTCTACCATGTCCCCCGCCAGCAGAGATCCAAACCTCTAAAACTGTGAGCCAAAATAACCCTCTCCTCCTTTAAGTTGTTCTCCTCAGGCATTTTATTACAGCACTGAAAAGCCCAACTGACACGTTGAGGTAAAGCTGGGAGGTGGTGGCGCACGCCTTTAATCCCAGCACTCGGGAGGCAGAGGCAGGTGGATCTCTGTGAGTTTGAGGCCAGCCTGGTTTACATAGAGAGTTCTAGGACAGCTAAGGCTACACAAAGAAACCTTGTCTCAAAAAAATTTTTTTGAGATAATACAGTATCCATTTTGTGTGTGTGTGTGTGTGTGTGTGTGTGTGTGTGTGTGTGTGTATGTGTGTGTGTGCACGCTTGGCTTTTTTCCACTTAGCATAACATCTTTCAGCATCATTTGGGTTTGCTGCAAATAGCATGATTTCCTTCTTTTTATGGATGAAAACTCTTTCTTTGAATATGCATATATATATGACTTATTATGTATGTATTTTTTTTTACTTGTCAGTTGATCCACAGGCCTTTAGATTATTCTCATATCTTAGCCACTGTAAACAATGCTACAATAGATATGGAAGTAAAGATATTTCTTTAAGATATAGATTGCATTTTTAGGCTATATTTCCCAAAGTGAGATTGCTGAGTTTTTTGATAGTCTCAATATTAGGTTTCTGAGGAACATATACTGTTTCCCATAATAGCTACACTAATTTATAATTTTTCCCAAAGTGAACAAAAGGAACGCTAGCATTTGACTTGCAAATTCTGTACATTTTAAAGAGCATACTCTCTCTTTTTATAATAGCCCCTGCCCAGTAATTACCAAGAGCCCATTGATACAGTAGGAAGTTTAAAAGATAAGGAAAAGCTGAAAGATTGGCTTTCAAGTAGTGCGTGACCTTTTGAGGTGAAATAAAATTTGTAGCTAAAACAATTGGCAATGACTAGAAAAGTTCATTACCTAAGATTTATCTCTACCTACTGTAATACTTTGGAGACACGAGGCTTACTTCAGAATGCTTAACAGAAGCTATTTCGGTGGTTTACAGATTCCTTAAAAAATTAACACAATTAAGAAATTAACGTTTCTCTTGGAGGGCTGACAACAAACTCGGAAGGGAGGTGCACTATTGCCATTGTCCACCAGATGACGCCACTATTCAGTGGAATTGTAGATGGTTTGGCTTTGGGGAGGATAGTATAATTGTTGTAAATTTGAGATAATGCCATGAAAGACACTTTAATTATTTCAGACAACAGTTTCCTTACTGTAGTTTTGCACAGAGTTCATGCATATTAGCTATGGAGAATCAGAAAACAGAAGAAGACTCTTAAGTAAATTCTCTACATTGATTCATTTGCTAAGCCAAGTCTTTGCTTCTCCTTGTGTTTGCTCTGCGCAAGTCATGTGACTGGAAATTAATAGAAACTGGCACGAATCTATACCTGGAGACCAAGGCCGGAAGAGGGGGACCACCACCTTGGAGGTAAACTTTTTACTCTCTGAGACATTTACTCTCACTAAAATATGCAAATACATTCCCTTCAGTGAGTCTTGATAAACAACAGATTTAGCCCAGTGGAAAAGCTAGTATGGACAGCTTGGTGCAATTATATGCAGCATTAATGAGCTGTGGGTTCCTACCTCAAGTGTTGATATTAGTAATCTTTGATAATAAAGGAACAACTAACCTTTGAAGTAAAAATGTTCTGGTGTGGTGAACATTTATTATTTTGTTTAACAAATTGGCCTACTTTGGAATATTAAACACCCACTCTCTAGAGGATAAGGAAGATGAAAGCAACTGCGTTCCTTGTGCTCCCAAGAGTCTCAGAGCTCTTGCAAGGTTTTATCCGGGCGATCTCATCTCTGAACATCAGGAGGTGGCTGCAACAGGCATTCTCGCTGTTTTCACACTTGTCTCAGGGAGGTGGGCCTGTTGGCTGCAGTCCAGCCTGCCAGAGCCAGCGGTTGGAGTTGTCTGGCTTACGGTGCAGCTCTGCATAGCCACTCCCATCCAGAGCACTCCGATTAGGAAGGCCTTCGTGAGAGCCCCATCCAGAAGGAGATGTGGCAAGTGACAAGTGTCCTCATTTCTGTTGCTCCCTGGAGGAATTACTTATTTTGCATTCTTGTGAAACGCTCACCTCTCACAGTGGCCAAAACTCACTTTTAATGCTACCACTGTTGCTGTCATTATTGTTACTATTACTATATCGAATGGCAGAGTCACCTTATTGCCCAAGCGGGTCTTGAACTCCAGGGCTGATGTAATTTTCTTACTTTATTCTTTTAGAATACTTTAGAGTAGATGGGTCTCAAGGTATGTGCCATTGATTATAGCAAGACATTGTGATTATTATTATCATTATTATTTATTAATTTTTAGTATTGGGGATTGAATTCAGGCATATGTTAACCAAGAATTCTATCACTGAACTAGTTCTAAGATTTAAAATTGATCAGATTATGTAACTAAAACCCACTGAATAGCTGGGTATGGTGGTGCACTCAGGGAGGCAGAGGGAGGCGGATCTCTGTGAGTTCGAGGCCAGCCTGGTCTACAAAGCAAGTCCAGGACAGCTAGGCCATAGAAACCCTGTCTCAAAATATCAATCAAACAAACAAACAAGCAAAAAACCCAAAAACCCACTGAGTAGTTATTATAGTCTACATGCCATATAAACTAATGGGACCATATCTTAATTTTTCCAAGCACATTACAAGTTGTATGTTAACTCCAAATCACCCCATCCCTTTGTTGGCATCACCCTGATATATAAAAAATGATAGCTATATATCAAGGAAGATTTTATATATATATATCTTCCTAATAGCTTCCATTCTCTTCTGAGTAGCCATGAGTTGTGGGGAGGATGCATTTTAAATAGTGGAGCTGTGTCGTGGTTGGGACAAGAAAAGCCAATCCTGGGAGCATTATCTCCTTTGCCAGTGATGGCTTAGAAATAAGTATGTGGTCTGGGCCACCATACATCACAGATTAGCTCTGCTTCATAATCTGTCATGATGAAAATGTTTCTTTGCTAGTTGTCACTAGTCCCATGAAGCTACTGAGCACTTACTTTGGTTTTTTTTGTTGTTGTTGTTGTTGCTGCTGTTGTTTGTTCTTTTTGTTGTTTGTTTGTTGTTCATTTGTTTTTGCAGTGTCAGGCAGCAATCCTAAGGCTTTGCACATACTCGGTAAGATCTGTGCCACTGAGCTACATCCCTAGCCCTTAGTTGTTTTTTGTTTTTCATTATTTTTTTTCAACTTTATTTTTTTCTCTTTTATGTCTACGAGTGTTTTGTTTGCATGAATATCTGAGCATTACATGAGCTCAGGGCCTGTGGAGGCCTGAAGAGTCAGGTCCATAGAATTGGAGGTGCAAGTGGTTGTGAGCCATCATGTGGGTGCTGAGAATTGAACCCAGGTCCTCTGGAAGAGCAGTCAGTGCTCTTAACCACTGAGCCATCTCTCCAGCCCTTGTTTTGGAAACAAGGTCTCACTATGTAGCCCTGGCTGGCCTGGAACTTGCTTTGTAGAGCAGGCCAGACTTGAACTCACAGAGATCCATTTGTTTCTACCTCCCTGGTGTTAGGATTAAAGGCATGTGCCACTACGCCTGGCTAGCCCTTAGGTTTAAAACAATGTGCGTGTGTGCATTCATGTGTGTGTGTGTGTGTGTGTGTGTGTGTGTGTGTTGGTTAGGGTCTCATGTATTCATGTATTCCAGGTGGGGTTTGAACTTACTATATGGCTGAGGATGACCTTAAACCCCTGATTCTCCCACTGATATGCCCCTGGAGCTGGAATTACAGATATGTACCACGATGCCAGGTTTTATGTGTTTCTGGGACAAGGAAGTGGAGGTAGCAGGATAAGATTCAGAATGTATTTTTTAAAATAAAGATGCTGAAAACTGAGAATACCTTAGAGTATCTTGGGCATATGATAAGCAAGTTTTCTATCTCTGAGTTGTATCTAAAGTCAAAACTGATCAATCAGATTATGGCAACTAAGATCCACTGAGTAGTGAAAACACATCCTATAAATATGAACATACCATCTTAATTTTTCTAAGCATATTATAAGTTGTAACTCCAGACCCCTCCCCTCCCCTTATTGCATCATTAATGGGTATACACATCACATGGACAGTTGAAAGCACTTCCTTCAAATGCTTGGCACCAGATATATTTTAGATTTTTGAGTTTTTATGTCTAATTTTTTTTTTCAAGACAGGGTTTCTCTGTGAAATAGCCCTGGCTGTCCTGGAACTCTCTTTGTAGACCAGGCTGGCCTGGAACTCATAGAGATCTGCCTGCCTCTGCCTCCTGAGTGCTGGGATTAAAGGTGTGTGCCACTGTGCCCGGCTTTATGTCTAATTTTTTGTGTGTGCATGTTCATGTGCGTGTAGGTGCTCATGTATATGGTGCACATGTAACATGTGTGTACACACGCATGTGGAGGCCAAAATTTATTGAGTGTCTTCCTCAATTGCTCTTCACCTTGTGTGTTGAGATAGGATCCATCACCAGAACCCAGAGCTCACCAACTCAAGGGTTGGCTAGCTTGCTTCAAGGGCGCCTGTCTCTGCTGTGATTACATGTGGGGTTCATGTGGGATTCTAAGCCCTTCCACTGCACTAATGAGACCTATGGATCCTGTCTTAGTCAGTGCTCTGTTGCTGTGAAGAGACGCCATGACCTTAGCATCTCTTATAAAGCAAAGCATTTAATTGGCTTGCTGTTCAGAGGTCTATATTTATCATGGCAGGAAGCATGGTAGCACACAGACAGACATGGTCCTGGAGAGGTGGCTGAGAGTTTTGCATCTACATATGAAGGCAGCAGGAAGAGAGTGACGATGGGCCTGCCTTAGGGGTCTGAAACCCAAGACCCATCCCCAATGACACACTTTCTCCAACAAGGCCACACCCACTCTGACAAGGCCACACCCCCAATAGTGCCACTTGAAGAACCTATGGGGCCATTTTCATTCAAATCACCACAGGACCCGACTCCAGTCCTCATGCTTGTAGCTTTGACCAGCTAAGCTGTCATCCAAAGCCCAGACTTTGAATGTTTCAGAAGTTTGAAACATTCAAATCCATGTAGGGCACTAGCTTGAGACAGATGCTTAATTTTAAACTTAAGACTTGTGTTGCATATATACTTTATACGCACAGTCCAAAAGCAATTTAACACTACATTTTTACATAAATTTGGGCTTGAAACAAAGCTGTGTTTACTGACTGCAGCACCGACTTGTTGTGACTTGTGGGCATTCAGCCTGTGCAGATTTGGGAGCACTTTTGGATTTGCATGAGGGGCGCTCTGCTTGGGTTTAGGATCAAGCCTAGGATTCAGTGTCCCGCTCTGTGTTGTGGCTGTTATGGTTGTTCTTACGCTTAGCGCACCAAACATGGAACTACATCTGTGCACACAGCAGAGATCTGAAGCAGAGTCCTTCAGGGCCCCCAGGAGCTGCCCGCTCACTTTCAGAGAACCTTTCTGGTCCCCTGACACTGAGAGGGGACCCTTTCTTCTATTAGTTATCACATTTATATAATCCTCCAACTGGGTAATTACTGACAACTGTGCTATTTGGAGGGTCTACATGGTGCATTTAAAGAGTGCCTTGTAATCATGGGTGTACTGGGAAACCAGCGCGCTCGCCAGCCAATCATCACAGAGTCACAGGACTGGAAGGGATGACAGATAGTATTAAGTCCAGCTCTGTCCCCAGCCTTAGCCTCGGGGTGGAGCCCTAAATTCATCCAGTGTGCTCAGACACAGTCCAGCTTTATCCAGAAAACGAGGCATTTCTTGTGTGTGGCGGGGGGAGGGGCCTTGAATGTGATGACTCTCTGAGGGTAAACCCTCCTGTATGCTTAACTGCTCACTCTTGGAGTTAGCCAAAGGCCCGACTTCTTCTCTTGTCCTTTTTTTTCACCCAGAGTTTCTAGCCTTGGCATCAAGGGATGGTGGTTCTGGGTACTTTTGTAGCTGGGGCACACTTCCCAGGTCCCGGTGGACAGCAGGCTTGGGGGTAGGGGAGATTCGTGCAGTGTGGGCCCCAGCTGAGGGGCAGAGGACATGGTCTTTTTCTAACTTCCTATGTCAGCTTCAGGATGCCAAGTTAATAAGAATATTTGAAGCTCTCTCCCTTGCACATCAGAGCATTCAGCAACATCTACCCTCCTCCAGCATTTCCCCCAGTCCAAGGTCCTTCATTCTTGGGGTTCATTTGTTCTGTTTCCATAGCAACATCCCACTTGTTGCATTTTTGAATCTCCCATCGAGGTCCTTGCAATTTGCCAGCTAAGCCACTGATCACAGGCGTGTGCACCAGGTTAATAAGACAAAGTCTGTTTTACTTTGGCCTCCCCCCCCCCCCCCCCCCCCCCCCCCGCTTTTTCCATTGAGGGCAGCCTTACAAAAGAGAGGGCCTTTTGGCTTTCAGAATCCCGAGACCTCTGCTCATTATCCTAGGCGAGACTTGGGACTGACTCAGTGTGCGCTCCATTTCCGTGCTGTCTCTGGGCACCTGCTCTTCTGAGCGAGCCATGGCAACAGCTGGGGGAGTGAGAGACAGGGCCAGCAAGACAGGCATGTGGGTGTGTGTCAGAGGTGACACACCTCTTTATTTCGAAGGTAAGATGCTGAGGGTGGAAACAGTCCCACTGTGATTCTCAGCATCCTTTACTGGAGGCAAGAACTGAAGCTGGAACCGAAATAACGTCGCTTTGTTTTCACAGAATCTGGGCGCCTCATGTCGGTGACATTAATCAGAGAAGCCTGGAGCTCTGTAGATCCCCACTGCTTTTGACGTTTCAGATGTCTACAGACTGGAGTTAGCCACTATTTCCCCAGGGTGTGTTTAGTCTAATAGATATAAGCCAGGACCTGCAAGAAGTATTAGTGATGCGAGAGGAAAAAAAAAAAAAAACCTCTCCCCATAAGCAGAATCACAGAGAGAAATCCGATAAGGGGCTCAGCAGATCAAAGCGCTCCTCACCAGCAACTATCCCTCTTTACCAACTTGAGTGGCATGCTTCCTGCCCACCCCAGCCCTCCGCCTCCCCTCCTTTAGGTTTTAAGCATACAATATTGTGTTGCTGTTCTGCAGATGTTGCTTGTTTGCTATTTGTTGCTTGTTGCTGCTGAGCCTTTGGAAGACTCTCTAAAGCAAAGTACACTGGGCTAATGGACACATTGCTTTGTGTGCGGCTGGGACTTTAGTGAGGGCACACCGAAGGGCAGCGTTCTTCTCTTTAGGAGATGCCAGTTATGAAGGAGAAGCTGACTGGAGGTGAAGAGGTAGAGGGCTTGACCTTCAGAAGAATGCTGGAAAGTTCTGCTTGTCTGGTTGCATTATGGATTTTTAACAGAATCCTTGAAAAGGGAAAGCAGGAACATAACGATCCGGTGCCTACGGCTTCTTGGCTGCAGATACAGCAAATACTCTTAACAAATGAACACAGAAATCAAGGGCAGTCTGTAACACAGCACTGCTCTGCAGACCGATTTTTAAAGGCAGGCAAAAGAAAAAGGGGGGAATTGTCTAAATTAAAAGTAAATGCTTGTGACTGTAAACAAACCAGCAAAACACATAATAATCCAATAAAGGGACCCACGAGACTGGATTCAGGAGGCCCTGTCAGTGAGGTTGGCACACCACAGACCCTGGGCACTCTCCAGAACCTTCTGGGCCTTTGGGAAGTGGCTCTGAAGCTGATCAGAGTTGGACGGCTGACTTTTGGCTAGCACTGTCCTCCGCAGGCCCAGGAGGCAGCAGAAGCCTGGATTCTTGGATGGGGTTATCCAGCACTAGGGTTCCCTGTACCTTCGGTCACCGAGGGCTTGCTTCTGTTTCAGTGCAACCCAAACAAGTCAACTAAGCAGCCAGGAAGCAAAATTGATTTGCTTCCCAGGAAAACTGAGAAGTAAGGCTGGGCAGGGCTGGCTAGACCTTGTGGCTCAGTGAGAGCATGAAAGACTGGCTTGCTTCCTCTCGGCCTCCTGTGGTGTATCATTTATTGCAAAGTTGGCTGTGTCTTAGTTTTAAGGGGGATGCCAATTGCCTTTAGGGTGGCACACATTCCCAGCTATGGAGAGAGAGAGCACGAGAGAGAGAGAGAGAGAGAGAGAGAGAGAGAGAGAGAGAGAGAGAG
>OU015749.1:19787533-19798061 GCA_907169655.1 Acomys percivali | reverse complement strand
AGAGAGAGAGAGAGAGAGAGAGAGAGAGAGAGAGAGAGAGAGAGCACGCAAAGGCATATCCCTCCCTCAAACACCAAACCAAAGTCTCCTTACTCCACTGTAGGTCCTTGCTTCTCCTTAGCTATACTCTTTTTTTTTTTTTTTTTTTTTGGTTTTCAAGATGGGGTTTCTCTGTGTATCCCTGGTTGTCCTGAAACTCTCTTTGTAGACCAGGCTGGCCTCGAACTCACAGAGACCCACCTGCCTCTGCCTCCTGAGTGCTGGGATTAAAGGCATGTGCCACCATGCCCAGCTTGAGCTATACCCTTGAAATCAATGTGCTAATTGGTTTTGGCATCATGCACTTCCTGCCTTAGAAGTTTCATTGGCATCACAAAATAACTGAACAAGAATTTAAGGGACAAAAGCATTATTTGGTCCCATAGTTTCAGAGGGGCAGTTCATCACAACAGGGAGGGCATGGTAGAATGGAGCAACTCACATCAGGGAGGCTGGAAATGATGAAGGGAGAGAGGGAGGGAGGGAGAGAGGGGGGGAGAGAGAGAGAGAGAGAGAGGGAGAGAGAGAGGGAGAGAGAGAGAGAGAGGGAGAGAGAGAGAGAGAGAGGATCTCCACTGTGTTTTTTCTTTTCCTTGTTTTATTCGAGGGGCCCCCTCTGATGCTGGGGTGGCACTGCCCACATTCAGATGTGTTTTCCTCTTTATCTAATGCTGACTGGACAGTCCCTGGCAGGTTTGCCCAGAGATGTGCTGCAATAGCAAACTGCGTGGAACCACACAGCTTACACTTTGCATATAACATTCAATAGGCCTTTATACTTAAACTGTGTTTTGGCTCAGCTTGTGTAACACAATTCTGGCTGCCTTAGCTTACCTATTTTTATCTCTTCCTCTCCTATGTGGTAGCTTTACCCAGCTCCATTGGGCTTTTCTCTATCTCCAATACAGTCAGCTGATTCTCATTATCTGGCCTTTGGACATGATGTCCTCGCTCTAATTCCCATTTGTGTCACTTGTGAGTTACACTAGTGTCTATGAATGTCAATTTCTTGGACGTCTAGCCTAGAGTGGCCTGGGCTGTAGCTTGTAGGGGAGTCACCATCAGTGTCAAGCTGGTGGCTGGAAGTGGGGTAGCAGAGTCTGGTAGACTGTTCTGTGATGAGTGCCTGGGCTGAGGGCTCCATTGGTAATGACACTGTGCTGTTATAGCACAGCACACCGTGTGAGGTAATAAACTGTGCACCATTAGAACACTGACCTTCAGCCAGCCACAGAGCAGGTCAGTGCCTGTTCAAAATAAGCAATCCTGGCATGTCAGTTAAAGTTGCAGATCTGTGAGGTCCAGCCCCAGGATTGGGCAGTCGGGGATGTATGCGTGGATCCCAGCAGGGGTGTGTGGAGTCCTGACTGGGATTTCTGCTGTGTGCAGCTACAGGTGATCTCAGGTGCTCTGAGTTGCATGCATTGGATACCTCTGTCTATTTGGTCTGTGCCATCCTGGTAGTTATGTCTAAGTCAGGCCCTGGTTAACTGTCTTAACAGAACGCACAGGCTCTATGGATAAAAGATTCCATTATTCTTTTGAAATTTTATACATGAGAAGGTTCAGTTGGCTCAGAAACCCATCCATATTATCAGAAGATGCATCGATATTACATTTATCAATAAAGACTATGGATAATTAATGGAGTCGTTAAATATTTCACTGCTGTACATTTTAGATAGATATAAAATGACTTTAAAGGGCTGAGCAAATGACTCAGTTGGAAAAGTCCTTGCTGTACAATCGTGAAGGTCCGAGTTTGCTTCCTAGAAACCATGTAAAAGTTGTCTGCGGCAATGCACACCTCTAATTCCATCCTAGGGGAGGAAGAGACAGGTGGATGGTTATCAGTCCCTCCAGCCAAATTGGTGAACTCTAGGCTTAGCAAGAAACTTTGTATTAAAAAATTAGGTGGAAGCCTGGTGTGGTGGCACATGTCTTTAATCCCAGCACTTAGGAGGCAGAGGCTAGCCTGGTCTACAAAGAGAGTTCCAGGACGTACAGGGCTATTACATAGAGAAACTCTGTCTCAAAAAGCCAAATATAAATAAATAAATAAATAAATAAATAAATAAATAAGGTGGAAAGTGACTGAGGAAAATATCCACTGTTGACCTCTGACCTATACACACACATGGATATGTACCCACAAACACACATGCACCCACATACAAATGACTTACTTTCCATTTACTGGCATATATTCACACAACCATTCTTCATTTAAAACTCATGATTTTTTTTTTTTTTTTTTTTTGGTGTCTCTCATTTTTGGAAATTTGAGAACATTTCCTTTAAAAGTTGACATTTTGGAGCCAGATGTGATGGCCCATGGTCACTATATCTGCACCTGGGAGACTGAGGTAGAGGATTATGGTTTCTAGTTTATCCCAAGCTACACAGTCATATCCTGTCTCAAAAGAGAATAAAAACATTGACATTTTTGCGATCAGAGTTGGAAATGTTGCCATCATTTTATATAGAAAGGTTGTGTTCTTGGAGATAAGCTCAGTTTTCTTTTTAAAAAATTCACAATGATTTTATTTGACAAGATGAAAAGAATTAGGATTTATTAATTATTGTGTGTATATGCACAGCATGTATGTGTGTGTGTGTGCCACAGCATTAAGTATGGAGGTCAGAGGTCAGCTGAGTGGAATTGACTCTGTCCTTCCACTTTTAGGTAGGTTTGGGGATTGAACTCAGGTCATAAGACTTGTGCAGTAAACACCTCAGCTATCTTGATGGTTTGTGATTCATTTTTTAAAAACTCTCAATAAAAATCACACTCTCCCAGGGCTGGAGAGATGGCTCAGTGGTTAAGAGCACTGTCTGCTCTTCCAAAGGACCTGGGTTCAATTTCCAATACCCACATGGCAGCTCACAACTGTCTGTAATTCCAGTTTCAAAGGATTTAATGTCCTCAACCAATGCACATAAAGAAAAATAAAATAAGTTATATATATTTAAAAATTACAATATCCCAAAACAAGTCACCTTAATATTACACAGATTATCTATCTATCTATCTATCTATCTATCTATCTATCTATCTATCTATCTATCCACCCATCTATCAATCTATCATCTATCTATCTGTCTATCTATCTATCTATCTATCCATCCATATATTATCTATTTACTGATATGTTTAATCTATCAATGTGTTCCTGCTTGTCCTGTCTGCCTTTGGTGGTCCTGTGACTTAACGTGCTGATTCTGCCCAGGGCATTTAATTGCCACAGGGAGGATTAAGATCATTATACAGGAATGAAAGAAGAATCAATGTTAAATGTTTGATACTCGCAGCAAGACTAGGGGGCCAGACTTTGGAACAAAGAAAATATTCTCTTGGTCTCTTAAGCTCTCATTGGTGCGTCAGAGGCTGGAGATCTTCCTGGACACTCACTCAGGGGTGATGTAGGTGGGCAGTAGGAGAAGAGGGAGCTGTCAGTCCTCAGTACAGAGTGAAGAGGGGTGGAGGACCCAGACACCATGGCTCCAGACATCCATCCTTGGACTGGCAACTAGTGTGGGGCTGGTATGGGGAGGGAAGGAGGTGCCCAGTAGTCTTGTACCTTTGCCCTGATCTGAGGTCTGTTTCAGTCTGTTCGAGCTGCTGCAACAAAATGACATGAGCAACATGGCTACAATCATCAGAAACCTGCTGGGTTCTTGAGGCTGACTAGTCTAAGAGGAAGGAGCTCGCAGTCTCCTCTCTGCTTCATACATGACCATCTCCTCTCTCTCTCTCTCTCTCTCTCTCTCTCTCTCTCTCTCTCTCTCTCTCTCTGTGTGTGTGTGTGTGTGTGTGTGTGTGTGTGTCTACAAAAGCATTCAGACTGTAGAAGGCCTTACTGACCTTGAATAGACCAAATAAGATCTCATTCACAGGTCCTGGGTAGAATTTTGGAGACATTTTTTAAAACCTATGCCTTCGTGAAGGAAATATTAACCTCTGTTAAATAAAAAGTCTCTATTTAAATTGATTATTTTACTCTCAGGAGGCAGAGATATGTCATATCAGCAAAGTATGTTTGTCTATTTTTTTATTTACAGCATTGGGCATTGAACCCAGGGCCTGAGCACATATGTAAGGCGAGGCTCTACCATTAAACTACATTCCTAGCAATTGGCAGGTTAATTAGTCTTTCACTAATCTGAACACAGTTACAAATAAAATTTAAAAAATAAATAAATAAAAATGAACTTGCATCTCTGTTATTTCTGTAGTGTTGCCTACCATTCAGGTTGCTGAGCCACTGTGAATCTGGCTACCATTCTGAAACGAAATAGAGACAAATACAGTCAACTCGGCACAACTGAGGTGGTATAGCGCCAAAGCAAAGAGATTACGGCTTGAGGGACCATGTAATGAAAAAGGAAAAGGAAAAATGAACATATGAAAATAATGGGTGTAAAGGGCTGGAGAGACAATGGCCCAGCGCTCAAGGGCATGCGCTGCTGTTGCAGAGAATCCTCATTTGAGCCCTATCACTTACAGGGAGGTTCACAACCATCTGTTACTCCAGTTCCAGGGGAACGGATGCCCTCTTTAGGCCTCTGTGGGCACTGCACACATGTGACACACACGGTAAAATGAAAACAAAATCTTTAAACAAAATGAAACTTAAGAAAAGTGTGTTCTTCCTAGCCACAAAAAAAAAAGAAAGAAAGAAAGAAAGAAAAAGAAAAAAAGATAAACAAACTTGACTTATTATTTCTTAAAAAGAGCATATTGCGTTTCTAAAAAGTTTTAAAAGGGTTTAAAACTGGATTAACAAATAAAAATATTGATGCAGAAATTAAAACCAAAACAGAACAAAACAAAAGTGGGATTACAGGGATGTACTACCACTGCCTAGTTTGAAGTATGATTCTTAAATAGGTCTTCTGTAGGAAATTAAAGAATGTTTTTCACCTTGTAAATTTTATATTCGACCTTAACCTAGCAATATAGTATTAATTTGAGGTTCTTGACGGCTTGTGCATGAAAAGCTATAGTATTGCATAAATATTTTACTTTCTGAAAAAAAAAATCTAGGCACTGAAATCTCTAATATTGTAGCATTAGTCACATAGGGCTATTTAAACTTGAATCAAATTAAAAATGTAATTCCTGCATCATAGCAGTTATATGTAATTTATATTTTTAAAAGTTTAAAAGATTTTTATATGTATGAGTTCTGTCTGCATATATGTGGTGCCTGGAGAGGCCAGAAGAGGACACCAAATCCCCTGGAATTGGAGTTTTATACCGCTAAAAGTATATATTAGATAGTGGTTGGAATATGTGGAGAAGTTTCTATCCTACAAAAAATTCAGTTAGATCCTAAAGAAGTCTATGAATACCTTTGCCCTGGCCCACCAGACAAGGTTTTCTGAGTATCTCTGGGTGTCCTGGGACTCCCTCTGAGGCTAGGCTGGCTTCCAACTCCATAGAGATCCTCCTGCCTCTGCCTTCCGAGTGTTGGGATTAAAAACGTGCACTACCACTACCTGACATGAAAGGAATGCATTTTCAAAGTAAGAATTGTTTTGCAAGCCAGGTGTGGTGGCACAAACCTTTAACCCCAGCACCTGGAAGGCAGAGGGAGCCAGACTTTGTGAGTTCTAAGCCAGCCAGAGCTACATCCTGAGACTTGGTCTCAAAGAAGGAAAAAGAAGAAGAAGAAAGATACAAAGCTTTAGATAAACCCAGAGAATACCTCATTATGGTTTTAATTTGCTTTTGTCTGATAGTTTGTATTTTCATGCCTTTTCATAGATCTGTTGGTCTTTTTTGTGTCTTCTGTTGAGAAACACCTATTTAGGCAAGAATGAAAAAAAAAATCTCAACATGTTATAACACAGAACCTTGAAGACTTGCTAAATGTAAGAAGCCAGACACAAAAGCGCTGGTTCTATCATTTGTATGAGATACCTAGACCACTAGCACCCACATGGTGGCTTACAACCATCCCTAACTCCTGTTTCAGGGGATCCGATCCCCTCTTCTGGCCTCTGTAGCCACCAGGCAGACATGCACTTATGCATATAAAACAAGATTTGGAAAATCTAAAAGGAGGTGGTGGGGTGGGGCTGGAGACATGGCTCAGCAGTTTAGAGCACTGGCTGCTCTTACAGAGGGTTCAGTTCCCAGCACCTACATGGCAACGCACAACTGTCCATAAGTCTAGCTCCAGGGGATCCAACACCCAGACGTACACTCGGAAAAAACACTGGTGTACATGAAATAAAAATAAATAAATAATTTTTAAAAATCTAAAAAAAAATTTAAATCTAGATTTTCACACAGAAAACTTGTTAATACCTGCCCCCCCATCCCCCCCCCACTTTCCCACTCCCCATTCCCCCCACCCCCGCTCCCAAATCCCGTCTTGTTCCTCTCCCCATGAGTCCTCTTTCTCCTGTGCCTGTGTCCTTACTCTAGTTTTAAACCTTTGCTCTACGTATGAGATAAAGTGTGCACTAGGCTTTTGGTTTTAGCAATTGGATATCTGACTCTTTTCTTCTCAGTCAGCATGGCTCTGTTATCAGAAGATAACTTCTATGACAGAGCTTAGTGGCCAGGAAAGTATGAGTAAATACAGGGGTAAATTGTCACTTCCTTTTAACTAGTTCCTTAATAGGTAGGTTTTAGCACCAAGCTTGTATGGTAAGGAGCCCCTCTCCCCATTTGGGCTCTACTCAGAGGCTTTGCTCCCTGTGCGAGATGACACCCATTTGACACTTCTCTTTGCTAGTTTGCTCTTCCGTTTTACAGTGGCCATTAACAGCCCGTTTGAAGTTGATGGTCACCTCCCAGATTCCAGGCTTTTTGTTTGATGTCTTTGATGGAGGCCTTAGTGAAGGAGAGTTAGCCACACAGGTAGACAAGTGACAGCAGACTCCCAGGAGAAGGTGGCTTGTTCCCAGAAGACACTGTGAGAAGAAAGGGCTCCCTTTGAGCTTGAGGTCAATGTGTGTGAGCGTGCGCGTGCATGCGTGCGTGCGTGCATGTGTGTGTCTGTGTCTGTGTGTCTGTGTGTCTAATAGGGACCAATAGGGAAAGGGAAGGACCCAGCGGCAACTTAAATTACCCAAGCCAGTTTCTGTTTAGCAGACCTTAAGCCCTGAGCCTCTCTTATCCCAAGACGACAAAGCCGGATGCGTTCCCCTTCTCTGCTGCGTGATCTTCTGTCCCTATGGGAGTTCAGATCTTTGTCCTTGACAGAGAATGAGCTCAGTGAACCCCTTGATGACCAGCATCTCCATTACACTAGCTTTATGGGATGGTTTTCCTGAAGAAACTGGTAACTTTTTGAGGTGTTAATGATGGCACTCCGACTCAGGTACTGGGTCAGAATGCGGTTTCCCAAACCTCTCAGCCTAAAACCTGCTGAACTCCACATAGGGTGGAACAATTGCGTGAGGTGAAGCTGGCCAGGGTTTCACATACCCTTCCTCTCTGTCGGGACGCAATGTCTCCTGCCACCCTGGGATGGTTTTTGTTCCCTCAAAGAAGAGTCCTCGATTTGCAGCGCACACAGCCTCTCTGACCTGGTGGGAAGAACAAACTCTTTGACCTTTCTCCAACCGAAGGAATTGGAAGATGTGGGCATGAGGCCCAGGCAACTGTCCTAACAAGCTTATGCCAGATGACGTTTGAGAACTGCTGGTTTAAAGGTACCCAGGTTCTATATTATGAGACTGGACCCTTGGAAAACTATCCCGGGTGTTGGTATGATCTGCAAGGGAGAAGTAGTTGTTAAGAATATAGGCCTCCAACCTTAATGTTAGTGTGCATATTCCCAGGTCAGACGAAAGTTTGGTGCCTTAACAGCTGTGTGAACTTAGGCAAGGTGTTTATTTTCTTAAAACCTCACTTTTAAAAATATCTCTGAAATAGGTAGAGTGGACACAAACTTTCAGACCACAAACCCAGGAGTGCCGAAAATTGACTTCCTTTTTTTGATAACTGATCTTTAGTGCTATATTCAGAGCATGTTCTCCTAGGTGGGAAAAACCCATAATCTTAGTCACCAGAGATGAATACTTAAGAAACATAACTACAGGCTACTTCTTAGCTGTGAGACAGAACACTGTTCCTACACCCAAAAGGATGGAAATATAGCGGGGCCTGGTGGCACAGGTCTATAATCCTATCAACTTGCAGGTTGAGGCAGGAGGATTGGAAATTCAAAATCTTCCTGGGCTGGGCTGCAGAGAGGCCAGCCTGGATACTTAGGGAGATCCCCTCAAAACAAAAGGTGGAAGAGCCATGGGTATAGCTCCCTGGAGGGTGCTTGCCTTGCGTGTGGACTGTAGAAGAAAAAAAAAAAAAAGTAGAAATATAAAATATTGATTTAATCAAAACTTGTTATGGAATGGTTTGGGGTGCTTGCGGAACAGCAAAGTGAAGATGGTTATGGGTAAAAGCTGCATGTTATACATCACAGTGGGAAGACAGCAGAAACTATAAAATGTTGAGAAACCCATATATAACAGAAAAAGCAAGTTTGAGTATAAAAAAATGAATATAAGATTAAGGAGGTTATATTTGTGATAGCAAGAGTTTGAGGAAGACGCCGGGCGGTGTTGGCACACGCCTTTAATCCCAGCCCTTGGGAGGCTGAGGCAGGTGGATTTCTGTGAGTTTGAGGCCAGCCTGGTCTACAAAGCCAGTGCAGGGCAGCCAAGGCTACACAGAGAAACCCTGTCTCGAAAAAAAAAAAAATTAGAACAAAAGAGTTTGAGGAAGAATAGAAAAGGTAAGGATGGAGGACTGATGGCATTGCTACTACTACTACTGCTACTACTTATTTTCATTTCTGGAAACAGGGTTTTTCTATGTAGCCCTGGCTGTCCCAGAACTTGCTCTGTAGACTAGGCTGGCCTTGAACACAGAGATCCTCCTGCTTCTGTCTCGAGTGCTGGGATTAAAGGTGTGAGCTACCACACTGGGTTAGGATGGATCCTTCTCTATGACTGTCAATCCCCACCCCACCCCCCCCCTGCCGCCCCGCCTCTGTATGTGTTGTGTACGTGTTCCCAATTCAGATAACAGTGTGGTGTCTTGCTCTATTACTCTCCTCATGACTTCTTTGGCACAGAGTCTCTCACTGGACCTGGAGCCTCAGCACTGGGGTTACAGGCATGTGTGGGGCTATGTCTGGTTTCCTACCCGTGTTCTGAGGCTGGAAGTCAGGCCCTCATGCTCACATAGCAGGCATTTTCACCTGCTGAGCCATCTATCTACCCAGCCGTAGATCGACAGTTTTTATAGTAGTCCTTTTAGTTAAAAATTAAAATCACATTCACCCCCTGTGCATACTGAAGCAATGAAGACACTTTGAGGCAGCCTGATGCCAACACTTCAGAAAATGCTAGCCTCACTCTGAAGGGACTCAGAGCTACGGTGAAGCGCCCAGGGAACCTGCTGGAACCTTCAGGTGCACTGGGGGTAGAACTTAGTCCAAGGTGCTGCTCTGAATTTCCTTTACAGAATGAGGATGAGGTACCTTATGAAGGAACCAAACTGAAGCCATTTTGAGTAAAACTTCCGTTTTGAATAGGGAGCAAATAAAGTTTAAGTTCCCAAGACCTCCCAGGGTACCTGACTTCCTGTGTGACAGAAGAGACATATACAGGGTAACTGACATCCTGTGGCATGAATGCTAGGCAAGGGGCCCCTCCACAGTTGAAGAACCCAAGCAATCAGAGCAGGGTAAGTGTACCGCAAAGACATGTTCCTAAGGAAGTCGCCTATTCTCAACTCCTGATTGGCGGGATAACTTGGCTCAGTTGTTTGTGGTTTTGAGCTTAAAAACTCTGTTACATTCTGGCTCGGGGTCATAGTTCAGCTCCTGAGTCTGTTCGGCAAGCCTGATCGATCAGTATCCATCTGAGTTCAGTAAATCTTTGTCCTCTGCTTAAACACTCAAAGACACAGTCAGCTCCCGGGTCTGTGCCAGTGTGTCTGACTGGTTAGTTTTTGCTGCCTAATTCGATAAAGATCTTGCTTTGTTGGACTCTTGTGCCTGCTTGAGTATTTTTGAATTTTCAGACCCTAAACAGTGTATGTTTCTTGTCTTTCTTATCCTCATCAACACTGTTAAGTTGGAAAATGCTTTTTGTTGAAATTAGAAATTTCTTGGGTCAATAAATCTGTAGAGTTCAGATGTGACCCTATGTTGCTTGTTCATATCTGAATCCAAGAGGATAAACCAATTTATAAAAGAAACAATATTGAACTTGTTCCAAATTCAGTTGCTTTGATCCAGCTGTTTAACTACAGTTAAAAACAAGGCTATCAAGCCAGGCAGAGGTCTCTTATGCACGCCTTTAATCCCAGCACTTGGGAGGCAGATACTGGCAGATCTCTTAAGTTGGAGGCTAGCCTTGTTTACAGATAGAATTCCAGGACAGCCAGGGCCACACAGAGAAACCCTGTCTCTCACACACACACACACACACACACACACACACACACACACACACACAC
>OU015749.1:19761211-19781752 GCA_907169655.1 Acomys percivali | reverse complement strand
AAGAAGAAGAAGAAGAAGAAGAAGAAGAAGAAGAAGAAGAAGAAGAAGAAGAAGAAGAAGAAGAAACCAGGCACAGTGGAGCACACCTGTAATCCCAGCACTGTGGGAGGCAGAGGAGGCAGATCTCTGTGAGTTCAAGGCCAGCCTGGTCTACAAAGTGAGTCCATCCAGAGTAGCCAGGGATACACAGAGAAACCCTGTCTCAAAAAACAAAGAACAAAACAAAACAAAAAAAGAAAGAAAAAGAAAATACCTTTAAGATTTTTTCTTTATTGTTATTTATTTCTCTTTTACTTGTTCATGAATTTCATATATCCATACAATGTGTTTTGATAAAACCCATCCTCTTTTTTCCTCCCAACTTCATCTGCTCTTCTTGAAAAATATAATGTTTTGATTAATTCTTTGAAGGTTTCATACAAAGTACTTTGATTGTATTCACCCTTACTCCTCTCTCTAATCCCCCTAATTCCCCCCTCTCTACCCTTCCCAACTTTGTGTCCCTCCCACCGAGTCCTATTTGTGGGGACCATCTAATGCCAGGTGTGGGGCCATCATAGGATCTCAGGGGGCTCTACCAAAAGCCATTCCCTTAAAAAATACTCAGCTGGGTGGTGGTGGCTCACACCTTTAATCGCAGCACTTGAGAGTCAGAGGCGTTTCTGCATTAATCACTATCAACTGCACAAACACATTTCTCTGATGAGGTCTGACAGCTGTGATGCTCTGAATTAAAATCCACTGAGTCCACTTAGCGCTGTCTGTGTGTTCGTCTTCTCATCTTAGGAGCTGTATCCCTGGAGAAAATTGACTTTCTTCCCTAAACAAGCATCTGTTGCTAATAGCTCCTCGGGTAGGGGTGGGACCTCCTCAGGCGGGGGTGGGGCTTCATAATCCCCTCCCACATCCATGTGAGCATTTGGTTGGCTTAATCTTGTGAAGGTCGTATGCATGCATAGTCAAAGCTATTGTTGGCTCACACTGTAATGACTGCCATGTTTGGCAAATACTTTTTGCCATCTCTTCTGCAATGATCCTTGAGATGGGGGCAGAGGTTAAGAAATAGACGTTGAATTTAGAGCTTAGTGCTCTGCACTATCTTATTCTTAGCGCATTGCCGATTTGTTAAGACCACCACACCTCCACATTTGAAAGAGAACCAAGCCTCAGGGGTTGTGTGAGATGTTAAGAGCTCTACAGTGTTGGAGTGACCATCCCTCACATTAAGAAGGTATGTGCCTATAGTTTCAATTGTTAATTCTGTGCTGGCAGGATTTTGGTATTGTAATTACTACGGCTCAACACTCGTTTTCTATTTCTTTTGTTGGTTGGTTTCTCAAGACAGAGTTTTTCTGTGTACCTTCGGCTGTCCCAGAACTCACTTTGTGGACGACCAGGCCAGCCTCAAACTCACAGAAATCCATTTTTCTCTGCCTCCCAAACGCTGGGGTTAAAGGCGTGCGCCCCTGTCTCTGGCTGGTTTTCTGTTTGTAAATGCTTGTCCTTCCTCACCTGTCAAAAAGCAATCCATAAAAGGGCTCGTGAGCTTTCTTGCTGCTGATTGGTTCAGACTGGGATGTGTCTTTTTGTGTAATAAAAGGCTGGAGAGATGGCTCAGTGGTTAAGAGCACTGGCTGCTCTTCCAAAGGTCCTGAGTTCAATTCCTAGCAACCACAAGGTGGCTCACAACCATCTGTAATAAGATCTAGCGCCCTCTGTACATGCAGACAGAACACTGTATACATAATAATAAATAAATATTAAAAAAAAAAAGTTGAAGGTTCAGAGCTGGTGTAGGAAGTACCTACGAGGACAGGACTTTGGGGCAGGTAGAGACACAGGCAGGACTCAGGAGGCTGGAAGAGGCGCCGGAGGAGGAAAAGGGAGCCGGGTGGTAGCTTGAAAGCAGGCAGTGAGAGCCACGTGGAGAGATGATATGGCGGGGAAGTCAGGACAAGTTTAGCTAGCTAGCTGAAAGACGGTCCTAGCAAAAAGCCAACAGCTTTAAGTTATATAGAACTCTCCGTGTCTTAACTAAAGCGCAAGCGGGACTCTCGAAAGCCCCGCAACACCAGAAGCTAACAGAAGCTAAAAAGATTTGTCCTTTTGTTTTTGAGACCAGATTTCACACAGCTCAGGGGTGGTCTCAAGCTTGCTATGGCCTAGAACTCCTGATTGGTCGGCCTCTACTAGACAGACAAAAGCTGGGATTACAGGTGTGAGCCACCACATCTGCCTTTTTCTTTCTCTTAAGCTTTTTTTTGTGAAAAGTTCCTCATCTTCCAAGGAGTGTGCTAGCTGGTAGGTAGGTGAAGAGTATAGGGTATGGACTGATGGTTTATGGACAACTGAGCGGCCCAAGTCAAGAAACCTAACAAATAATACAATGGAATCAGAACGATCAGGGACACAGGAAGATCTGGGGGGGAGGGGGGGGAGGGGTGGATAAGCTACGTGAGCTCTAAGGATTATGGGATACAAATAGGATGGGAACAGACAAGAAGGCTCATGGGAGTTGTAGTATTTGATGGGATTTTGATACTGGGTATCTTTGGAGGAGTGTGTTAAAGGTGTTCAGGTTAGGGTTGGGTGAAGGGAATAGACAAGAGAGACGGAAGTGATTGGGATCTGGCTTGGGTTTAGGTCTCAGGCTGCCCGAGTGTAGATCCCAGATCTACTGCATTCTACACTGCGACTGTGGAGAACTCAGTAACTTCTCTGTTTGTCACTGGATGGGGATTAAGTGGTGCCTATCCTAGTGGTAGTTAGAAGGATCATGTGGTTTGAGGTTAGCGGCTGTTGATGATGGACTCAGGAGAAGCTGTAGTGGTCTGAAACAGCAGAGTTAGGATTATGTTTAATTTGATAGGTGTTTGGGGACTATTACATTTTTTTTTTTTCCTGTATGTATGCCTGCCTGTGCTATGTGCAAGTGCATGTGAAGGCCAGAAGCCTTCTACTTAATTTAGTTTGTTTGTTTTTCCAGACATGTTCTCTCACTGGCCTGGAGTTCACCAAGTAGGTTAGACTGGCTGGTTGGGAAGCCCCAGAGAGCTGTCTCCACTTCCCCAGCATTAGAATTTCAAGTGGTACCATTATTCCTGGCATCACTGTGCCTGACTTTTTAAAATTTGGGCTCTAGGGAGTCAGACTCAGACCATCATGCTTGCAAGGCAAATGTGGCTGAGTAAGCCATTGCCCCAGGCCTCTCAAAAAAATTTTTTTTAAAACGTTATTTTAGTATATGCATATAGGTGTTTTGCTTGCATGTATGTCTGTGCTCCACTTGTGTAGCTGGGGTCCATGAAGGCCAGAAGAGAGCATTGCATCCCCTGAAACTGGGGTTACAGGCAGTTGTGAGCTGCCATGGGGATGCTGGGAATCAAACCTGGGTCCTCTGGAAGCAGCCTGTGGTCTTAACCACTGAGCCATCTCTCCAGACCCCCTCAGTTAGCTTTAAAAGATAATACAACAAGAAAGCGTCAGGAAACAACAGTATTCTAAAATCTAATTTTTAATGTCTTTGGTACAATCCTTCTGTTGCTCTGTTTCTAACCACAGTTTCAAGTCACTAGCAACGCTGTCCCAGCCCAGACTGTAGCTGTTATGAATTGATGAGACACAAATACCCTTACTCTGTTTCTAACCACAGTTTCAAGTCACTAGCAATGCTGTCCCAGCCCATACTGTAGCTGTTATGAATTGATGAGACACAAATACCCTTGGAAAGAATTTCAGACTGTTAAATTGTGCAGTGGAGGGGAAAAAAATCAGTGTGCTGAAAGAGCAACTTCTATTTTGTCATATTAATAAAAATTATAAGGAATACCACCAAAGCCAGTGTGTTCGTGAACCCTTAGCAACCATAGAGTGCTATAAAGTCTGTACAACATGTCATTTTATAAAGCCATTCCCTCCCCCCCCCCAGGACAGGGTTTCTCTGTGTATCCTTGGCTGTCCTGAACTCACTTTGTGGACCAGGCTGGCTTCGTACTCACATTGATCTCTTTGCTTCTGCCTGCTGTTATAAAGTCATTTATTTCCCATTTTGTAATATGTCCTGGGAGAGCAACTGGTGGCTTGTTTTTGAGGAAGTATCAATAATTTCCACATCTCAGAGGATGGAGTTGTGCTATAAATCAATACATTATGGAGCAACTCCCTTTTCTGTCTTGATATCTCTGATCCCTAATTATAGGTGACAATAGGTAATTTTTTTTAAGCTAGCAATCTGTAAGAATTTTATTGGTCTGAGATATTTTTATTAGCAGCTCTTAGTTGTCGATGCCAGATAATTTGCTTGGAATCATGTTCACTTTAGGGAGAACAATTGCTGAGCTCTGAAAGCATTCGCGTCTCCAGCTCTTTTGACCTTTGGCTGAGTTTTTGTGACTGTTCCCTGGCCCTTTGTCTTTGTTCTCCAGGGGCACCTCTGCCCCTTTGTCTGTAAAAGAGGCCTCTAGTGCTGGCCACATCTCACGCTAAACCTTGTTTTGACTTGTTCCAGAGGAAGCCAGCTGTTCATGTCACTTGCCTGCAGGCAGATCATTACTTCCTAGTGTTCTGAAGTTTAAGGCATGAATACAGCTGAATGAGGGAGGATTCATTGGAAGCCACTGTCTGGCTTCAGGTGAAACTTAGGAGCCACTAAAGTGGGCTTGGTTTCTGTTTAGAAAGCTCCTTTAGTGATCCAAGTCTGAGGAAGTTACTTTGAAGTCAAGCAACGACACAGACATTAAGAACACACCGGTACCTAATGGGGATCTGAGGGAGGTGGTGCGTGCTCATAATCTCAGCACTCAAAAGACTGAGGCAGGAGGATCATGAGTTCCAGCTACCCTGGCCTACAAAGTGAGAGTCTATCCCCAAAAGCAAAGTAAGGGGACAGGGAGACACTTAGCAAGGTGCTCGCTATGCACCTTTTGTGTGAAGACTTGAATTTAGGCATGACAGCCTGTGGCTGTAATCTCAGCACTAGGGAGGCAGCAACAGAGACAGCAGGGTATCTGGAGTTTGCTGGGTAGTTAGTCTAGGCAAGCACTCTATCTAACTCTGGTCTCCACATGCATATGTACAACTTAACTTCCCCTCTGCTCTCCTCACCACAACAAACAAAACTGGGATCTTAATGGAATGGACCCAATGACCCGATTTCTTTGACTCTCAATGCCCCATTACACAGGAAAGTCAAATCCGCTCAGCTCCTTCCATCAGGTGCCTCTTTCCGTATATTTCCAATCCTAAAGATAATCGTCGCCAGACTGGATAGCTGCCTTGGAGGTGTGTGTTTATGCTGGGTGTGTGCTTGAACAGAAGGTTTCTTTCTAAATTGTAAGCAGTGAAGATGACAGGACAAAACACATCTCAAGCTCAGCCTCTGGTGCAAAGCTAGAAATGTGGTCAGACCCAAGCTAGGAAAGTGGGTGTTGGTTGTCATCCATGGACACCGCGTTGCATCCCACCAGCTCGGAGAGAGTTCTGTTAGCAGGGCCAGAGTGAGAGCTAGATAGAAAAAAGTTTTGCTGTTGCTGTTTTCAAGACAGGGTTTCCCTGTACAGCCTTGAAGTTTTTGTTTTTTAATTGATATTCTTAGGAGTTGCCTGAGAAATTTCGGGAAATAATTAGAAACTCACAGGAAGTTGCAAATACAGTGTTTTGTGCACTCCCCCACTCTCTGCTTCCCCCAGTGTTTAGTAGCATCTTGTATAATTATAGCGTAGTATCATACTATCAGGAGACACTGTAGGAAACTTTTTACATCCTTCCTCCTCTCCCTTTGGAGTCAGGGTCTATTTGGCTCAGGCTCCCCTTGAACTTAACTTTTCTACTCAGTATCCCGAGTACTGACATTTCAGGCATACATTGGTATGCCTAGCTCCTCTATTAAAAACAAACAAACAAAAATCAAACAGAAAATAAAAAAAACCTCTGTGTGTGTGTTTTGGAAGTTTTGGGTTTTGGGGTTTTGTAGACATGAGTGGCATGTCATTGTACCTGTGTGCTCTCATGTGCAGGCCAGAGGGAGGATGTTGGCTGCTTTTTGCCTTACTAACTTGGAACACGGTTTCCCACTAACTAGGACGCTCGCCATTTTGGCCAGGCTGGCTACACAGGGAGCTCTTGGGATCCTCCTGTCTCTGCTACCAGTTCTGAGGTTACAGGCATACATAGCCATGGCTGAGTTCTTACATAGATTCTGGGAAACTCAACTCAGGTCTTCCTGCTCCCAGAATAAGAAGTTTTAGCTATAGAGCCATCTACCCAGCCTCCACTGGGTGTGTGTGTGTGGAAATATAACACAGCAAACTTTGTGTATCTGAACAATTTAGAATGTTCATCTCAGTGGTTCATTGTGTAGCCATCACCGTCATCTAGTTCTAGAATTTTCACCCCAAACTAGAACTCTACACATTGAAGGATAACTGTATTTCCCCTGTCCCTAGCCTTCTGAAAGCATAAGCTAAAACAAACCTTTCCCTACTAGGTTGTAAGGAAAGTTATTTTGTCAGGTACGTTGTCACAGTAAAGAAAGAAGTAACTAACACACGTGGTGACCACCAGGGTGAACATGAAGTTACGTAGCTCCATGCCTGGCATCCCAGGCATATGATGGCACAATGTGAGCTTAATGGGTGTGGACCCCGTCACTGCAGGCTTTCCTCCCACAGTACACATAGTCCCTCTTAATGCCTGATGTTTTCCTTGACAGATGGCTCATGTTCCTAGCATCTACAACATCCTGTGGTCTCCATCGCAATTTAGATTTCACTCTCAAAGCTTGATGCATAGCCCGGGAATGAGCTCTCTGCATATAATCTGACTGTGCTACATAGGTCCTCAAAATTTCCTTGCATTCTGTATGCCTTAAAAAAATCAGTATTTATTGTGGTTGGATTGGAGAGATGGCTCAATGGGTAAGGGCACTTGTTCTTTTAGAGGTCTGGAGTTAGGGTCTCAGTCACCACATGGTGGCTCAACAGTGTAATTCCAACTCAAGAGGACCTGATATGTTTTCTGATCTTTGGGGTCACCACAGATGCATGTGGTACCCAGATGTGCATGCATGGTAAACACTCATACACATTTAAGTGGTTTGAATGAGAATGACCTCCATACGTGTATACACTTGAATGCTTGGTCCACAGTTGGTGGAATTGTTTGGGAAGGATTAGCAGGTGTGGCCTTGTTGGAGCAGGCGTGTCACTGGTGGCGAGCTCTTATGTTTCAAAAGCCCATGGCAAGCCCAGTCTCTCTCCCTCTCCTTCTCCTCCCTCCCTTTCTCCCTGCTCCCCACCCCCCTCTGCCTCTTGCTATTAATCCCACTAGGTGAGAGTAAAATCAGTACCACACATTTTGAGCCAAATTTGAAGCAAGCTTGATTTTTATTGTGTGCACCTGAGAGCTGGCCGGTGACTGCCTCTCTAACCCTTAGCTAGGGTTTGAGAGAGAGAGAGCCCTGAGCCCTGTTTCTTAGGGCACTTTTAAGGGTAAAATCATGAGTAGTTGCAAAGCATGTTTACAGAAGTGAGACAGTGGAGCAAGCCGTAAGGAATTACATAAAAAAAAAATCTCAAAAACAAACAAATAAACAAACAAGGGAAAAAAAAAAAACAAATTAGGTACTGTGTTTCTGTTCATATGACAGGATTGTGCTACCAAATCTAAAACCGACAACCTTAAAGTCCCTGGTTTCAACCAGTTATGTGCACCTATCCTAGAAGGCCCCCACCCACTCCCCAAGGGCTATATAGCTTTTGCTCTCCCTGACTAACATTGAACTAGCTCCTGAAGTGATTCCTAGAGTGTTTGATCTCCATCGTGCTTAGCGCCTTCCAATCCAATCTAATCCTCCTGCTTGGTGGGCTGTTGGCCATCAGCCCCTCCGACCCCCCAGTGAAGAGGAGAACCCACAGTGAAAGACTATGGGGACTTTTGAAGTTGGTCTAGATACAAACCTATGGTGACCAGGGAGTGGAATGTGGTGGTTTGAATAAGAATGGCCCCTATAGGCTCATATACTTGAATTCTTGGTCCCAAGTTAGTTGAACTGTTTGGGCAGGATTAGGAAGTATGACCCTGTTGGAGGAAGTGTGTCACTTGGGTTGAGTTTTGAAATTTCTGAATGTCTATCTCTATCTCTCTTTCTGTTCTTTTCATTGGTATTCTGCCTGCTTGTATGTGCGTGTGAGGGTGTAAGGTCCTCTGGAATTGGGGTTACAGACAGTTGTGAGCTGCTGGGAATTGAACCTGGGTCCTTTGGAAGCCAGTGCTCTTTAACCCCTGAGCCATCTCTGCAGCCCCTAGTTTTGAAGTTTCAAAGGCCCACACCAGGACCAATCCCTCTCTACCTGCAGATCAGTATGTAAAGCTCTTAGCTAGTTTTCGAGTGCCATGCCTATCTGTTTCCCACAATGATGATCATGGATTAATCCTCCGAAATTGGAAGCAAGCCCCCCAATTAAATGCTTTATCTTATAAGATGTGTGACTCTGCCAGTTAAGGTCCAAATCCGACTTCTCTGGATAGCCAGTTTCACGCTTGGTCTATGAAAAACAGACTCCCTTTCTCAGCAGGGCCCTCGCTCCACCTGATCTGGTGATTCCAGATTTTGTAAGGAGAGTCACGTAGTCCTAAAAGAAAAATACAGACCCGACCTTTCCTGGTAACAAGCACAGGGAATTCCAGGAAGTACCCCACCCTGTGCTGAGATCTTATTCTCAAGCAAATGGTACTTAATTACACCTAGGCACCATTCCCCTCACACGAAGGATAATTAAGTACTGTTTTCCTTCCTGTGATAAAGGCACCATGTAGTGGAGGCACTGTATCACTGAACATAGATGAAGTATCCTGGCACTGCCTAGGGTTTATAAATCCCCAATTCACAAGTAAATTTGGTTTTGATTTTTCACTCCACTATGACCATCTGACACTCCATTTATTCTGGGGGAACTGCTGCTATATGCCTGGTGATCAGGCTGCATTAGCAGAACTGCCTTTGCAGCCGCCTGGGGCCTGCTCAGCCAATGCCGATGATAGCTCAGTACTGAGCCCTGGGGAAGCTGAGTCTCACCTTGCTTGCCTGCGGGGTTCAGGCATACGTCTGCATCCCCTGTCATGTTGGAGGAGGTAGACCAACCAAGGAGCTGTGATGCTTGTAGGATTCCTGAATTCCCAATTCCTATTGAGACCTGCAGTCTCGTTCTGAAAAGGAGCTTATTGTAACACTCACTCTCTGCCTCCCCTGGAGAGATTGGGAACGTGGCTCTGTGCCTAAGCCAAAAGCCTACCCCGGAAGCTCTCTAGCTGACCCTGAAAGAGAGACGGAATTGCTGATCCTGAGGTCCACCCATTTCCATTCCTGTTCTCTTTGGGAAGCAAGCAGCAGCTGGACCAACCTGTACAGACCCAGTCTGGAGCCTCAGGAACACGGGACTCAGACCAAATCTTTGGGCAACGCTGGATGCTGGACCAGACTCCGGTGGACCCGCTGCACACTGCCCGGATGGGGAAACCACAATGAAAGTTGCCTTGGTCATGGTTTCTTTTCACAGCAATAGAACAGTAACTAAGACAGCATACTATAAAGTAAAACAATTAAAAAATATCAGTCTGTGGCTGGGTAGCTAGCTCAATGTGTAGGAGTGCTTACTGTGCAAGCATGGAGACCTGAGTTTGAATCCTTGGCATCCATGAAAACACCCAGTATGCCTGTAACCCCAGCATTTGAGAGGTGAGGACAGATGGTCAAGCTCATGTTCCAGCCAGCCTAGGCAAAACCACGAGTGTCCAGTTCAGTGGGACCCTATCTCAAGGTGGTGAGGTGGAGAGTTATAGGGATGGCACCCAGCATCTTGCTTTGGCCTTGGATATCTGCACATGGGCATGTGCGACCATATATGTACACATGTGGAGGCTGAGAGTTGATGTCAGGTGTCTTCCTCTGTGCTTTTTCCACCTTAGCTTTTGAGACAGGGTCTCTCATGAACCTGGTGTTAGCATGCCTGTCTCTAGGTTGCTTAGCAACCTCTGACATCATCACAGCCATCCACCAAGTGAGTGCCAGGGACGCTCTCTCTCTCTCTCTCTCTTTCTCTTTCTCTCTCTCTCTCTCTCTCTCCCCCCTGTCTCTCTGCCTCTCTCTCTCCCCCCATCTCTCTGTCTCTCTCTCTCTCTCTTTCCCCCTGTCTTTCTGTCTGTGCTCCCCTGGGGTACCCCTCCCTCCTTCTCTTGCCTTTTTCCCTTTTCCCTTTCTACAACAAATCTCCCCATATTCATACCTGATGTGTGCCATCTCACTTTTAAATCCTAACACCTGGTCCTCACCAGCTAGTCTGGTTGGCTAGTGAAATCCAGAGATCTGTTGGCTTCTGTCTCCTCGGGGCTGGGGTTATAAGAATGTGTCACCATGTTTTGTTTTAACATGGGCTTTGGACCTCCAAACTCAGGTCCTTACACTCAGGCACTTTACCCACAGAGCTATCTTTCTAGCCCCCTCCCCCCTTTTTTTTGAGACAGGGTTTCTCTGTGTAGCCCTGGCTGTCTTGGAACTCACTCTGTAGACCAGGCTGGCCTTGAACTCAGAGATCCGCCTGCCTCTGCCTCCCGCGTGCTGGGATTAACAGCGTCCGCCACCACCGCCCGACTACCTGTTCTCAAAGGCAAGTCTCAAAAGGGTTTTCGGTTCCGAACCCAAGGTCCTGTGATACGTGGGGTCTTCCCTTCAAGTCATTCTCACTCCAGTGGTAGTCACACAGTTCTTTAATAATCTAGTTAACAACTGCATGATCTTTGTTCCCAGTTGCTCTGCCCATAAGTTTATATGCACTCCTTTCTGGTCAAACTAGACACCCTTCTGTTTTGCTTTTTCTCTGGAGTCTCCCTGTAAACCTGGCTAGATGCAGGCAGCAGTAACTATGCTCTGATCTGAATGCCACGCTGCCTTGAAACCCTTCTGCTAAGTAAATCAGGACATTACATGCTGAATCCAGCCTCATTTAAAACCTCCAGCCAGGCAATACATAGGCAGCATCCTCGCAGGAGTATTACCTGAGTGGACACTGGTTGAGCAGTCCTCATTCCCACCCGGACCCTCATGGTCGCAGGCTTTCCTGTCCTTGTTTCCATTGTCACGCTGGCTTTCACACTTCCATCAGAATGGCCCATTGTGCCCGGCTCACACCATGCTAGGGCCTCTCCAGCCCTGCATTTCCAAACCCTTCCTTGTGCAAACAGTTCCAAAGGCCCATGAACAACGCAGTCAGGGGCGTCACAGTGGCAACTCTCTTTTTCTGATATCATTTTTCTGTCTATGCTATTTTGTGTCCCAGTGACCAGAATATTTGACAGAAACAACCTAAAATGCGAAAGGGGGGGCATATATTTTGTCTAAGGGTTTCAGAGGACTTCATCCTGTCATGGTGGGGGGATGCGCGGCAAAGTTTTGGAGTGAGAGTACGTGGCACAGACTCTTCACAACATGGTGGATTGGGAAGCAGAGAAAGCCTTCCAGGGACCAGGTGGCAACCTCCAAAGCCCATGCCTAGCGACCTGCTTCTGCCAGCCTTGACCCCACCCTCTAAAGGTTCCATAGCATTTTTTCTTAGCACCACTAGCTAGGGAAAGAGCTCTCAGAATACAAAGCAATGGAAGATGTATTCGATTCTAGCCACAACCATTGCTCATACTTAAAATCTCAGTCTTGTTCCAAATTTTTGTTTGTCAGTCATTTAATAAGTATTGGTCACTTCATCTTTAAAATTGTCCCCAATGGAGGCTGGACAGATGGTTCAGAGGTTAAGAGCATTGGCTGCTCTTCCAAAGGCTCTGAGTTCAATTCCTAGCAACCACATGGTGGCTTACAGCTATCTATTATGAGATCTGGTGCCCTCTTCTGGTGTGCATGTGCAGGTGTACAGGCAAGCAGAATACTGTGTGCATAGTAATAAGTAAATAAATCTTTAAAAAAAAAGGTCCCTAACATGGTCACTTATTTCTCCTGATATCATCATTTTAGTCTGAGTTAGAGTCAGTTTCTGAATTTTCTTGAAGCAACCCAGGTTTCCTATAGAGGCCCTCTGTTCCCCCCCACTCCCCCCCACCCCCCCTCCAGCTACGGATTGAATCCAGGACTTAGTGAACGCTAGGTAGCGATCTATCACAGAATGGACCCAGGTTATGCTTTTGTGATTGTGTAATGTGTTCTTGGGTAGAAACTGAAGTGATTGTTTGAGGAGCCACTTCAAGTCCCATCATTCTCCTGCTCCCAAACCTGTTCGGCTTCCAGTTCTGTAGCGTGGGCTGCGGACTTTCTTCCTGGATGCTTGTTGCTTTCCTCTGTAGCCTTGTTTCCTGTCTTCCTCCTCCTCCATGTGTCCTGGGAGCTACTCCGGCTGGCTTTCTGTGACTTGACTTTGTCTCAGATATTTCTCTGCCTTGTTCCTTTCCCGGAAGTGTGCCCCTCTCTGCCTCCCTGCTCTTGCTCACTGCCCTCTCTCGTGTCTTCTCTTTATTCACACTCAGATCCGTGCTACCTCTATAGCCTCTTATTTTTCCTTAACTCAAACATGTGCTTGGCTCCTCCACTTGCAGTTAAGGCCTGCAAAGGCAGCTTTTTTGTTTTTCTTGCTCATCACTGCCTCTCCTTAGCCAATAGGAACCAGTGAATGAGCAAACAGAATGTGCTCTCCTTCCTCCTAAAGATGGAAGGATGGCTCCTGCTTCTTTTGGACAGAAAAGATAAAGCAGGATTTTTATAAATTTCTTTTAATTGAATGAGAAGAAGCCAGGGCGCATGGAGGTTGTATTTTGTTTTGGAATGCTAGGTAAATGTTGGCTTCTAGTTTGCAAATGATTCTAAGTTAGAGGTCTAATGATAAAAGAAGGCCAGCTGAGAGATTGCTGGCATGTTCGGTCCTGAAAATACCACAGTCTCCACAGTTTTTTTTCTTCTTCTTTTTCACAGTAATTTAAATTTTAATAAGCTGGGTCAGAAATTCAAACACAGAGCACAGGAAAAAAAGTAGCATCCTCCTCACTTCTTCTTTCTCAAGTGAGAGATTACTACATTTTAATCAATCTGTTTAAGCATGCGCATTCAGGTCACGTTCTTATAGGTGTATTTGTGTGTGTATATTATGTATACGAATGATTGTTTTGCGTGTACACCTGCACACCAGAAGAGAGCACGGATTCTCATTACAGATGCTCGTAAGCCATCCGGCTGCAGCCAGTGTTCTTAAGCGCTGAGCCATCTCTCCAACCGTTCAGTTCATTTTTAGGACATGCTAGGGTGGGTGTTTTACTAACCATCTTAGAGATAAGAAAGTTGAACTTTGGAGAATTTCCATGCTCCCCACAGGTCAGATAAGGACAGAACTGGAATTCAACCACTGACTTAACCCTTCCCCGAACTCAGCCTCTTTCTCTGTCCTTAAATTGCCTCCTGTGGGGAACACTATGGGGAGAATTTCCTAGGTACACTTGAATTATTTTTATGGGCTATCAGAATTCTCATTTAAAAATGAAATTGGATCTCTGCATCTAAAAACAGCACAGCGGGGATCTCTAACCCAAGAGATGGAATTATCTGATGAGCCATGAACTGGGGAGTTGATTCCCTTTTGGAAAAGACTGTCTGCCAAGTGCATTGTGGGTGCGGCTAACCACAGCGGGTAAAATATCGAAGGCAAAGCTCTTACTCCGTGTGATCGCTGATGACACCACATGGACTTCCTTCTGTGCCAGTCACCTCATACCAAGCTCTACACTAGCCCACTTTTCCCATTTAACATATGAAAGTGTGTGATATGGCGTCAGATGCAGCTGCGACGGAGGAAGGCCTATCCGCCTCTGCACTCCAGCCCGTGGTATATTTCCCCTCTGCCCCATGCGAGAGACACAGAAGAGAGGTGAAGCTACTGGGAACGAAACTCCTCTGCTTGCCTTGCTTCTTCTCCAGTGACTGAAAGAGAGCTAGCTCAAAGACAGGCCAGACAGGGCCGGCGAAATGGCTCTGTGGGTAAGGGTCCCTGCTGCCAAGCCTGGCGCCCTGGGTTTCATCCTTGAAACCCACATTGTGAGAGGCGAGAACTGGCTACTGAAAGTTGTCCCCATTCCTCTGTATGTGTGCCATGGCATGTGCTTCCCCCATATGCTTGCAAAATAAATAACTAAATTTATAAAACATTAAAAAGAAGGCTAGAGAGAAGACTATGCGGTTCAGAGCACGGACGGGCTCTTTCAGAGGTTCAATTCCCAGCACCCACGTGGCAGCTCACAACTATCTGTAACTCCAAGATCTGACACCCTCACACAGACATGCGTGCGGGCAAAACATCAATGAACATAAAAAAAAATTTAAAAGTGTCAGTAGCATGCCAATGAAATCAGGTAGGATGAACACAAGCAGCGGATGTCAAAGGCAGCATGCTTTTCTTAAAAGAAGTTACTTGTTCACTCTGGTTTTAAAACATTACTCCAAAATAGAATTACCAAACTCCACCCCTGCCCCCCCCCATGCCACCAGCCCTAGATAGAGTTTCTCTGTGTAGCCTTGGCTGTCATGGCACTTACTCTGTAGACCAGGCTGGCCTCAGACTCATAGAGATCTGTCTGCCTCTGCACCACCATTCACCTGGCTAAAAATTATCTTAGTTGAAAATTAATTATGATGTGAAACTTGTGGTAATTGGATAGACTACACTAAACAGAGGACTCAATCAACCAATCTCTTCCTACTGACATTTTTATCAGATCTCTCTTGTGATGCTCTGAGGCCAAAATTTAAAACGATTAACCAACTAACCAAACACCAAAAAATACCTGCCAAACCAAACCTTTCAGGATGATTGGTAATGGCACCTGGATAGTGTGCAGTATTTCTTGGCAAAGCCAAATGAACCTTAGGAATACTTATAGCATCCTCTGGGTTTTTGGTTTGTTTTTAAAAATTCACTCAGCTTTGTTTGTTTATTTTTTCTTTTTTCAAGACAGGGTTTCTCTGTGTGGCCCTGGCTGTCCTGGACCTCACTTGCTCTGTAGACTAGGCTGGCCTCGAACTCAGAGAGATCCATCTGCCTCTGCCCCCTGAATGCTGAGACTAAAGGCCTGAGCCACCATAGCCCTGATCACCTAGCTCTGTTAAAAGGTAAAATTTCCAGATACAAATGATAAAATGTTAAGTTGGAAGTGGTGGCACATGCTTGTAATCCTGGTACTTGGGAGGCGAAGGCAAGAGGATCAGGAGGTCAAGGTCATCTTGGCTGTGTATTGAGTTAAAGGCCTGTCTGGCTTAATGAAGCCCTGACTCAAAACCAAACCAAATCAAAAAAAGGGTATGTTTGTGGCAGACAATACCATATTTTGGCGTATGTATATGTAGTGACATGATTAAATCAGGCTAATTAGATTATCTATTTCCTCCCACAGCTATTGCTTTTTTGTGTGTGTGCGTGGTGGGAACTTCTAAAATCTATATGTACCCTCAGCAACTCTCAAGTACAGAATACATCGCCAAGGCACATGCTGCGGAATAGAGCATCCTGTCTAACTGAGACTTCTTACCCTTTAGGCAATGACTGCCCATCCCCCTTCGGCCCTGGGGACTGCCTTCTACTCTGGGTTGCCACGAGTTCGAGTTTTAGATTCAATGTGTGAACTTGATGGTTTGGCACTTCCTTCCCGTTCCTAGCTTATGTCATTCAGCACAGTGCTCTGTAGGTTCACCCGCGTCTTAGTGAGTGTCAAGATTTCCTTCTTCATAAGGGCTGAGTAGCAGCAGCCTGTGTGTGCTTGCGCACAGGAGCGGATTGTTCTTTGTCTGCTCACCCATCAGTGAGTACTTTTGTGGATTCCATATCTTGACTATTGTGAACACCTGCTGCAGTAAACACCGGTGGCTACTGCCGCAGTGAATGTCAAGTGAAGATATCGTCACTATGTTGACTTTATCTCCTTTGTATAGACAACCAGCAGTGGGATTGCTGGATCAGAGGGTCTGCCTGTCTGTCTGTCTGTCTGTCTGTGTCACTCTCTTTCTTGAGATAGGGTCTCACTGTGTAAATCTGGTGGACCTGGAACTCATCATGTAGACCAGGCCAGCCTCAGACTCCTAGAACTCCAGCTGCCTTTGCTTCCGCCACAGCCAGCCAGGTAGTTGCAGTGTTAGATTTCGGAGGAACCTCTAAGCTGTTTTCCATAGCAGCTGCAGCAATTTGCATTCTGGCAGGCAGTGCTCGGGTCCTCGCTTGCCTCCACATCCTTGTCAATACTCTGTACTCTTGGTCTTTTGGTAATGGGCATTCTAACAGGTATGAGGTGTCATGCCCCTGCTGTCTTCATTTGCATTTCCTCATGACCTGTGAGTATAATTCAAAAACGTATGGGATGTTTGCATGTATTCTTTGAAGATCTGCCTCCTTTGGTCCTGACCTAATTTAAAATCGAGGTGTTTATTTTCCCACTGTTGAGTTTCTTCTATATTTTGCGTCTTAACTTATCAGATGTACCATCCATAAGTACTTCTCTCTTCTTCCATAATTTGTCTCATCACTTTGTCAGTTGTTTCCTTTGCTGTGTATTCCTCTGTATGTGACTAGTTTTCCCTAACACCATTTGATGAGGATCCTCTTATGTATTCTTGGTACCTTTGTCCAACAAACATCAGTTGTCTAAAAATGTGCAGATTCACTTCTGTTACCTCTCCATGCTCAAACCCCTTCCCTGCCTGAAATGGAACTCACAGCTTTCCATATGCTGAGCAAATGTTCTGCCACGGAGCTCTATCTTAATCCTATAGTCTCTATTTAAAAAATTATTTTATTTTATTTTATGTACATAGGTGTTTTACCTGGTAAATGTCTGTGCACTACATATACATGCCTAGTGCCTGCAGGTGCTGGGAATGGAACCTGGCTCCTCTGGAAGAGCAGCCTGTGCCCTAACCACTGGCCATCTCTCCAGCTCCTGGATCCTCTATTCTTATGCCAGGTATAAACCATTAGACTTAGTACATGAAGTCAGAGAGGTCAGAGGACACAAAATCAGTGTATAAAGTTCAGTCTGTGGGATAAATATGAAGTGGCATTCTAAGTGGGGAAATGGAGGTTCCAAGCAGCTACTCCCTCACTGGAGGTCACCCAGCCAGTACTGACCATGGCTTTGAACCCAATGCATGATGATGTCTGAAGCCTGCATTTTCTCCACCAGTGGCACATCGTTGACTTGAATGTTTTCAAGTCTTGAGAGGCAGGTTGTATTCAGAACTCACTAGCCTTGCTGGCAGTGTTTGGGAGGACACTCCCCGTCCTCATTAAATAAACAAGAAGCTGGCATTCCTCATTCTTGGTTAAAGCTGAACAGTTACTACCCTGGCGGAAGCTTCTCTATGCAAATCTATGCTTATAATTGGGAGTGCTATGCCTTGTCCCCTGTCACATGGGGCTCTTGTTCCCGTGGTCTTTCTCTTCCAGGACCTCTCATGCAAATTCTGTAAACACTGCCCCACTTGACTGTACACCCTCAATCCTTAGGCTCTCAGGTTACTTCACCAAGTCCTCATCAGGGATGGCTACACCAGGGAGCCACAGGTGGAAATTATTGCGATCCAGGGTCCCTGGTGTCATAGCCCCTTCTCAAGGCATTGCTTCTATAGTAGTCATTTTAGTAAAGGCAGCAACGTATATTTTAATTGTAGTTGGCTAAGGACATTTCTTTCTCTTCCTCTTTCTCCCTGTCATAGCTCCTCCAGAGTTGTGGGGAGGTTGGGTGGTGGGGAGGGGTAAGGGAATGGCTATGGGGTACCTATAGAGATTGTTAAAAGAAAGTCATGTTGTGAGTTTAATGCAGCATCTGTTAGTGTACAAGCAGTCCCACTAGCCTGCCCCAGGACCTAGCCATTGGCGTGAAGGCAGCTTCAGAAGCCTGTCCCCAGGCTGCCTAGTAATCCATGATCTCATTACTTGCCTGTCACTAGGTGTACCAGCTGCCCAGGATATAAAAAGGGCAAGCCCACCTCATTTCTCTCTCCTCCTCTCTCTTGATCTCTCTTGCTGTCTTTTTCTGTCTCTCTCTTTCTCTCTGGGCCACCCCTCCCCCTTTCTTGCTCTCCCACACTTCTACAATAAACTTTTCCATATCATATCTGTTGCCTGGCATCTTACCTCATATTGAACACTAGCAATGGCTTACATCATCACCTGCCACCACCGCCAGGTGCCCAGGTGTATGTGTGTGTGTGTGTGGGGGGGGATAAAAGGACCTGCCCACCACCCCCAGCTCTCTCTGTTCTCCCTCTGTCCCCCACCTCTGTTACAGGCTCCCCCTTTTTCTCCCTCCCTGCCTCTCTCTATCCTCATAGCCCACTCACACTATGCCTTCCCCAGGCCCCTCCCCCTTTCCCACAACAAACTTCCTTTATACCAGATCTGTTATACGGTGTGTAATTCCTCAAGGGGGGGGGTACACCTTGGCACGGGCCCACCATGGTGCCCCCGCTGTCCCATTATACAATATCTTTCTGTAGTGCTGTAGAATGCTGTAGAGACTGTTGCTGGCTATCCAGAGTAGGAATGGATACCAGGAGTTCCCTGAGAGTCTGAAAGGAAGATATTTGAAGTCCTTCTCTGGCCTCTAAGATCCTTCACATGCATGTGAGACAGACACACCAAAAAATGTGGGCAAGACACAGAAGTAATTTTTTTTTTTCGTGTGACAAGATGCTCTTGATGCTATCTTGGCTGGCTTGAGACTCCTTATATTACTATGTTGGCTTAGAACTGTGTATCTTCCCTACCTCTTCTTCCTCCACATTCTGGGGATACAGGTGTACCCCATGATGCCCAGCTAAATACAACTTTTCAATTTTTCTTTCCAAGACAAGGTTTCGCTGTGTAGTCCTTGGCTGACCTGGAATTTACTGTGTAGACCAGGCTGGCCTCAGACTCAGAGATCCGCCTGCCTCTGCCTCCTGAGTGCTGGGGTTAAAGGCACGCGCCACCAGGCTCTGCTAGACACAGCTTTTAAGTTGGAAAAACATAGGCTAGTGTGGACTGCTGCTGGGCTTGCCTTTTGTGTGTGTGTAACTAACAGGTCTGGAACCGGAAGCTCACAGGTGAATGGCCAGTGAGCTGTTGAAGGAACCGAAGGCTGAGGCCCAACCTAGGCTCTATTATTTGTCTATGTCTTCGTTACGCAAGACTTAGAACTGCTGACTTTTATAATTTTGGGCCAAATCTATTCTGTCGGTGTCAGTTCCCTGACCAGGTTTATATGCTTCCGAAAGCCCAGGAGAGACAGTTCATTGCTTTTAAGGAGGGCTCTTAGCTCCTTCACTTCACACACACACACACACACACACACACACACACACACACACAGCAGGACTGAGGCTCCTCTGAGTGTATGTCAGGGAGGCAGGAGGTATATCAAGTGTCTCTATTTACTAGTTTTTTGTTTTTTTTTTTCTAAAGACAGATGCTTAGAGCTAAATAGAATAATGCATTTAAAACTCTATCTGTATTTGCATTACAGCTGAGGAAGGTTGCTTATCGGTTTCTCTGGCTTTCTATCTCTGCTCTCTGAGTTCTTGGTGGCCCCAGGCCTCCTTCTGCCCTGGTTCTGTGCCCCAGGACATTCTCCTTCAGAATCCTGAGGCACCTTGGCTAAATGCCTCATTAACACTCTCTGGCTACTCGTTAGGTTAGCAAGAGCGTGTCTCCTCCTGGTCATGTAAGTGCATACAGTAGGCATCATTTTAGTGCTGCTTTGAACAAGCATTTATTGAACAAGCATTTAGTGCGCAGCTTCTGCCTCCCGGCAGCTCTTTCTTCGCTGCCTTCTTTCAGCAGTCTTGCTACTTAGCTTGCTTCTTTTTCTCGTCATTTTTTCCTTTTTCTTCCCCTTTTTCTTCCCTGGTACTGGGGATCGAACCTGGAGCTTCTCACATGCTAGGCAAGCTCCTTAACTCTGACCTGTACTCCCCGTACCTACTCTTCTCTTGAATCCGCTTGTTTGTTTGTTTTTTGTTTTTTTAGAGACAGGGTTTCTCTGTGTAGCCTTGGCTGCCTGGACTCACTTTGTAGACCAGGCTGGCCTCAACCTCACAGCGATCTGCCTGCCTCTGCCTCCTGAGTGCTGGGATTAAAGGCGTGCATTACCACACCCAGCCCCTCTTGAATCCTCCTTAAAGTCCACTCTCTCTGGGCAGATGATATATTGAGGTCGACCATTGTGCATTCCTGTACAGGGAGCCGTGGCGCTCAGGGTAGTAAGCAGAACAGCGCTCCTGTTCTACTCTGTATCCTGTGAGTACCGCTGAGGAAACAGGAGCCCTGTAGTAAGCTGTCATTTTTAAATCTAGCTCCCAGGGTTGTCAGATGCAGGCCTAGGATCAGCAGGAGCTTTTGTGAGGTAAAATGTGGGTAAATTCTAACATGGTGTCTGGCCTTCTATGTCACTCCGAGATGAATTCCTTTCCTTAATCTTTCCTGGTGGTCATTTGTATTTGTAGTGGTTATAGGGCTCAGCTCTGCCCACCCCCCC